>CM028352.1:38758889-39084399 GCA_016618105.1 Dendrobium huoshanense | reverse complement strand
TAGAGTGAGATGCGAGGAATTGCCTGAGCGAGGTACCAATTTGTACTTGGTGTTGGAGAGGCAATGGGTCGTGGAGGTGTTAGATGGGGTTCATTCGGTGCTAGGAGGAAGTGGCAGTATGATTCATTTTCCACATACTTGGTTGATGATAGGAGAGTTGTCTGATTGAGTGGGTTTATGAAGTGGAGTGCTGTGTTGGGTTGAGGTTGGTTGCATCCTCGGGCACATTTTTATTGTCCTCTGGAGACATAGAGAGCAGAGTGTGAATTAGAGGGTGGTGGGTATTTATTTGATATTTCTGAGAGGTTAATTTTCTCATTGATTAGCAGTGTATAGAGATCTTCTAGGCTTATTGGAGTGATCTTTGTGCATATTGACATTTTGAAGGCTTGATATTATAGAGGTAGACCGTTTAACGTATACATGATGATGTCTTCTAGTTCGATGGATGATCATGCAGCCTCAATGTTGTCGACTAGGGATTTGATGTCTATGAGCTACAAAGACATTTAGAGTGTTTATTTGGAGATGTTGTGGAGTTGGTTCTTAAGCTGAATCACTCAGGATCAGTTGGAAGCTTGATGCCTTCATTAAATGGTTAGCCAGGTTTCCTTGCTTGAGTCTAAATGAAGAACATATGGTAGAATATCTACTGTAATGGTAGAGTATATGGTGGCGGCGAGGTTCTGATTGATGAGCATCCAGGTGTTATTATGGATTAAGTTATGAATGCTAGGAAGGTCTGAGCTGCAGGCACGAAAGAGGTAGGAGGGTTTCGTCCAGAAATTGAACAAATCCATTAGATTTGAAGAGATTTAGAATTTATGAGCTCCAAGTAGGGTAATTGTCATTGGAAAGTTGGAGTGAGATAAGGTGTTTGATGTTTTAGATGACGAATTTGAGTGAGAAGGGTATTTGGGTTTTGATGTTTGTGATACCTATGACCTGTTCTTCCATCTGAGAGATCGTAGAAAGATCCATAGGGAAGAGGTGCCGTAGGCACTAAGCTCTGATACCATAAAGAAATGATACAACAAGTTTACAAATCTCAGAATAGCATGTTTCAGTATAGTAGATAAAAGTAACAAGAAGACAGCATTGCCTGAAGGTTTTTGTATATCTCATTGTTTCATTATGTATACATTTGCTTATACAAGTAAAAGGTAGGTTGTATAGGTGTAAGGGTACTCAGAGAAAATGGTTTTGCTTTACATGTGTATAGTGTAGATACATTAGTCTGTTTGAAACTAATTGTGATTTTTTTTTCTGGATGGTTGCAGCTCCACTTCGACTGAGATTGCAGAAGCCATTATTATTTCAATCTTCACGAAAACTATTTTTGTCATAATATTTTCATAATTAATTTTACAAATTATTGTAAGCATCCTAAATGAATCTTACCAAAAAATTTCTCTATTTATGAAGTCAATGTTTGAGATGTCTTTTTAATAATTACTTAAAGTAGTTTTTTAGTAAAAAAAAAAATTGTTTTAAGAAGTAGTAAGAAAACTGTCCCAAACGAAGCCAAAATGATCAATCACAATTCATCATATATTGAGATTCATCCAAACAATATGATAGAACCATCAATCCCTATCATCAATAATTCATTTTAGAACTAGTCTTTTATGTTTGTTTCCCCTTTTTATGATGAGAATCTTCAAAGAGACAAACGTCAACACTTGCACAAATATGAAAACAACTTGGCTATTTGTGAAGAAATCTTCTTTCCCTATTTAACATATAAAATCATTTTATATTTTCATCTCTTTCAAAGCAACAAAATAGGCAATATGCAGCTTGATGGTATTAAATCAAGGAGAAATTTATATAAATACCACAAAATTTTTATATATTTATACATTGAACATAAAAAATTGCATATTTACCCATATAAAATCTTTGTAGTCTTAAGTTTCATTCGGGACGGCTTTCTTGCTGCTTCTTAAAGCAAATTTTAGTTTAAAATTTTTAATTTTTATACTAAAAAATTACTTTAAAGAGCAATATGAAAGCCGTCTGAAACGAAGCCTAAATCATATCAAAATATGTGCATAAAAATTCATATTTCACTTTAAATAATTTAATATTAATGATATTTTTTCTATGTAACTTAGAGATTAATGTCTTAGATATGTATAAAATAATTTTGCCCTTAGATATACAAATATATAATGAATCCGAAGAATGTGTGCAGATCCCTCTTAAATTAAACTTCTTTTGAAAAGAACAAGAATGGTGTCAATAATTGTCTTTTAGCTTTGAGATGAGATTTTTAGCTTATAAAGCATATTGAAATATAAAATGTTTTATTGTCATAAAAAATGGAATCAGTAAAATGGAAATTGGATCGACATTCATTGTCATATTTAGATTTGAAATGAGCCGATTCGAGTCAAATATTTGCCTAATCGAGTTGAGCTTGTTTAGTATTACCTGAGCTAGAACTCGTTTACTAAGCTCAAGTTTGACTTGGTAAAAATATTTATAGGCTCGATTGCTCAAGCTCATTTGGAAAGCTCTCTTAGTTTTAAATTAAAACTTCATTTTTTAATGAATTTTTATTTTTAAGAATATTAATTTAAAAATATTAAAATATAATAAATAATTATAATTTAAATTAAAATTTTAATATATTTTAAGCTAATCTAATGGCTCAGCGAGCTTTTGAGTTGGGCAAGGTTGAGCTCAAGTTCGTTAATATATGAGCTCGAACACGTGACTCGATAAACTTGACTTGTGAGCTCATTAATGAGTTGAGCTTATCAAGCTCTGCTCACATACAACCCTAGTTAATACTATTTATTATGAAATAACATCATACTACTTTCATATGCTTAATAAGACATAAAAGATGTATCTGTTAAATTATATATATATATATATATATATATATATATATATATATATATATATATATATATATATATATATATATATATATATATATATATTATATATATATATATATATATAATATATCATTTCAATTTAAACTTCATTTTTTAATTTTAGAAAATAAAACAAAATATTTATAAGTGATTTAGATAAAAATAGATTTTAGTTATAAGGGATTGATATAAAGCAATTATTTATTAATGTATTTTTTTCTTTGAGTTATATAATCATTATATCTGAGGAGGGTTTCAGAGTGGTTTAGCATCAACACCAATTTCTAAATAATTAATACCCGATAATAGATCCTCAATATGTCATTATTTATATTTTAACATAAAAAGCCAATAGGGCTCTTAGCTAGGACTTGTTTGTGTCTATTAATCATGGCATTCCATATAAATATTTGAAAAATGATTAGTGGAATCAAATCTAAAAGTTAGTGTTAGGGACGCTTACTAAAGTAAAATTTTATCTCATTATACTTATTGTAGGGATGTCAATATTTGGCCCGACCCAAAATTCAACTTGAATTTGATCCGAAAAATTCTTGGTTCATGTCAACCTATTTGCCAAACTGGGCTGGGTTCGTGTAAACTGAATTAGACCACGTTCAATTTCTAGTTTGACCCAAACTCAACCAAGATACCTAATTTGATACCCCTAACTTGTTGGCACATAATCGCTACGATCTTAAGACTATTATTAAGATTTAACCCTGTTGTTGGATTTCAATTGTCTGCTTGTGTACACCATACTTTATGTAATTTTTATAAAGGAACTCAAGCTCTATTGTTTTCTTTTAAATGTCCATATGTGAACACTTATTTTTTGTAATCTCTCTCAGCAAAATCAGACATTTGTTTTCAATTAATCCCCTCTTTTTTTAGCGTGTGAGGAAGGGATGATTCATGCATCGCTTACTCTATAGTGGATTGTTTCAACTGGGCTAGGCTCTCTAATATTTTTCATTTCAAGGTTTTTCATATAATTTTTTTTATCTTATTATTTTTATCCGTGCTTGCTCAATTATTGCACAATATTGCGACGTAAAACAAACACTTTAACAACTTAAAATTTCTAACACGTAACAAGTTTTATTCAAAATAGCATAATCTATATTATTAATCAATTCCATTTTATATAATACTAATCTAAATGCTTTTTGTAATTAGAATTTTTTTTGATTAAATTATGTTGCTCTTAGGGTTCACATCATGTGGGTAAAAAATAAATAAATAAAAAATAATTATAATAATAACAAATTATCAGCCACGTTTCTTACCACTATCGTTCGAGGTAAGGAAAAAAAAATGTTAGAGGTAAAAAGAGCCCTTATTTTTATTGAAGTAAGTTTGAATCAATCATCACTCTTGTACAATGTGATCCACAACTTCACTACGGCAGTCTTAACAGTATTCCAATGTGGACAGCCAACACCATATTTCATGGCGTCTGAGAATTTTAATGTGTTAGTGCTTTTTATTTTATTATTTTTTATCAAAAAAAAAATATTTTTCTTAGGAACTCATAGTAATTTTTTTATCAAGTGCCAATAAACCAATTGTTAAATGTAGTTAGTAATAATTGAATATAATGGCAATGTATATTTGAAATTTTATTAAAGAATCTCTGTTGTATTTTTCAAGAGCGTTTCAGCCCTAACAAAAATTTTTCTATTCCTGAAAGTGGTGAGCACATGCATGTAGTGCAATTATATTTATTGTTGGGCTTCATTTGGAGTGGCTTTCTAACTGTTTCTTAAAATAACTTTTTAATATGAAAGTTAAAATTTTATATCAGAAAGTTGCTTTAAGAAGTAGTAAAAAAACGGTCCCAAATGAAATCTTATTGTGATTGAGCTTGTGTTGGCATATAGAGAAAAAAAAAACCCATTAACCAATCAATATGCTATTTGCACAAAAATTTCTTTTTCTTTTTTTTTCTGTTGAAATTAGGAATAGTATCGATGTTTGGAGTGGCTTTCCTTCTAGAATGTGTTTGCTTTGTTTGGAGCGGCTTTCCTACTGTTGGGTTTCATACACATTATAGTATCATGCTAACTCACACATACATACAAACAAACACAGACAAGTAGATAAGTTACAAGTAACTCACTATAGATATAGATTTTTAGGTAGAATTTTTGGAAGAGAAAACCTTGAGGTTTGGCCTAGTTGAAATAATTCCATTAATGTAAACCATATCATACAAAAATATTTTTCCTTGTAATTATAAATGATATTGATACAATATGTTATATATGAATAGTATAAAGTGATTTATATGATAAAAAAATAGAATGCCTTGAGATATTAGTCCTTTAAAATGGGAGAGTTATGACCAAGAAAGAGGGCATCAATCTTGGTAGAGACTAGATGCATCGACGAAAAAAGTCAGCATTGTTATCAATGACGGTTGTCGATGTAGGTGACATTGAATTTCAGCTTAGTGGGAATAATGGGCATTGATCTTATTGGTGATGACATGAATTAAAGTTGGATTCAAGTGTCAATAGCGGGCATCATTATTGTTACCGATGGTAGGAGTTGATGTTGTAGAGGATGATAAGTACTTTACTTAATTATAGTGGAGGCTAGCATTGACCTTCATGGAGATGATATGCATTGACTTGTTAGTAGAAATAGGCATTGGCCTTGTTGTCAATGATGAACATTTTGGTGGTTGGCAACTTCAATGTTTGCTTTGGCATCGACAACGAGCATCATTGCTATTAAGTACCAACTATGGGAAATAGTGAGCATTAGCCTTGTAGACAATAGTGACACTCGAGTGTTAGAATATAGAGCTTTAGATTCTTGATGGTGGGTTTTGTGGGTTATGATGGGCTTGTGTGGCTTATCAAGATTAATTTCTATATAAGCTTAGTTAGATATGACATGCAAGACTGAAATATGCTTAGATTTTATTTGATATGTTAATAATTTATACCCATTAAATATGTACAAGTACCTTTCTAGCCAATTATAGGTGTGAGACATGTCTAGAGCAGTCTATACTAAAAGTCATTTAAGTTAATATATATTTTATTCTTTTGATTCAACCTTTCAAGTAGCCCTTGAATACCTATAAATAATGGATGAAAAGGATCTTTTTAGATCTTTGCAACATTTGCATATTTGTATGATTTGAATAAGTTAGATTTTTAGCTCCCACATAACTTCTTTATGAATTTTTCTAGCAACTTACTTTCTCTTCATTCTCACACAAGTTTCAGGTCGCCCTTCAAAAAATTAACTTACTGGTTAGTTTGAGAATTATTCATGAATAAATTTGAATTCGACAAGCATGATCAATTAATAAAATAAAGAAATAAAAAATGTGTGTTAAACTAGATATATCATCAAAAAGTTATCTTGATCAAGCACAAATCTTGAGAAAAAAATTGACTTGGAAACTTCAAAAATTAAATTGGAGACCATGTGAAATCCGATTTCAACAAACATATAGTAGAATTGAACATCTCATAAATACAAACCCAACGACACCAAATTCAGCTCAATCCGAGCCCAAATGAGTCCAAATCAAAGATCCAAAGTGCATTTGGAGGGTTCAAACTATAATTTGGATTGCCAATAGGTTTCCAAACATGACATGCTTATAGTCCATCAACCAGCTTGATGAAACAAATCCAATGAGCCCAAGACCATAGTGTTCTGATATCATTAAGACATTCAAATGCTAAATAAATAACTCATAATCAAGAGATTCAACATCGATCATCCATATAATTTACCATTGATCTTCCTCTTATTTATTGGTCATGCCACTCTCATAAAACTATAAATAGACCCCTCATTTCTCATGAGAGGGGACCACAAGCAAGAAGAGAAGAGAAGGAAGAAGAGAAGAGAAGAGAAGAAGAGAAAAGAAGGAAGAGAAGGAAGAGAAGAGAAGGAAGAGAGCTTTCTTACCACCAGACTCCACCTCGACCATCACTGGAATTCCACCTGGCAGTCAACCGATGTCAGAGTTCTACCCAACTGCTAACTGATATCAGAGTTCTGTCCAACCTCCAACAGACGTTGGAGTTCTGCACTACAGCTGACTAACACCGGATTCTTGCCCGACCGTCAATTGAAGCCAGATTTTTGCTCGACCAACAAACCTCATTGGATTTGTGATTTCTATTTATGATTGAAGTTTAACCCAGGAGTTGATTATTTTATTATGATTGTCCTAATTATTGGGATGAGTTAGCCACTTATAATTTAAGTAAACACTAGTGGAATCCTTTCAAATGGTGTGGCCCCATGGTTTTTCCCTTTTCTAAGGTTTCACTTTTCTTCTATTTATGTGTTGGATATCCGTACAATGCTGAGATGAAAATTTTCTAACTCTATCACTGTATATATTATAGCCTGCAGCAAAATTCATATGCCCGCAAAAAAGCACTAGTGGAATCCTTTTCCAGGGTTTTTGCCTCTGAGAATGACAGTAGATCCTGAATTTCTAAGAGAAGTCTTTCTTAGAGGCATCCATCCTGGCACCTTTTATTTGACACTCATGTGAGTCACGATTCATTCATACCCGACCTAATCCATAGCGTGGAAAATAAATCTCTAGAGATTAAGCCATAAATGCTCATAGAAAGTTGTTTGAGCAAACATATAGAAGATGTAAAATAGTACCTAGAATTGATAATTTGTTCTCATAATAAAAGAAACAATGAAAGAATTGTCTGCCTCTAGGCACCCATTGCCACAACGGGAACCTCGGCAAGATAAGGAGCATACGCCACTCAATACATATCGAGCAAATGCATTAATGGCCATCCTAGATCAAAATATTGTGAAATGTATGAATCCTTTGAAGCTAAATACAACAAACCATGATCAATACTGTAATTTTCATCATAGTTGTGGCCATAATACTGAATATGTAAGAAGCTTAAGGATGAAATTGAAAGGTTTATCCACCAAGATTATCTTCGATAATTTATTTGAGATCCACCTAATTAAGAGGAAGCTCATCCCACTATGAGGAAAAATCAACAATAGCAGAGACAACCATTGAACAAACATTTATTAGTTGGTGATATTGAGACCATCACAGGAGGGCCCTTATTATCTAATCAGGTCTTATTGGATATAGATAAAAATTTAATACCAAAGAAGGCTCATATCAATCATTCTATTAATTTTTTCAATTATGATTTGGAGAGAATAAAAACCCCTCATCAAGATTTACTTGTGATTAATGCGGAATAGGTGACCCGTGTTACAATGTCAAAAGAATTATGATGGATAATGGAAGTTCTGTGGATGTATTATCTACTCAAATTTTCTCAATATGAGTCTCACTAGAGAGAAGCTTCAGTCTACTGTAGGTCTACTATATGTGTTTTATAATTGACCTATACGAGTGGAAGGGACAATCAGTCTCCCAGTTAACTTGGAGAATTTCCCCAATAAACTAAATACTCCATATAGTTCATTATAGTAGAGTTAGAATTGACTTTCAATATTATCTTTGGATGGCCACTCCAATCAATCTTTTATATTGTCACCTCTATCCCTCACCTTAAATTGAAGTTTCTTGCCCTAACGAGAGTAAGTGTAGTACACATAGATCAATAAAAAAATCCTGCTATATTAGGCAAGTTCAACCATGTCCAATAATTACTCTGAGCATCGAGGATTTTGATCTCCAAAGTGAGGATATCACTCACAGGGTTTCTCTTATAGAAGAACTCACTAATGTATCCATATCTAAAGAACACCCTTCAAGGACTAAGTAAATTTGGGTCTCTTCTCTCATATAAGGACAAGAAAAAATACATACATTTTATATGTAAGAATTAGGAAGTTTTTGCATGGAGTCCAGTAGATATACCTGAAATTGACCCTGAAGTGATCATGCACTTCCTCAAAGTTAACCCGATGTGTAAGCAAGTAATTGAAAAAATAAAATTTTGTGTTAGATTGTCAGCAAGCAATTGAGAAGGAAGTTATTAAGCTTTTAGAAGCTTAATTTCTATAGGAAGTGCATTACCTCACTTTGTTGGCAATTTCATCATGATATGAAAGGCAAGTGGAGCTTAGAAATGTGTGTAAAGTATATAGTATTGCAACTCGAGCTTATGAGTTTATGTTTTTGATGATAACAAATATTTTGGGTCACTTTCTGTTGCCTACCTTTACTTGCATTATAAGCTAATTTGTGTGTGTACTAACTTTTCAGGACTATGATGCACCACTCAAAGCTCAAGATTTGGGAGAACTGTTTTATTTGTAATTTTCACTATTGTAATTTTTTTCTTGAGTCATGTCCTATAAGGGTGCTTGCTTACTTTGTAATCTTGCACACACACACTCTTGGGAAATTTTTTCTGTCTGATTTAAGTTTACTATTTTTTGTCACATCATCCGTGATGATCCATAAATAATCCTGGCCAATCTCTCAAAAAATAGAAACCCTAATTATGGCATATTGGCCATGGCAGCCGTTATAACACATCATCCTAGACGATAGTCGTATCGGCCGAGACGATAGGCTCAAATAAGAAAGAACCAGTCGCTGATTTATTTAGGGAATTTTAATTTTTAATTATCATCCAAGACATCGGCCTGGACAATACTATTCAATTATGCCTAAATTGACATGGTGATTAAAGAAAGTAATTAAGGTTGATTGATTTGATCAAATCATCCTAGACAATCGCAGGATAGGCCGGGACGATCAGTATAAAAACCTTAATTGATCTTGGATGATAAAGCATCGACCTGCTTCTACCAGGGCGATGTTCAGGACAATATTCCCTAATTTGTACTAATCATACATGATGATATATTATCATCCTGGATGATAGGAACAAAAAATATTCTACTCATCCCAAGTCGTTCGGGCTGATTGAGCTTAATTTGTACTGATCGTACAGGATGATATTCATATCATCCTGGATGATAATGTCGGCAAGTTGCAATTAATTAGCTCATTTGGAGCTCTTCTATTGAAGCTTTGGAAAGGCACTTTGTAAGTTCTTTTGGCAACCATTGAAGCTTCGTTCTTCTGGAGGAAACTTGAAGAGAGAGCTTGAAAGAGAGAGAGGAAAGGGTGAGTTTGAGAGAGGGAGAAGATCGTTGGAGGGGGTTTCAAGGGAGTGTGGAGGGGGTTCCACACGGTTGCTCCAACAAGCTTGTACCTTAGTACCATTAGATTCAAGGCTCGTCTTGAGGGAAGTTTTAGGAAGAAGAAGATTTCTTTGGTGTCAAAGGGCCTGGCTACTCCACCGCACCGGGGAAAATGAAAGTGATTTTGTATGGGCTTCTCCACCTAGCTATGGGGGCTAAAGGAGAGATATTAAGTTTAGTGCAATACTCGAGGGGTGCCTCTAAGGAGTGGATGTAGGTTAAGATTTGACCGAACCACTATAAATCTGGTGTGTTCTTTCCTTTATTATTTTCACATTTATTGTTTCACTCTTTGATTTTATTTGTGATGAATTTTTGTTTGATTAAGTTTTGTGTTTTGATTGTAAAAGTTTTTTTTAAAAAAATATCAATTCACCCTCCCTCTTGGTTAGCCTTGGGACTAGTTCATAAGGGCTTAACATTCCTAACAAACTTTTATATATATCTCAATAAAGCCTACCCAAAAGATAGCTTTCTACTTCCACGTATTGACCAATTGGTCGATACCACCTCCGAACATCAAATGTTGAGCTTTAATAATGCCTACTCTGCCTACAAATAAATAAAGATATATCCTGCTGATTAGGAGGCAATAACTTTTTGAACAAATAAATGATTATACTACTATCTGGTGGTACCATTCAGACTTAAAAATACTAGAGCTACATATCGACGCCTTTTGAATAAGATTTTCAAAGACCTTATTGGGCGCTCAATGGAAGTATATGTTGATGATATGCTGGTAAAAATTCTTAAAAGATCTCTCTCTCTCTCTCTCTCTCTCTCTCTCTCTCTCTCTCTCTCTCTCTCTCTCTCTCTCTCTCTCTCTCTCTCGCTCTCGCTCTATATATATATATATATATATATATATATATATATATATATATATATATATATATATATATATGACTTGGAATAGTGCTTCCACCTGCTACAACACTACAGCATATGACTCAACCATGCCAAGTGTGCTTTTAGAGTCACCTCTAGAAAGTTCTTAGGGTTTATGATAACCCACTAAGGAATTGAGCCTAATCATGAGAAAATAAAGGTAATAAAGGACTTGGTGCCCCTGAGGAATATCAAAGAAGTCCATAGATGATTAAATGTCTCCCATCTTCAGATGTCGATTATGCTCTCCTAGATGTTCATTTAGGAGTATGTGGAGAACATCTTAGACGAAAAACATTAGCCTATAAGATTATGAGGCAAGAATTCTATTGACCTATAATGAAACAGGATGCACTTGAGTTTACACAAAAGTATAAAAATTGCCAATTGCATTCCAATCACAACCATACATCCGCTCTGGAGCTTGCATCACTTCAGAGCCCTTAGCCTTTCACCTAGTGGGGAATTAATATAATGGGACCCTTCCCTATAGCCACAAGAAAAAAAAAATTCATCATCTTGGCTTTAAATTACTTGAATGAATAGCTCGAGGTAAAACCTCTCACAAAGATTACTGAAGCCAATGCCAAACAGTTCCTATGGAAGAACATAATCTATTGCTTTGACATTCCTGTAAGGGTCATCATTAAAAATGGGATATAAATTAATAGGAAGATCTTTACATCTTTTTGTAAAGATTTTCATATTCAACTAGTCCACACAGCTGTTACTCATCCTCAGTTAAATGGGCAAATGGAGGTTATAAACTGGAAAATTTTTATAGGGCTGAAGATATGCCTAGGCAAGGCTGGGGGACAATGGGCTTAAAAACGTCCAAATGTCCTCTAGGCTTATCAAACAACTGTTAGAACTCATATAGTAGCTTTGGTACGGAAGTAGTCATACCCATTGATGTCAGAGTTCAGACTTTTGACTTCTATAATAATAAGGAGAAGCTCAAAAATAACTTGGATTTCCTCCAAAAATTAAGAGATGTAGCCTCACTTTGAGTCACCGCATATCACCAAAGTGTTACCCATCACTATAATTAGAGGGTGAAACCTCAATGTATCTCAATCAGGGATCTAGTTTTGTACAGCATCGAGGTAGTTGAAAAGGGCACTCAATGCAAAAAACTCTCTCCCCTATGAGAGGGTGTTGACCTAATTTTTGTATGAGGTCATAAGGACATGTCTAGATTTTCACTTATTAATATGATGGTTGATATTTATCCAAGTGTCAATCATCTAGAGCTTCAATTTAGTTCAAAATCCAAACTCTAGTTCAAACCTTAAACTAGCCTTGAAACCAGCCTCTATTTTCACTCTTATCTAGTCATTTACAATCATCCAATGGATTTTGAATGATGTGGATAGTTCAAATTCAAGTATTTAAATCTAGAATCCAGATCAAACCCATAAATCAAGACCAAATCCAAAGCTAAAGGACTAAGTCCAGAAAGCCTTTTCAATAAATTTTTAAATATTTTAAACCTTAGTAAAATGACCCCTAGATCATTATTTATTAATTGCATATTAATTAGGCATGTCCCTAGGGTCTTCCCTCAAAATTTTAGCACATTTTGAGACCTCTAACCTTAGAAACTGGATTAAAATCCAAAAGTTATAAAACCTTCAAAAATCCCCGGGCCCTTTACCAGAACCCTTAAGTATGCTCATAATCTTTATCATGGTGTGTTGACCATTAAAATGCATTTTGCAGGATGCCCCAAAATTGATTAGGGTCAAAATGACTAAAATGCCATTTAAGGGGATTTTTGGACTTTTGGCCAACACTCAATATGATTCAATCTCTTCAACCCTTGAAATCTCTTCCAATGCATCCTAATCATCATTAGGAGTGCAATTAACTCAAGTATTGACACTGGTCAAGCCTGGTTGACCAAGTTAACCTATTTTGACCAAAACACCCCTTAGGGGTTTAAACATCCATTTTGATCCAAATGCCCTCCCATTGCATGGAACCACTTTCATTCAACTCAAAACATTATTTCAAATTTGTTGAGCTCAAACTCAGGCCATGGGTTAACTTGGTTGACCAAGTCAACCTAAGTTGACCAAATAACACTTAAGGGTTTAAATGATCAATTTGATCCAAATGACCATTATAACCCTTAGGACAACTTTTACTAGACCCTTATTTTTTATATATATTTTTATTTTTTATTTATTGTTTTTTTTACTTTTTTTATAACTTTTACCAGACCTTATTTATCATTTCAAATGTGTTAAGATCAAACTTAGCCTTTGGGTCAACCTGGTTGACTATATAAACCTAAGTTGACCTAATAACCTTTAAGGGTTTAAATGGGTTAATCTTACCCATTAACCAAAATAAATTTTTTTAAACCCTCAAACCTACTCAATTTAATGCTTTGAGTGTTTACAAACGTGCTTAGAGTCAAAATGTGGTCGATTTGACCAAGTTAATTCACTTTGACTTGGTCAAATCCCCTCAAAATCCCATATGCATGCTCAAATTTTAACTCCATGGCTTGAAACGCCTTCCATGTCAACTCAAGATCCACCACATGCCACCTTGCATGCCATGTCAAATTTTTTGATTTGTTTATTAGTCATACTAGTCAACAAATGGTCAAAGGACCAAATTACCCCTCTCATCATGAGTTAGCATGAGATAAACTCAACTCCATCCCTCTCCATGCATTTGAGCAGTTTAGGAGGACACTTTTCTTCAATCCAAATCCCCCTCAATCTATCCAACATAAAGGGATAAGTGATAAGAGCCAAAATATTTCCCAAGGAAGAATCATCCACTTTTATTTCCAAAAACTTCCTTATCCAAAAAACCTTAGCTCCTAAGGATGATAAGTGAGCTTCTCTAACTATTTATAAGGCTTTCAAAAGCATTTCCCCATTTTTTTCAAAGCTCCAAAACCCCTTTTAGGGAATGGAGAGAGAGAGATAGTGAAAGAAAAAAAGACTTTGAACACCAAATTTTAATCTAGCTGTCAAACATTCTTGAGGTCTTCAATAAAGATATAGAGGACTTCTCGAGATTTTTAACAAGCCCAAAAACATCAAAATCCAACATTTTGATTGTAAGTTAACCCAATTTTAAATTATATCACCAAACCTTGATTTCTCCCAACTCTCAATGCATGGAGCCTTGAAACTCCAAGGGTGGAAATATTAGGGTACCTAGATCCTGCATCTCACATTTCATTAAATTTGGACAGTTGGATCAAAAGTTATGAGTGTTTGAAGTTTTAGTTCAAAAATAAATAGAAAAATCTGGGTCAATCTGTGTCGTCCGTTCATTTGAACTGGGCTAATAGGAAAGCTCTGATATGCACACCTTCCCTGATGTTTGAACACTAGTTCTTTAGCAAGAAGGCACTGAGATGTGGCCAAATCCTAGCCTTGGATCAATTTTTTTAATCAAAATTGATTGAAAATAAGTTTAGTTGCTCTAAACTTCAGAAATTCACCAAAAAATCATTTATTTTCCAAATATGATGTTCGTAGGCTCGTTGTAACCTTCTTGAGTTCAAGTTTACTTAAAAATTTAATTTAATAGATTTAAATCATAGTATACAGAGTTATTTTGATTTTAAGGAAAATTAAAATTCTTTGATAATTATAAATCTAATGATTTGATTGACTTCAAACTTGGATAGGATAAACTATGGTGTGATACTCACATGCCATAAAAGGTCCAGCTTTGGTTAAAAGCCGGATTTTGATGAATTAAATTTTCAATGTTTTTGGTCAAATTTTGAAAATTTATAACTCCCATACCACTTATAATTAAGCTTGAATTTTTCTGTGGTATGTGTACTTTTGTGTCAGGGTTAGGTGACCAAAGTTTGAAACCCGGTTGAACATTAATGATACCTTGGAAAAATAATTAAGGAGAAGTTCTAGTCAACTCAAATAAATTCTTGGAAATTATACACAAACCAAATTGGAGTGAAACTTCAGCACATTAAACTTAGTGACATTTTACACCTTAGGACCAAATTTCACTTGATTTTGGGGATCATTAAGTTAGAAAATTAAGTAACTCAAAATTCATCCCTTTTAGGAACACATAAACTTTAAGAAAAAATAATAAATCAAAATTAATTCTAAAAATTAAAACTAATATATCATACTAACCATAATTTGAATCTCTATTTAAGGAAAATAAAATCCTCATCACCGGGCATTTAATTTGACTTTTATCTAAGTTTTAGTGAAAATCAACATTTTAATAAATAAAATAATTAATAATTTAAAAAATTCCAAATAAAATCCAAATACTTAAAAACACACCCATAGATCATCTCTAACCTTTGGGAGTAATTTCATGTAGTTTAGGATGAGTTTGGATTAAAATAATCAAAGCTTCATAATTAAATAATTAAAAAATCAATAAATTAACCAAACTTCGAAATATAATAACTAATTTAAAAAAATTCAAAATTGAGCAAACTCAAAGGCATGAAAATCCATGGAAGGTTAATTTTTTGAAAATATCAAACCATCAAAAATCACTTAAAAAAAGTCAACTTTTTGTCAACTCTAGCTCATATTTTAACTTAAACTTCAAACAATTCATAACTAAATCTAAAAATATCAAATTTTAGCACACTTATAATCTAATTAATTATTTAGGTCTAGTATTTATGAAAAAATATTAAATTTCTAGAATTCAACTTTGATCAAAAAATCAAATTTTCACCTCTTTAATTAATGCATTTAAATAATTCAAATAATTCAAGAGAATAAAAAATAAATAAATAAAAAATCCAGAAAACCTTAGTCTAACATTAAAACCTACATCTAATAATTTTATTTAAAATTTATCAACCTTTAAACTTTAAGCAATTAACCTTAAAAAAACATTCTAAAATAAAACTTAACATATTAATATTTGAACTCTAACCAAATTTACCTTTTAACCTTACAAAAATTCAAACATTAGACAACATGAACCAATTACTCGATAAAAGATATATACAAGCCACATAGCCTACCTCACATACTTAAAATGGTTTGTTAGGGCATCACTTCAAGATCTAGGCTAAGCCGGTGTTTACTTCTCTATTGTATGCCTCGTTTTCGAGCTTCACTTTATGCTCGTTGCTAGAATTAAATGATTATTGTGATTTTTTATTTAATTTATGTACTATGTGATATGATTAATTACGCGTTAGATTTACCCATAGTTTAAGGGAAATTTAAATGCTGATATAATCTTATATAGGTGGCATGCTCATACAGGGCATTTGAAATAAAAGGGGAACAAATTATAAATATTAAATTGCTACATATGCTCGTTGTGCTAAGTCCCTCCTTTAAATTAAAATAGTAGGGCCAAGTGTAGTTGATTTGAGAATTTTAATTTCAATATATAACTTCTTGAGATATGATTTCAAATTATAACTTTTTGGGATAACCTAGTAGGATGTTTTAGTCTTTTTCTATTTTCAAATGTAATTTGATTTGAGTCAAGAGTTATATATTTAAGGTGATTTGAAATGAGATAAAAATCTAATTTGGAATCCAAAAAGGAAAGAACAATCCTCATGGGAAAATTCTTATCCATATGGAGATCCAAATCAAAATAACTTTCAAATATCCAAATGGAAAAGAAAATACCCCTTTTAAGCGAGAGTTTCTTTTTATTTGAATATCTGTACACGACAGATCTAAGAAGCCTACAGAAGGATGAAGAAATAAATATTGAGAAGAATCTCATTCTCAAATTCACTTGAGTCTTAGGAGTAGAATCCGTGTTGTTATCAGTGGTACCATGGCCCTTTACTTTTTCTACAGACCCTAAGTTATAATATTAAGTGGCACTTGCCACATGGACTTTTAATTTGAATCTTAATTTAATTGATTTTATTATTGATTGATGTATTTTATGTGTGAATAGGATTGCATTCTTTTAGTAATTTTTTTTTGCAATCTTACGTGCCAATTTTAATTTTGTCTGGACCTCGATCTGAGGCTCATGAGAGATCATTAAAACTTTTTCTACTTAAATTAAATTTAAAAATTTTAAGCTCACATAGAAATTCTAACGCTTTTAAGAAATAAGTTTAGAACCGCTGAGAGTTCACATAACATTTTATTGCTCCTTCTTTCCTTTCTTAGGCACCTCCCTGCCTACGGGTTTTGGTAGACCACCTGGCCTATGAGGGTGTAGATATGTTAAGGGGAATCTATACAATCTCTAGGATAAAACCTATTTTAAAGCCTTTTTAAAATTGTTTCATTCTAATTTTAAGTATTTATCAAGTCAGCTAGCATATATTGCAATAGAAACTAATTTAAAAGTGTCTAAAGCTTTAATTAGATTTACATAAGAATCATATTACCCAATATAAGTTGAGGGGCCAAATAATGACCTACTCTAGATGTCACCCCTACTTTCTTCAAATTTAACTTAATTTAACATCCCTACCACTATTTCATTAATGATCGAACTCATAGTTTTAAAGCCCCTAGATGGTTAGCTAGCTTCCTAATCTAGTTCGGGGTAAGTCTAAATCCTACATTATATTAGCTAGGTTTAGATAACTAATTTTTAATACTCAATTTATATTTAGGTTCCAAGGCAGGATCAAGCTATAAGACCTCTACCTTTGGGAATTGAATCCCAATTTTTTTATAAAACTGATATATCAAACTCAAATATCTTTCAATTCAAACTTAAGTTCAACACTAAGGATAGGCTGGGTTACTTTTGAATTTTTTCAGAATCCTAAAGTACCTCCAACCTTCCTCCTTTGACCTCAAGAATAACTGCTCAAACTTGATCAAATACTTGTTAAAATTCCAAATTCTCCTCTTTGATATCACTCAAAAATATCTAAAGAAGAATTTCTGCCATTATTATAATCGAGAGTATTTGTAAGGAGGCCCCAGTTTTTTATGATGTAATTCACAATGAGGGCTTGCACTTGTAGGAGATTTAGAACCCACACAAACTTTTAAAAATTTTGTTTTCAAAACTCAATTAGTCTTCTTTGAGAAAATTAAATCAACAATGATTATTATCTTCATATTTAAATAATTGATAATAGGAAATATTTTATTCCTTTGGGAGGATATCTCCATGTTATCATAGTCTTGAATATGAAATTAATGATCTCCCATCAAGACTATTATAATTAGATGCTTGATATAATGTTATTTTGACACTTGAGGGTCAAATGTAGTTCTTCCTTGAATTTAACTATTATAGCCTTGATTAAATTCTTAGTCATATTATCTAAACCCATTAAGAAATAATATATTCGCCTTTTAGGGTGATATGTCATTCGTTATAATTTGTTCGATGTAAAGACAAAAATCATGAATTAATATTTCCAAGAAAACAAATCTTTTCAAAAACTCCTTTCCACCATAAATAGAGGGTTCTTATTTGGTGGCAACTATGGCAAGCCTGACACCTTCAATCTGAAGGATGCTAATGGAAAGATTCTCCCTTGAACTTAAAATGTTTGAAATCTTCGTAAGTATTATTAGCAGGTGTTGATATTACTATTTGTCTTGTGTTATGTAATTTCTCCCAAGTTATTATTTTGACCTTGTATATACCCCTTATATATATAATTGGGCTAACCTCGTATTCATCCCTTTTATGTTGAGTGTGGTAAAACTTTTCTAGCAATTCTATGAACCTATTGTACTATCTTATATAATACTATAATGTGATGTCCACTTTGTTTTGATATTATCTCCTATAAAAGGATAAAAAAACAATAAAGAATCTAACATCTTTTTCCATGATTCGAGAAGTACATAATTTATGTTATATTTCAATCACCGGATGATCAATCTTAGGGGGACTTGATCAAAAATCTTCTATGCATGTTAATATCATTAAGTTAATGCTTTGACTAACGATCTCAGATTTATCCAAACATTTAAGGAGAATGTATCTCACATTCACTCAAGTCATAAAGAGCCCACTAAAATATTTCTCATCATCCAAATTGAAAAAAAAAAAAAAACTAAATAAATTTTATATGAATATAAGAAAAAGAAAAGAGAAGAACATCAAAAACTTTTTAATATATCATTGAACATCATATGAAAACTCAACACCAAATACATACAATCATCACTATAATATATAAAGTGCTACAACCAACAATAGAACAACACTACAGAATCTCAATATCATCCTCCTCCTTAAGGACAAAGGCCTTCTACAACTCACTCTCTACCTCATTACCATCAAAATTTAAAGAAGGCTAACCAGAAGCTTGGCTAGGTGTAAACCCCTTGATCTTCGCTCTAGTCTTGCACACACTTGATGGATATCCTTTAGAAAACCTTTGATGAAGCCTTCCTCCATACACTCCAACTCCAAAGTCTTTACCTCCACATCATATATGTGATGATGAGGTTTTTGAATCTGATCCTGGATGATCTTCTTGAAGGCAATAAACTTCTTGAATTCTTCTAAGACTCTGGAAGGTGACTATTCTGACTTAGACATGATTTCCTTCTCAGACAACAAACTTTAGAGCATTTTATTCTTATTTTTTAATGGATATAATCTTCTCCTCAAGAACCTGCTAATATTTAACATGCTGGGTGATTAATGCCTATACATCCACCAACTTAATATGTAGATGGTCCATCTATTAATTATGTAAAGAGGTTGAAGTTGCCAATGTAGCCAATTCTTTCATGCAATCTTAACTGCTCCTCTACAATTTTTATCTCCTTGATTATGCTATCATACTTCTTGTACTCTCCCTGTAGACATGGTGACATTTACTAGTAACTATCAAATTCTCCTCCACTCTTTTCTTCTTGGATACCTGGGGATCACCCACATTCCCTGATCATCATTTAGGAGGAGCCTTTGAAGATTGAATAACTACCTCTAGGACGTTCGATGAATTTTTTGGCATACGAGTATGTGATCTCCCTGCCTGAGTAGATAGTCCCACCTTGAAAAAATATTCATCATCTATATATCTACTTAAATATTGTACCTCATAGTGGAGGGAGTTTATATCAATGAGATTGAGTATCTTCAGTAAATTATCTACTCCAGTATGTAAGGGAATAGGTAAATCCTTTAGTTTTTCCCATTTTTCTTGAAAGATTCCAATCATTCCACATAAAAAAAAATCACTAACCCAGCTCTTTGATGGGTCTCAAGTGTGCATATCAAACCACTTGGATCTGAAAGAGATATGACACTGTGTATTGCCAATAAGTCTACCATCTAAGAAAGGCACTCGGGAGATAAAAATGCTCTATGATCTCTAAAAAACATGTTCAATCCCATTATGAATGATATAGATCTATATGAAAGCTGGGACAAACACACTCCATGTTGCGGATCTATTTTCATGGTTTATGATTTTGATGAGAGCAAACACTCTTATTTCTCTATGTCTGCCTTATCTACTGACATTTTAGGTTCACAAGATCAAGATTGCATTTTGGAATCAGCTCAAAATTGGGTAGACTAGGTCTGAGTCAGTTTGTACCCTTTTTCCTTTCTTGAGTCTTTTATAATTGGTGCGGCTCCTAAAGCTATGTAACTTTGAACACACGCACCTTGGAAGATTTTTTGATTATTCCCTAGAGTTTACTATTTTGGTAACATCATCCGGGATGATATTTATATTGGCCTGGATGATCAGTTCAAAAGCAGAAACCCTAATTAGGGCATCCTCATTATGGCAGCCGTCATTAAGCCAATAAGCTTGAACGATACTTGTATCGGCCAGAACGATTGGCTCAATTAAGAAAGAATCAACCTCCGTGATTAGTTTAGGTATTCTTTATTTTAGGAAATCGGCCAGGATGATATCAACATCGTCTAGGACGATGTAACTCAATTATGCCTAAATTAATCTAGTATCTTTAGAAAGCATTAAAAGTTGATTGATTCACTCGCATCATTCGGGACGATCACAGGATCGGTCGGGACGATGTCGTGGATGATTGACATCGGCCATATTCAATTCAGGGAGATGATTAGGATGATTGTATTTGATTTTAAACTAATCAGATAGGATGATTTTGCCTCAGCCTGGATGATGTAACCAATTTTCTTCTGATTGTCCCAAATTGTCCCGGACTGATTGAGCTTAATTTATACTGATCGGCCGGGATGATATTACTATCGTCCTGGACGATAAAGTCGGCAAGTTGTATTAATGAGGTCGTTTTGAGATCTTTTATTTAGGCTTTGACAAGGCACTTTGTAAGTGTCTTTGGCAGCCATTGTAGTTTTGTTCTTTTGGGGGAACTTGAAGAGAGAGCTTGAAAGGGAGTGATGAATGAGTGAAGTCTGAGTGAGGGAGAAGCTCCTGTGAGGGGGGACTCAAGGGAGTGTATAAGGGGGTTCCACACGGTTGCTCCGGCAGGCTTGCACCTTAATATCGTTAGATTCAAGGCTTGTCTTGAGGGAAGTTCACCAAAGAAGAAGATCTCTTTGGTGTCAAAGGATACGACTACTCTGCCGCACCGGGGAAGGTAGAAGTGATTTTGTAAGGGCTTATCCGCCTAGCTATGGGGGCTAAAGGAGAGACACTTAGATAAGTGCAATACTTGGAGGGTGCCTTCATGGAGTGGACGTAGGTCAAGGTTCGATCGAACCACTATAAATCTAGTGTGTTCTTTCCTTTATTATTTTTGCATTTATTTTTCTGCATTGTGTTTTCTCTATGGTGAATTTCGGTTTTAAGATTGTGTTTATTTAAAAATATCAATTCACCCCTTTTTGGTTAGCCTTGGGACTAGTTCATAAGGGCCTAACATCCCTAATGAACTTTCACTCCACATATTTCTAAAATGTCGATCAACTCTAGATGAGGGGAAAATCGTAGCCGACTTGCAAACTAAAGTCATTCACCCTAGAAAAACTTAGAGGAGGGGAATATGCAAGAGCAGATTTTTTTAGGCACTTTCATCAAAAGGTCATTAGGGAAGTGAAATTTCTTCCTGAAAATGATGAAGGAAACATTGGTTATGATAGATAAGACATCATCAGCATTGGCCAATTTTTGAGTCTTCCTTAGACCCTTAAATTGGACAGCAGATCAATCTCCATTGGCTGGGGGGATTTTGGTGGAAGTGAGGTCACCCGTTTGAACTTCTACACTAAAGAGGGTCACTAAATTTGAGTAGGGGATTCCACCTACCAAAAATAGTAGTAGACCTCTAGAGTAAGAAGAAAAATGGGGGAGAAAGAAAAGAAAAGGAAACAAAAATTCTAACTTCTAAACTAAAGAGGGGCACTGAATTTGAGTAGGAGATGCCACCTACCAAAAATAGTGGAAGGCCTCCAGGGAAAGAAGAAAAATGGGGGCGAAAGAAAAGAAAAGGTTGAAAAAATTTTATCTTCAATAGAAGGAGTGGGATACTAAATTTAAGTAGGGGATGCCACCTACTAAAAATAATAGGATGCCTCAATGGTAAGAAGGTTAAAAGGAGAAGGGTGAAGAAGAAGATGTGCAAGTTTTTCATACCCAAGGGGTATTTATAAGACGAAGGGCAGGGGGTGTGGGGGAGGGGATTTTTCCTCCAATTTATTTAAATTTAAAAAATGTTTCTAGAAACTTTTTTGAACTTTTTGTATAATATTGTGAAAATTTTTTGCCCTCAAAATAATACTGCAAAGATTAGCCCTTTGACCATGTTGTAAAATCACATATACTTTCATAGGTACATAGCTGGTAATCGATGGGTTGCAATAAAGAAACTCGCATCAAGTGGGGCCCACAAGTAAACTTGCCTAATGATCAACACGGAAAACTTACTCAAGACTCATGGAAGAACTCAGAAGTGATCAACATACATCGCTCTGTTGGGCCTATAAAAGCAGGTAGTCCTTCATAAGGAGTGATCAAGTATCTTCACAAATAGATTGACTTGTCACTCACCACATAAGAAGTCAACTACCATGGTCCTGCACTCTAATTCATAAGGGTATCCTCACTCATCATTACCAAGTTCAACAATAGAAAAATGCCTGGAGGCCTTTAGTTGGTCTTATCGTGACCATCTGACCTAGAGTTCTCCCTTTCTTAAATAATGACTCACTCACTTCTCTCTTCAATGACCATCCAAGGCCCCTAGCATAGAACATCAGTGATAAAAGAAAAATTTTAAACTCCAAATTAAAACTATTATTATTATTATTATTATTATTATTATTATTATTATTATTATTATTATTATTATTATTATTATTAATATTACTACTACTACTACTATTATTATTATATCGTTAATCCCTATTTTTTTGTCCAGGAAATAGGTCACCCAACATCACAATGTTGTAGATATATTGCCACATTGCCATAATTTTACCCAGTGCCACTCCATCTTACGAACATCATAGTGATCAAAGTCTCATATGTTTGCTGGAGTGCTTAGTACTGAGGTGCTACATAATGAGTGCCGTAGCTCTAATTCTCCCCAAAAACACAATAGAAGATAGTTGGAGATGATTTAACTGATGAATCATTGAGATGAGTGATGACCGACATATCGATTAAATAACACCATGATGCTTGTTCAATTATTTTGGATTTCTATAAAAAGGAATCTTATATCACATATAAGGGGATTGATAAATTGGAATGACATGAGGGAGTGGGTGGGTGTACTTTTGGTTGAGGTATGCCCTTTTATAAATGTTGTGTTAGTCTTGTACAAGTGTTGAGAGAAGGAAATAGTACAAGGAGTTTGTACTACTTAGCAAAGGATTTTGTGTAATTTCTATCCTTATTTTCTATCTTGTACTTCTATGTTGTTTAGTGAAATGAAGTTGTTTGCTGTATTTACTATTATCCCTATGATTGGCTAAAGTCATTTATCTAAGCTTATGATAAATTAAATACCATGTATTACATAGAGTAGATTTATAATTACATAATTTTCTTAATGTTTTTCTTATTATTTAAATTTCCTATGTTTAGTTTAGTTTGTGTAGAGGCCTTTCATAAACTTAAAATATTTTGTGATATATATCCTCAATGGAGGAGTAAAAGAACAAATAAGAGATTTAAAATATAATCTTATCAAACATAGACATATGATAGTTATAGTTATGGAATCTTAAAGAGAGATTAAAATAATACATGGGAGGAATCTTATCTAAAACTCCAATGAGCTCCACAGAGATAAAGAATTTTTATGCTGAATGTTGGTGTAAGTGGTTAAACCTTATGAACTATCCCAAGGCTAACCAAGAGGGGGTGAATAGGTAATTTAAAAAAAAATCATCTTAGATTTTCAAAAGCCACTTATAGAAATTTTTAGCAATGATTGTACTACATTAAAGTGACCCTCCATTAACCCTCATAGCAAGGTGGAGAAGCCGTTACAAACTCTCTTCCACTAACCTGATGTAGTAGAGTACCGACATCCTTTTTCACCCTCCTGGTGAAGGAAGAGAACCTTCATCCTTTTTCACCTCCTAGTGGCATAGAACCTTCATCATTTTTCACCCTCTTAGTGATGGTAGAAAACCTTTATCCTTTTTCACCCTCCTGGTGAAGGTAGAGTACCTCGACACAATGTTGAAGATCTTCTCTCAAAAGCCTCCAGAGGAGATTGGAAGAAATATGAAGAGGAAAAATAGATCCTCTATTTGCATAACCTTGTGAATCCCTCATATATCACCCTCACTTGATTTCTTACAATTTACTCTCATAATCTCTTTCAAATACTTAGACTCAATGGTTACTCTCAAGAGAAATCATAGTAAAGGAATTGACTGATAGTTTTAGGATATCTTATATTGAAAATATAAGAAAAACCATCCAAAAAATTAAAATTTACAAGTGAACTGAGTACAGATCGTATAGTATGATCATGGATCATCTGTATAAATAGTTTAAAAATATAGGTACGATCCTATACAAATCTTATTTCATACATTGTTAGTCATCTGTATGATTTGACATCATATTGTATGAAAAGTTTAAAACTGAATGTGTTCTTCTGGTACAAGATGGTACAAACCTTATTTCATACACTATCAGCTGTCTGTATAACCTAATATTGCATTGTAAAAATAGTTAACATAGCTCATGTTTCATTTAGTATGAATGTGGACAATCCCAATTTCGTACACTATTAGTCATCTGTACGAACTAACTTCGCATAATATGAATAGTACTAAATTAAAAGAATTTATTTGGATGAATTAGTACGCATTTGATTTTGTATACTATCAGTCATCTGTATGAACTAACTTCGTATAGTATGAACAATACAAAAATAAAAGCCATGTTTTTATTAACAACATTTTGGAGGAAAAACATGACAAATCGTATAGTACTATTAGTTTTAAAATTTTAAGTTTTGACTCTCTCCCCCTGTGTGTGTGTGCATGATTATCCAATTACAATCACACTCTTTTAGATTCAAGAAAATAAAAAATAAGGATTTACATACTTCATTACATGAAATCATAATCTACTATATCTTGTAGTCTTCAGTAGTGTAGAGTATGATTTCATTGAAATGTTAGTACACATAAACAATAAATAAAAAAAGTCTAGTATATAAATAATAATAAAAAAAATAACATAAAAATACTATTTTACTATCATAAAAAATCACATTCTTAATTTGGATTCCTGAGTTATAATAATCCCCCCTTTTTTATGATGACAAATATAATTATTGTTTGAGTAATAAATAAAGTTATTTTCTCCTAAACTCTCTATCAATGAAGTTAAAAATAAAATTCATGGAAATTAATTAAATTTCATTCCTCTTTTTAATTTTGGTTTTATAGAATAATATAAAATAAGCTAGTATGATACAAATCACAAGAGAAAAAAAACTAGAAAACAAAAACCATAAACATGCTCCCCCTGAGAACAATGTCTTTTTTTTTTTTTTTTGAAGGAATGCAATATTGCATTAAGAGAAAAAAAAGAAGAATAACCTAGTATAAACTAGAACAAAAATAATAACTAAGGGTTTTTTGATCAACCATAGAAAGAAACCTTATTGAAAGTATATTTGTTAAACTAAATTTTTCATAATTTAAATTAGACCCACTATTTCCCATTTTAAAACCCTTGGGGTGGAGGGGATACCAAATATAAAACAACCTATAAGGTTGGTTAGTATCTCAGAATTAACCGGCTAAAAATAGGACCTAGTAATGAACCCATAAACAATTAGAATCAATTTAGAAAATAATAAACAACTAAAAGAAAGCAAAGGAACCTAAATAAAAAAGATTACAATTATCCACCAATACCAAAGAATCACAAAAGAAAGTTTCCAGTAGATTTCTCAGATGCCATTTCAAAAACCTGAGTCCGTAAATCAAAGCTAGTATTCTGAGATACTCTTTGATCCTGAATTCCATCATCAAGTATCCTCCAAGAAGCACCATGCTGTAATATCCCATGTAAGAGTAAGAGAGCATTAATGAGCTAAAGGAGAAGAACCCCTCACAAACCTCTATGAACTTAGATCTGTCATTCTCCTTCTAGGAAGGTCTTCCACCGGTCCCAAAGATTGAATTTCTTTGAAAAGTTTATGTTTAGAACCTGAAGAATGATTCAACTTAATAGATGTTGTTTTCCCTTTCACTGATACAACCTTTTTAAAATTCAATTTAACCTCCGAAGGAGGAATAACAAATTATGGTTAATCCATAGGATAAGTTTCATATAATTCTTCCATTACAATAAGCTGTTTCACGGAAATAGCTGAAGGAATAGCTGGCTTAGCAACAAATTTTGTTTCAAAATTAACGGCATCCTATTCTTCATCCATCATTTGTGTAAGTTTGATTCCAATTTTTGAATTTTGATCTTCCAATAGTTCAATAACCATAAGAGGTTTGACGGAATAATCAGGAGGATCTAACGGTTCAGCAACAAAAACTATACCAGAAATAACAACATTCTCTTCTTCATCCATCATTTGTGTAAGTTTGAATTCAATTTTTGAATTTTGAGCTTCCAACGGATCAGCAACCAAATCTAACTCAGCACTAACAGCTTCCTCTTATTCTTCCAAAATTCCTGCATCTTTGAATTCAAATTTTGAATTTTGAACGGGCTTAGGAAGTTGGCTTGCATGATCAGTAATTAAGCCAATAGAATTAATTTAACAATTGATTGAAGACCCAAAATTTGGATTAATATCCAGAGTTTGATCAAGTTGGCAATCAGAATCTTCAATTAAGTTCTTATCAAAGTCTGCTTTGTTAATAATTTCAACTGAATCAGCCTCCAAATTATCTTTTTTATGAAGAGATAACGCTCTATGTTTATTGGAAAGAAAAAAATCTGAAGTATTATCTACACCAGTACTCCTACCCAATATCCTCTTAATAGGATTATCCTTGGAGAGAAAATCAGATTGCTTCTTTTCAAATAATTTTTTTTTCCTTTTTTTGTTTTTGAACTTCACATGCATCCAAGGTCCATAGGAATTATCATCAACTTGAAATGAACTTTTAGGGACTTCTTTAACAAGCAGATTCTGATTATGAGAAACATTTGGACATAGAAAATCTTTATGTCCAACTCTTCCACATTTGAAACGAAGAGATGATAGATTTTCATATTAAAATTTTTGAAAAAATCTACCATGAAGACCTTCAACCCAAATACAACAAGGGAGCTTAGAATTTAATTTAATCCGAATGCAAACTCTAGTGAATTCCCTTCTCCCCTATCTAAATGTTGCTATCAAATAATAAAGGAGTCCTGATTCTAGAAACTATTGTAGTAATATTGGTTTCATACCAGCAATGTAAAGGCAAATGAGGTAGACAAACCCAAAAAGGAGAAGAAACCCCATCCATGGAAATAGGAGAGAAGTTAGGTGACCATCTGTCTAAACCCATGACGAAGCCCTCCACATACCAAGGACCTCCATTAAGAACTTCCTCCATTGCTTCATGTGACTGAAAATAACACAAAAGCCAATCTAATCCAAGCGAGGTTATATGAAACCCTCCAAACTTCATCCATTGCCTCCTTAATTCAATAACACAATTTGAAAAAGGCAAGTTTTTAAAAAGAAATTTCACAACCAATGAATTTCTCAAAACTTGAACATTAGCTTTTTCATTTTCCATATCAAGTTTGACAACATTAACATCTTCATTTTCATCATGAACTCCATTCAAATTTATTTTAATATGTGGTTTTTTGATCCACACATTAGAATTATCCATTCCGGATGAAGAAATTGGATTTTTGATATTAACCTAAAAAAGAATAGTATTATCATTACCCTTATCGTCCCTCAACAGATTATTATATTTGCAACCTGATGAAGAAGCCTCCTTATCATTTGCTTTAGGGATAAAGACTGACATAGGTGAAAATGACTTACTCTTCAAATCCTAAATAACTTCTTTTCCTTTACCTATCTCCGACAAAGACATTTTCTTAGAGACCAAACCTCCATCTTTGATCACTAGAGGAGAGTTCAAAAAACACAAACAAGAATTGTGAGGGAAGCTGCAATTGAATGAAAATCTTCCTTTTGAATCGAACGTAGTTGGATACATGGTAGATAATAAGGAGTTGGTGTTCTGGTCATCTAAGGATGACCGGCCACCTTCTTCCATCTTCAACTTTGGTAGCCGAAACTCTTCAAAATCCTTCCTATTTTTGTGGACGTTCTATCTCTAGCTTTGGACATTCTGAGAACATTATGTCATAGAACATAAAACATAAAATCTAAACAAACTTAAAATAAAATTTGAAATACAAGGGAAAAAACACAAAACCAAAAACATAAAACACACACCAGAACACAAACTAAAAGACTTTAATCCAACACAAATAATAACCTCCCTTTTTTTGTCATCAGAAAAAAATATCCTGAATATATATGTTGCTATAGACAAATCTAAAAGATGATAAAGAAGAAAATTTTAACTTATTTACACATACAACATTAAAGATCTGATTGGAAAAAGAAAAACTCGAATTTTAAATCAAAAAATAATTTAGATAAGAAAAGTTGAACATGTTCAATGTTCGCTCTACAAAGAAGAAATATCTAATAGAATAATTATCACAAAATTAATTAAATAGAATTCTTATAGTTTCAAATTCAAGAGGAAATTACCATTTAGAGAAAGGATTTTTTTAAGAATTAAAGTAGAGGAAAGAATTAAATGTAGTGTAGCTCATTTTATGCCTCTTTGTTA
Organism: Dendrobium huoshanense; assembly: GCA_016618105.1. NCBI lineage: Eukaryota > Viridiplantae > Streptophyta > Magnoliopsida > Asparagales > Orchidaceae > Dendrobium > Dendrobium huoshanense. The sequence continues at coordinate 39,055,294 of CM028352.1, read as the reverse complement.
ATAAGAATTATTTGAGTGGCGAACATTGTACACTTTTGATTTTGGGCTCATTTTATATCTCTTTTCAAATTTGGTGAACATTGCACATATTTTTATATTGAGCTCATTTTGTGTCTCTTTTCAAGTTTGACACACTAGTGCATCTTTTGATATTTCATTCTTTCCACAACCTAACTCAGTAAATATTAGCTTATGTGATTATCTTCTAAATAAAACAAAAAACCTTTCTTGTATAAATAAGAATAATCCACAAAATAAAATCCTATTATTAAGAATAAATTCAACACCTGAATAAGAAAATAAAAGCAAAAATAAGTTACAAATTTGTTAGAACATTGAAATGATCTTATTATCTAAATCTAATTTACAAATTAATTTAAAGTTTAAGAAGACAAAAACAATTTTGTTTTGAACTTAAGTTGCAGGGCAAAATATTTAAAAATTTCTCTTAGATCAAAAATAGTAATTTCAATAATAAAAACTCAAAGACAATTTTGGGAATTAACACCAATGTAAGACAAGAATTTCATTAAATATATAATGCAAATACAACTTGATACAAAAATACAAAACATCTCAATCCATCACACAAATAATAAAGAGAAACAAAACATACATCAACTGCAAAAGAAAAAAAAACTAAAATGCTGGAGGATCTTGATCTAGAGTGTTTGAATAGTTGCTATTTGAATGATTTATATTTGTGCAACTTATGTAGTTTTGATGATTCCAAACATTATTGTTCAAATGTATAGTTATCTCCTATCAATTTCAGAAGATTTGCACTTGCTCTTGTGTGTACTAACATAATCAGGAAAATCAGACTCCAGACTACGAAAACTTCAAAAAAAATTCAACATGAGAAATTTTGTTTATTTGAAGTTTGTCTCCTTCTCTGAATTTCACCTCCTTCATCCCCTTGATCTCGATAAAATAGGGAACGAAAGGATTGTAGCATCAATGAGTGAATAAAAGATGAGTAGGTGGACACACACATGAATAAGAAGATCTTGAAATTCTATACTGATCGTACAGGACGATATAGGCGACTTATGTCGTAAAAGCTGGACGATCTGTCAGTTATCTCCTATAGAGCATTTGGAACGAATAGGAAGTCTAGTGCGGTTGAAAACTATTGATTTTCTAAGTCCTATAATCATCCAGGACGAATTGGCTTAATATCGTCCCGGACGATGGGTTCTCTGACATAAAATTTCGTCCCGACGAATTTTGCACCATCGTACGAGGTGACCAGTCCTCTGGAAAAATTTCGTCCAGACGAAAATAAATATCGTACCGGACGAACAGCTCTCTGGTAAATTTTCGTCCAGACGAAACCAAAATATTATCCCCGGCGATTGGTCCTCTGGAAAATTTTCGTCCTTAGACGAAATAAATAATCGTCCAGGACGATTTCAGGCTCTCTGGAAAATTTTCGTCCAGACGAACATATTTTCGTCCAAACGATAAACCGACTTAGAACAGTTTTCAGCAGTTTCTAGAACCGACCTTGTAATAACCGTTCGTACTGGACGAACCTAGTTCTACAGGACGATCAGCTGTGACGAAGTCATTTCGTACACATATACAAATTGGGTCATTTCAGATCGTTTAAGTAAAATCGTCCAGGACGATCCAGGATCGTACGAGACGATCCACTGCGTACAGAATTTGAAAATATGCAGTTTTTGGGCGGTTTTTCCTGTCTTTTGTATAAATTAGTCCAAATTAGACTGCCACCCAATCTCAAAACATTTGAACTGTCATACTATACATCATAGGTCGTACAAATGCCTATTGAGAGAATAGCCAAATGGGGTTTATAAGTTTGTTTAGAAGAGAGCATAAGTCAAAGGAGGATTCCTACCATTGGAGCAAGAAGGCTTCACTTGGATTGCTAATAGTAAGAGTATCTCTACTTGTGAAATTGGATTTCTTCACTAAAGTTCTTTACTTCCTTCTAGATTCTTGTGAGAAGATCATTCAAGAAGGTCCGGTACTCTCTGCCGACACTTGGAGAGTGTGAACAGACGTGGGTTCTCTGCCTACACTAGGAGAGTGTAAAAGGAAGAAGGTTCTCTGCCTACACTTGGAAAGTGTGAACAGCCGTAGGGTTCTCTGCCCACACTAGGAGAGTGTGAAAGGACGACGGTTCTCTGCCAACACTGTGGATTGTGTAAAAGGACGACGGTTCTCTGCCGCACCGGGGAGTGGTGAAAAGAGTGTTTTGTACAGGCTTCTCCGCCTTGCTGTGGGTGCTAAAGGAGAGTCACTTTGTGGTATTAGTGCAATACTCAGAGGGTGCCTCTGAGGAGTGGACATGTAGGTCTGGTTATAGACTGAACCACTATAAATCTGGTGTCATTTACTTTATTTATGCTTTTACGTTTTCGCATATTTTTAAATTTTTGCAGTTTTAACAACTCTGTGGTTGAAAAACATTTTTCTATAAACTTTAATATGATTAAAATTTTATTTCGGTTCAACAGTTTATTGTAATCTACCAAGAGGGTTTAAAATTTTTAAAAACTACCAATTCACCCCCCTCTTGGTAGCCGTGGGACATAATTACTTAGGCTTAACAACCTAATTACTTTAGACTCAACAAGTGGTATCAGAGCATTGTTTCAAAATCATAAGTTTGAACTACTTTTTGATTAACGTAGATGGCTACATTTGGAAACCGAAACACACCTGAGGGTTACTCTATCACTAGACCTCCACTGTTTGACAATATTCCTTTTGATTTTTGGAAAACACGCATGTCTACTTTCTTACAGTCACTTGATTATCGCATGTGGATGTTTTAGTCCAGGAAGGTTACACAAAACCAACTAGATTAGTTGATGGAATTAGGGTAGATACACCCTATGCAGATTGGACTATAGAAGAACGTGACTTAGCACAATTAAATGCGAAATGTTTAAATAGTTTCTTTTGTGCTTTAAAATCTGAAGACTACATGCGAGTTTCTACTTGTAAAAGCAGGAAAAGACATATGGGATAGACTTTGTATTACTTATGAAGGGACAAATGAGGTTAAGCAATCAAGACTCAATATCTTGTTACATGACTACGAATTATTTCGCATGAAACCTAATGAATCTATATCTGACATGTACACAAGATTCACTCAAATTGTCACCTCTTTGCATGCACTTGGTAGGGAATTAACTAATGCTAAAATGGTTAATAAGATTCTTCGTTGTTTACCTACTGCATACGATGCTAAAATTACTGCAATTACAGAGTCAAAAGATCTGAACATTTATTCTATTGACAATCTTCTTGGTTCACTCATTGCTTACGAGCAAGGAGTAAGTCAAAGAAAGATTGATGCAGGTGAACCAAGAAAGGACATGAAAAACATTGCACTAAATGTGATGAAGAGTCAGAAAGTGAACACTCACAACCTGAGGATGAAGATGATATAGCACTGATGACTAGACAATTCAAAAGCTTTTTAAAGAGGAAGCAGAAGAGACGCCAGCAATGGAATAGAGGTAAGTATAACAGAAATGGCAAGGTTTCTAATGAAGTGATTTGTTATGAATGCAGGAAACCAGGTCATATAAAGACTGATTGTCCAAAACTCAAAGCCACTCCTAGCAAGGAGAAGGTCCAGAGGAGAAACCAATGGTAAAGAAGGGCAAGAAGAAGTTTCAAAAGGCTTTTTGGGCGGACTCAGCTTCAGACTCATCTGAGACTGAAAAAGAAGAAGAAGTCATAAACCTTTGCTTGATGGCAGATAAAGCTGAACAATCAGATCAAGAAGAGGTATACTCTCACACAAGACCTCGTGAGAGTATATGGTACCTGGACAGCGGATGTTCTAAGCACATGACTGGAGATACTGCTCAATTCATAACGCTGGAAGCCAGGAGTATAGGAGGCAAGGTTACACTTGGAGATAATACCACAAAGAAAGTGGTTGGATCAGGTATGATTGGAAATTTGAAAAACTTTTTCATAGATAATGTTTTATTAGTTGAAGGCTTAAAACATAATTTGCTTAGCATAAGTCAGCTATGTGATAAGGGCTATAATGTAAAATTTTTACCTACTAGCTGCATAATTAGCCTAAATGGGAAAATGTTTTAAATGGAAAAAGGGTGAACAATGTTTACATGCTAGATTTAAATTGTATTCAATCTCCTACTGCTTTTTGTTTGAAAACTGTTTCTGATGATTCGTGGCTTTGGCATAGGAGACTTTGTCATTCTAGTATGAAAAATCTTAGAAAATTTACCCAAAAGAATTTGGTGAGAGGAATACCTAAACTAGACTTTACTAAGGACCATCTGTGTGATGCATGTCAATTAGGAAAACAAGTGAAGTCCTTTTTTAAGTCCATTAAAGATCTTAGGACCAGTAAACCTTTAGAAATTCTACACATGGATCTTTTTGGACCAGTAAGCACTGTTAGTCTAGGAGGAAAGGTATATGCTATTTGTTATAGTAGATGATTTTTCAAGATTCACCTGGGTTTTTCTTTTTCATAAGAGTGAATCATTTGAGGAATTCAGAAATTTTTCAACTTGGATACAAAGAAAACTAGGATGTGAAATAATTTCTATACAAAGTGATCATGGAGGAGAATTTGAAAATGAAAGATTTGAAGATTTCTGTAAAGAAAAGGGGATTGATCACAATTTTTCTGCACCTAGAACTCCTCAACAAAATGGAGTAGTTGAAAGAAAGAACAGAACATTAATAGAAGCCGCCCGAGCAATGTTAGCAGAATACTCACTTCCTAGATATTTTTGGGCTGAGGCGGTTAGCACTGCATGCTATGTTCTGAATAGGGTGAATGTGAGATCAAATTTGAATAAAACACCCTATGAGTTGCTAAAAGAAAGAACACCAAATTTGTCTCATTTGCATGTATTTGGTTGCAAGGTGTTCATACATAATAATGGAAAATCTGCCTTAGGAAAATTTGATCCAAAATCAGATGAAGAATTTTTGTTGGATATTCAAGTGTTGGAAAATCTTATAGAGTATTCAACAAAAGAACTTTAGTCATTGAAGAAACCACACATGTTGTTTTTGATGAAAATGGCATTATGGAAGAGCCAAAAGTTGTTGAAGAAGAAATTGAAGAAAACTCCCAAAATATTGATAGATTAAATTTGGAAGAAAATGTTGGAAGAAAATTTAGAAACCCTTTGCCTAGAGATTTGAAAGATTTTCTAAAAACCACCCAAAGGAATTAATCATAGGTGAACCAAGTGAGGGTGTTAGAACTAGGCGTGGATTAAACAAGGAAGTCAACCTCATTCAGCCTTTATTTCAACTATTGAACCCACTAACATTGATCAAGCACTTTCAGATGAATTTTGGATATTGGCCATGCAAGAAGAGTTGAATCATTGATTTGTAAGAAATAAAGTTTGGGAACTAACTTCAAGGCCAAAAGATCAAAGTGTTGTTGGAACCAAGTGGGTGTTCAAAAATAAAATGAATGACTCAGGAGTAGTCATTAGAAATAAGGCTAGATTAGTAGCTAAGGGGTATAATCAAATTGAAAAGGAATTGATTTTGAGGAAACTTTTGCCCCTGTAGCTAGACTTGAAGCAATTAGGGTTTTACTAGCCTTTGCCTGCTTTAAAGGTTTTAAATTGTTTCAAATGGATGTCAAAAGGGTGCCTTTTTAAATGGAGTAATTGAAGAAGATGTTTTTGTAGAACAACCTCCAGGTTTTGAAAATTCTAAATTTCCAAATCATGTTTTCAAATTAAAAAAGGCATTATATGGATTGAAACCGGCACCTAGGGCTTGGTATGAGAGGTTAAGCACCTTCCTACTTGAAAGATCTTTTGAAAAAGGAAGTGTGGATACACCACTCTCTTTTTAAAAGGAAAATTGGAAAGGATACATATTCTTATTGTTCAAATTTATGTGGATGACATCATCTTTGGATCTTCAAATAAACATCTTTGTGATGATTTTTCTAAAACAATGAGTAGTGAATTTGAAATGAGTCTAATGGGAGATTTAAATTACTTTCTAGGATTTAGCATTAAGCAAAATTGAGGAAGGTACTTTTCTTAGTCAAACCAAATATATTAAGGACATCCTCAAAAAATATGAAATGGACAATGCTAAACCAGTGTTAGTACACCAATGAGTTCTTCAGTTCAGTTAGATAAAGACCTTAAGGGAAAATCTGTTGATCAAAAGAAATTTAGAGGGATAATTGGATCTTTACTTTACTTGACTGCTAGCCGACCAGATATTATGTTTAGTGTTTGCTATGTGCTAGATTTCAATCAGATCCAAAAGAATCACATTTGACAGCAGTGAAAAGGATTTTAAGATATCTACTAGGAACTCAAAACTTAGGAATTTGGTATCCTAAGTTTAGCTCTTCATTTGAAATTATTGGTTACTCAGATTCTGACTTTGCAGGCTGTAGAGTGGATCGAGGAAAAGCACTTCTGGAACATGTCAATTCATTGGAAATTCATTAGTTTCATGGTCCAATAGTAGAAAACAAAATTCAGTGGCACTATCTACTGCAGAAGCAGAATACATTGCATTAGGAAGTTGTGTGGCACAAGTACTTTGGTTAAAACAACAGTTGATTGACTTAGGATTAACTATAGGCACTATTCCAATTTATTGTGACAATACTAGTGCTATTTGCATTTCCAAAAATCCTATTCAACATTCTAGAACCAAACACATTGATATAAGGCATCATTTCATAAGGGATCATGTATCCAAAGGAGAAATTGAACTCATACATGTTTCAACTAAAAATCAACTTGCAGACATTTTTACAAAACCACTTTAGCCTTTGATACCTTCAGTACTTTAAGAACAAGGCTTGGTGTTATTGATTTGAATGCTTAACCAAAATGTCTTTGCAACATTGATACTTGTTGTGTTTTGTTTTTTTGATTGATTGTGAATTTTGTGTATTTAGTTTTTGAATGAATTGTTTTTGGATTTATGATTTTTTCTCTTATGTTTTCTGTGTTTTTGATTGTTTTTGTTGTTTTTGTTAAATTAAAAAATTCAAAATTAAAATTTTTTTTTGGAGGAAATCGTCCAGGACGAAATATTTTCGTACGGGACGATGTGTAATGAAACAGTTTGCGCGAATTTAAACCGTTTTGAGAGCAGTTTTTTATTGGATCGTCTGTACGATCTGTGATCGTCCAGTACGAATTTTTTTCTTTTTCTCAAACGTCGGGACGATTGAATGCAGCGGTTGAGTGGATAAGATTTCAGTTTTTAATACGAACTTCGTCTGTACGAAATCGCATTTCGTTCGTCCAGACGAACATGTGTCGGTTCATTGTAGGTGACGGTTTTCAAGAGTCATTAAAACGATCTTTAACACTTTTCGATCGTCTAGGATGTACGAAATTTTTAATCGTATGTACGATCGGTCAAGTCAAAAAGCCTGTACTAAAGAAGTCTTGGACGCATCGTAAGTTGTGTTGAATACGAAAAGCCGTTACATTTTGGACGAATTGGATCGTCTGTACGAAATTACTTCGTCCAGACGAACGATAATTTTTCATATGTCCAGGACGAATATTTTCGTCCAGGACGAACGTATCATATGTTTTTCTTTAAATATGAAGGCTTTCAAACTTGACAATTTTTTACACTTTCAAACATCTTTTTCAATCCCTTTCTACATCAAATCAACTATGGCAAGCTCCTCTAGCAAAAGACCCCGCATCTCTAAAAAGGGATTTTCTTGATCTGAAGAAACCTAACAGGAATGCCCCAGACAACTTTCTTTCCAAGGCAAATGAGGAATCTTTTCCTCGTTTTGCATCTGCAAAAATCACTCCGTCTCGCATTCTTATCCAAACAGAGTTGAAATTTCGGGTATTACACCCCCTCTTCGCCTCAACCCAATTTCAGTTCATTCTTTCTCTTGTCCACTTCTACAATAAGAGGCATTCCAACTTTTCTACCATTACTTCCTAGCCAACATGAGTTTCAATTCTGACCGCACTCTATCATTAGTTCTTTTGTTTTTAAGAAAAAAGTTGAGAGAAATCACCAAGCACGACCTTGGTGCAACCTTTTTAAACCCAAGAACTGAAGGATATAGAGCCCACACCCTAGCATCAGAAAACACCTTCCGACTTTATGGTCAGAAATTGAAATCAATAGGGTAATTAGAGAAAATACAATTGACAATCATGTTGCTAGAGTGGCCGGTATGACCCAAGATGCCCGAATCATCCAGCATATCCTTAGATCCTCAATTATTCCTAAAGCTGGTGATAGGATCGCATAACATTACTCCTCTCCTTTCTTGTCTAACTTTTTGATAATCATGAAAAGACATCCTATTGATGAAGCCCAACTCATCCTAGATCATATCTATGGGCTTTCAGAAATAGGACATCCTGATCAGAAGAGGAAGAAGAACATTTCTTTAGGGCACTTGATTACTTATATTTTGGAGAAGAAGTACAATATAGTGCATCCTGATGAGGAATATGAAGAGCCAGTTTACTACAACGATGCATCATTCAGACTGCTCTTCAAGGAGGAAAAAGAAAAAGAAAAAGCACATGGCAGTGCTTCAGAAGAAGAAGAAGAAGAAGGAGTGCAAGCTTCTGCTTCTCAATCAGATTACCAGAATCTGATTGAGAGATTTGATAGACTAGAGACTCACATTGATCAAAGGTTTGATCAATTTGATGCTCATCTTACGCAGCAACAACATGACATTGGTAATATTAGAGATGAAGTTCATGAAATAAATACCAATGTAATGTTGATGGCCTCCTACTTCAACATCTTTGGCGGCATTCCTCCTCCTCCTCCTCCAGAACAGTAGAAGTTTTTTTTTTTTTTTTTTTTGTCTGTATTTTTTTTTTTCGTATATGTGTTATTGTGATTGTTGTTATGTTTTTGTTTAAGTTCAATGTTTTTTTTTATGTAATTTTTTTTTAATCAATGAAAGTTTGTTTGTTTTAGATTTGTTTTGAAATGTGGCTAATCTTTATGAATTTCATTAATATTGTTTTTAATCTACATTGTGCTTAAATTCGATTGTAATGTGAGATTATCTATATTAGAAAATCTAGACTTTCTAAATTTATAATTTATTTATAACTTGTTGTATTTAGAATTTTTAAATTCATGTCTATTCATTTAGACTACATAAAAGTTAATATTGTTATTGCAATTTTGATGTTTTCTTATTTTGTATTTCTATGCTCAAATGATATTTATGCACCTAGAAATATTTGAAATCTTAGATTATAGATTTTGGAAAGAATTGGTCAAATTACTCTTGAACATTGTACAAATGTACAAAAATCAAAAGGGATTCGCAAAAATTTGCAAAGTGAAAAAGAGGCACAAAATAAGCCCAACCAAAGAAAAATGCACAAAAATGTGCTCCAAAACTTTGAAAAGATGTGCAAAGCACCACATGAGGTAATTTAGTATCTTCTTTCCAAATTATCGTTTAATCTCTTAATTCAAGTTGATCTAATGTTCATTTATATTCACTATTGAACTTTGAAATATAGAATTTTTTTACATCTCACTTGTAATGATTTTCAATAATCAAAATGTCTAAATTGAATCATGTCTTTGATAAATTCTTCTTACTTACAATGTTATATCATTTCATAAATTTTATGAATTTCTATGATTGACCTAATATCTTTAGTTTAAAATTGCATACCCTATGTCAAATCACAATTTAGATTAAATTTTAACAATGAATTTCTTATATAATTATTTATATTTCTTGTCTTTTCATTTCAAGGTTCTTCACTTTTTGTTGCTGTCAAAAAGGGGGAGTCAAATTTTATTATGTTTGTTTTTGTTTTTGTTAGTTTTTGTGTGTATTTGAATGTTTTCCGTGTTAAAAAGTTTTTTTTTTTTTTTGAAAAACAAAAATATTGTTCTTTAATGCCTCCTTATTTTAATGTACTCATAAATTCAGGGGGAGTTTAGGAGATAAGAGATTTGTTTTAACTTGAAACCATACTAATAATAATTGTTTTGCCATCATCAAAAAGGGGGAGATTGTTTGAATAGTTGCTATTTGAATGATTTATATTTGTGCAACTTATGTAGTTTTGATGATTCCAAACATTATTGTTCAAATGTATAGTTATCTCCTAACAATTTTAGAAGATTTTTTTTGCACTTGCTCTTGTGTGTACTAACATTTCAGGAAAATCAGACTCCAGACTACGAAAACTTCAAATCAAATTCAACATGAGAAATTTTGTTTATTTGAAGTTTGTCTTTTCTCTGAATTAATTTTGAAAGGGAGTGATTGTAATTGAGTGAATAAAATCTTACACACACAAATAAGGAGATCTTGAAATTCTATACTGATCGTATAGGACGATATTTATCGTACTGGATGATCTGTCAGTTATCTCCTATAGAGCATTTGGAACGAATAGGAACTTGCTTGAAAAAATTTTTCTAAGTCCTATTCGTCCAGGACGAATTTTAATATCGTCCTGGACGATGGGTTCTCTATAAAATTTTGTCCCGACGAATTTTACCATCGTACGAGGCGACCAGTCCTCTGGAAAAATTTCGTCCAGACGAAAATAAATATCGTACCGGACGAACAGCTCTCTAGAAAATTTTCGTCCAGACGAAACCAAAATATCATCCCCGGCGATTGGTCCTCTGGAAAATTTTCGTCCAGACGAAATAAATAATCGTCCAGGACGATCGGCTCTCTGGAAAATTTTCGTCCAGACGAACATATTTTCGTCCAAACGATAAACCGACTTAGAACAGTTTTCAGCAGTTTCTAGAACCGACCTTGTAATAACCGTTCGTACTGGACGAACCTAGTTCGTACAGGACGATCAGCTGTACGAAGTCATTTCGTACACATATACAAATTGGGTCGTTTTAGATCGTTTAAGTAAAATCGTCCAGGACGATCCAGGATCGTACGGGACGATCCACTGCGTACAGAATTGAAAATATGCAGTTTTTGGGCGGTTTTTCATGTCTTTTGTATAAATAGTCCAAATTAGACTGCCACCCAATCTTTTTGTCATTTGATCTTCGTGCCTATTGAGAGAATAGCCAAGGGGAGAGTGGAAGAGAGCATTCAAAGGAGGATTCCTACCATTGGAGCAAGAAGGCTTCACTTGGATTGCTAAGGTAAGAATCTCTACTTGTGAAATTGGATTTCTTCACTCTTTTCTTTCTTCCTTCTAGATTCTTGTGAGAAGATCATTCAAGAAGGTCCGGTTCTTTGCCGACACTTGGAGAGTGTGAACAGACGTGGGTTCTCTGCCTACACTGGGAGAGTGTAAAAGGAAGAAGGTTCTCTGCCTACACTTGGAAAGTGTGAACAGCCGTAGGGTTCTTTGCCCACACTAGGAGAGTGTGAAAGGACGACGGTTCTCTGCCAGCACTGTGGATTGTGTAAAAGGACGACGGTTCTCTGCCGCACCAGGGAGTGGTGAAAAGAGTGTTTTGTACAGGCTTCTCCGCCTTGCTGTGGGTGCTAAAGGAGAGTCACTTTGTGGTATTAGTGCAATACTCAGAGGGTGCCTCTGAGGAGTGGATGTAGGTCTGGTTATAGACCGAACCACTATAAATCTGGTGTCATTTACTTTATTGCTTTTACGTTTCCGCATTTTAAATTTCAGTTTTAACAGCTCTGTGGTTGAAAAACATTTTTCTACAAACTTTAAAAGAAAATTTTATTTCGGGTTAACTTTATTATTAAGAGGGTTTAAAATTTTTAAAAACTACCAATTCACCCCCCTCTTGGTAGCCGTGGGACATTTACTTAGGCTTAACAACCTAATTACTAGACTCAACATAGAGGTGGTTGAGGAGGAGAGAACATGGTAAAGTAGCTATTAATGATAGCTACTTGAGTGCTTATAGAATCAAACTGCTTTCTAACTGAGCCTATATCTTCATTGTATATAGCATCTTGATAATCTAAGTGAGTTTCAATATGATCAAATTATTAATCAAAATGAGACTCAAGTTGATCAAAATGCTAGACCATTTCATGATAAAAATGATGACCAGGTTTAGAAGCATATGCAGGTGCAAGAGCAAGTAATTCTCCTTCTCAAATTTCACCTCCTTCATCCCCTTGATCTCGATAAAATAGGGAACGAAAGGAAGCATCAATGAAGTAGATTAAAAGATGAGTAGGTGGATCAAGATGAATAAAATTGTATTTCTTTTCAAGGATATAGGCGACTTAGTGTCTAAAAGCCACATTCTTCTTCCTTTTAGTGGTATGAAGTCTAATGTCGGTAAGACTATTGATGTAGTCTATAATCAACTTGGCTTAATTAATTGGAGTGTTTGACATTATAAAATATGTGTCAATTGTTGAAACATAGTTTTCATAACTATAATTTTATATCATGTGTATTTTTGATGATTCCAAAATCTTATTATATTTATTACTATTTTTCCTTACATATATTGGAATTATTATTAGTGTTGTTTGTGTGCACTAACATTTCAGGCAAATCATACTTCAGACTATTGAATACTTCAAGATAAATTAGATTTGTATTTATTGTAATTGAAGTTTATACTTTTACATTTTTCTTGAGTCTAAGAGAGTGTGATGGTAATTGAGTAACCGTTCACACACATTACGGAGTATGAAAACTTATATTTTTAAAACTAATCATACTGTATGATCGTGGATCTTACTGGATAATTTGACTTGAGTGTTCCTCCAGAATAGAGTTGATCAAATTATGCCAGGAAAAATTATCTAAGTCCTGTTCTTAGTGTACAAAGTTACATTCATACAAATGAAATATAGAGAATAAAATGGCTACATACCAGTTCATCCTGAACAATCTCAAAACATTCTGAACTGATCATACTATACAATCATAGGTTCGTACAAATGACATTCAAAGTATAAAATGGGTGTTTATAAGTTTGTTTAGATGAATAAGTAAATTTTTTGAACTGTTTGTACTGTACGAACTTGGGTTTGTATAGATGATGTCTAGAGTAAGAAATGGACTCATCCATTTTTGTACCAAATGAAGCATAATTTGGGTTAAACTGATCACACTATATAATATTAGGTTCATATAGTATGTCAAATAGAGTATAAAATGTATTTATACATAATCTTACAAGACGAACTGGTTCAATTTTGAACTGACCATATTATACAATTGTAGTTCATACAAATGATTGTTATCGTACAAAATCAGTTCATAAATGATCATAAGAGCATTTTTTGAACTGATCATATGTATGATGTGTGATCATACTATATAATCCATGACAGACAAATTGATATTTTTTGTTTTATGGATAGTTTTTAATATTTTTCATATTTAAGGACCTAAAAACTAATTGTCATTATACCCTTACGAACTCCTACTGCAAATTTCTTTTGAGAGTGCACTTGGAGAGTGTTTGTGAGAGTTTCTTGTGATGGGAGAGTGAGAGATTTCTAAGAGGGAATTATGAGGGGATTCACAAGGTTTCCCAATAGTGAGTATCTCTTACTTATTCTTTAAAGTTCTTCCATACTTTATTGAAGACTCTTGGAAGATGACTTTCAAAGGAGCATCGGTACTCTATCGACACTAGGAGGGTGTGAAAGGATGACATTACTCTACAAACACCAAGAAGGCATGAAAGGATGACAGTTCTCTATCGATACCAGGAGGGTATGAAAGGATGCCAGTTTTCTGCCATCACCAGGAAGGTAAAAAAGGATGACGGTACTCTGCCGCATCGATGATTGGTGAAAGAGGGGTATAAGGGCTTCTCCTCCTTTTTGTGGGAGAAAAAGGACATTTACTTTGGAATAGTATAATACTTAAAGAGGGAGTCCTCAGGAAGTGGACATAGGTCTTATTTGATTGAACGACTATAAATTTTTTTATTATTTATGTCTTTACTTTTTACTATTTTTACTTTTTGCAAGTTAATTTTTGGTTGAAAAACATTTTTGAATTTTTTTCAATATGATTAAAATTTTAAAACAGTTTTTGTAATCTACCAAGAGTTTTTTAAATTACCAAATTCACCCCCCTCTTTGTTAGCCTTGGGATAATTGCTTTAGGTCTAACAACCTCTTTAGACTTTTAAGTGGTATCAGAGTCAAGGTTTAGAAATTTTTTTGAAACTAATCATGACTATTTTTGGAAATAATAACAAACCTGAAGGATATTCGATCACTAGACCTTAATTATTTGATAACATCCCTTTTGATTTTTGGAAAATACGTATATCTATTTTTCTTTAATCGATTGACTATTGCATGAGGGTTTTAGTTCAGGAAGGCTAAACTAGACCAACTAGACTTCTAGATGACATTATAATTAAAACACTGTTTACAGATTGTACTATAGAAGAAAAAGACTTTGCTCAATTAAATGCTAAATATTTAAATAGTTTTTTTTGTGTACTTAAATTTAAAGACTATATGCATGTCTCAACCTATAGATCTGGAAAAGAAATTTTGGATAGGCTTTGCATTACATATAAAGAAACTAATGAGGAGAAATAATCAAGATTGAATATTCTACTACATGATTATAAACTATTTCACATGAAACCAAATGAATCAATCACTGATATGCATGCTCATTTCACATAAATTGTCACCCATTGCAGTTTTTAGGTAAGAAACTAATGAATGCTGAAAAAATAAATAAAATTCTTCATTATTTTCCTACTACTTATGATGAAAAGATAACCACTATAACTGAATCAAAATACTTAAATATTTATTCTATTGACAATCTTTTTGGATGTCTAATTACTTATGAGCAAGGACTGTCTCAAAGACAAATTGATGTAGGTGACAAACGGAAGGAGAAAAACATTGCATTGAAACTGGATGAATTAGAGAGTGATCAGTCTTAGCCTGAGGATGAAGATGATATTACCTTAATAACAAGGTAATTCAGAAGTTTTTCTTAAGAGGAAGCAAAGGATATATCAGTAGTGGAATAAAGGTAAGTTCTATAAAACGGCTAAGGCTTATAATGATCTAATTTGTTATGAATGTAGGAAGACTAGACCCATCAAATATGAATGCCTGAATCTTAAAGCTAATCCTAGCAAGGAGAAGGTCAAGGAGTAAAGCAATATAAGGAAGGGTAAGAAGAAAATATAGAGAATATTTTGGGTAGACTCAGCTTCAGATTCCTAAAAAATAGAAGCAGAGGAGGAAGTCATAAACTTATGTTTAATGGCAAACAAGCTTGATCAGTTAGATCAAGAAGAGGTATATGGCTTAACCTAGAAAGAGTTATTTGATGTTTCTGAGAAAATTCATAATGCTTATAGGAAAGTTAAAAAACTACATGTTAGGTTGAATATAGAACTTTTAGAATTACAAAAAGACCATGAAATTCTTAAAAATGATCACACATTGATTGATAGCAACCACATGAAATTATTAGATGAGTTTGATGATTTTAAAAAATATATAAATTATTTAAATCATCACACACTAAACTTGAAAATAATTTTAAAACATTTACATATGAATTTGATAGTAAAGAGCACTATTTGAAAGTTAAATATGCTATTTTAGAAAGTGTTTACTCATATTTTTGAAAGAAAATAAAAACTCTTGAGGAAAAAAAGATACCCCCAACACAGGACCCCTCAGCAGAATAAGATAATAGAAATAAATAATAAAACTTTAATTGAAGCTGTTAGAGCCATGTTGGCAAAATACTCACTTCTGAAATATTTTTAGGTTGAAGTGGTTAGTACAACTTGTTATGTTCTAAATAGGGTGAATATTCGATGTAAGTTAAACATGATACCCTATGAACTTCTTAAGGGTAGAACACCAAATCTTTCACATTTACATGTTTTTAGATGCAAGGTATTCTCTCACAATAATTGTAAAACTCCTTTAGGAAAATTTAATCCTAAATCTAATGAAAAAATTTTTCTTTGATATTCTAGTATTGACAAATCCTATATAGTTTTTAACAAGAAAATTTTGGTAGTTTAGGAGACCACATATACTTTTTTTTATGAATATGGCATTTTGGAAGATCCAAGGTTGGAAGATGATTATATTAAAAATATCTCCCAAGGAATTGAAAAATAAATTTTGAAGAGAATGTTGGAAAAGAAAACCCTTTGCCAAGAGAATAAAGATTTTCTAAGAATCACCCTAAGAAATTGATTTTAGGTGAACCTGGTGAGGGTGTTAAGACTAGGCACAAACTTAGTCAAGAAGTGAACCTTTATGCCTTTATATCAATGATTGAACCCACTAATATAAATGAAACACTTTCAAATGAATTTTAGATTTTTGCTATGATGGAAGAATTAAATTGATTTGTAAGAAATATTGTTCAGGAATTAATTGAAAGGCCTAAGGGTTAAAGTGTTGTTGGAACTAAGTGGGTGTTCAAAAATAAAATGAATGATTTAAGAGTTGTGATTAGAAATAAGGTAAGATTGGTAGCCAAGGGGCATAATCAAATAAAAGGGATTAATTTTGAAGAAACCTTTGCCCTTGTAGTCAGACATGAAGCAATTAGGGTTTTGTTAGCTTTCACATTTTTTAAAAGTTTTAAATTGTATCAAATGGATGTTAAGGGTGTATTTATTAATGGGGTGATACAAGAGGATGTTTATGTTGAGAAACCTCCAAGGTATAAAAATTCTTAATTTCCTAGTCATGTGTTTAAATTGAAAAAGGCATTATATGGACTAAAATAGACACCTAGTGCTTGGTATGAGAGGTTAACCATTTTCTTATTAGAGAGATCATATATTAAAAGAAGTGTTGACACCACTCTCTTTTTTAAAAGGATAGGAGATGACATATTCATTATTTAAATATATATTGATGATATCTTGTTTGGATCTATAAATAAAAGCTTTTGTTATATTTTTTTAAAAATAATGAGTAGTGAATTTGAGATGAGTTTGATGGGAGTATTGAGTTATTTTCTTAGTTTTAACATAAAGCAAAATAAGGAAGGAACTTTTTTTAGTCTATTAAAATATATTAAGGATATCCTCAAAAAATATGAAATGGATAATACTAAACCAGTGACTACACTAATGAGTTTTTTAGTGTAGTTGAATAAGGATTCTAAAAAAAATCTGTAGATCAAAATAAATTTAGAGGTATAATTGGATCATTGCTTTACTTGACTACTAGCAGACCAGATATAATATTCAGTGTTTATTTGTGTGTTAGATTTTAATATGATCCAAAGGAATCAATATTTATAGTAATTAAAAGAATACTGAGACATCTTTTGGGAACTCAAAACTTAGAGATTTGATATCCTAAGCACATCTCTTCTTTTGAGGTTATTAAATATTTATATTCAAGTTTTGTAGGATGTAGGGTTGATCAAAAAAGTACTTATGAAACATGTCAATTTATAAGAAACTCTTTAGTTTCTTGGTCCAATAGGAAACATAATACAGTAGCCCTATCTATTGCTGAATTAGAATATATTGCCTTAGTAGTTATGTGGAACAAGTTCTTTGGTTAAAACAAAAATTGATTGACTTAGGATTTTCTATTAGAACAATTCCAATTTTTTTTTTTGTGATAATACTAGTGCCATATATATTATAAAGAATCCTATTCAACATTTTAGAACCAAGCATATATACATAAGTCATAACTTCATTAGAGATCATGCAGTTAAGGGAGAAATTGAATTGCATCACATTGCTATAGAGAATCAACATGCAAACATTTTCATAAAACCACTAGCTTTTTACACAGTTAGCACTTTAAGGATCAGATTAGGTGTGATTGATCTTAATGCTTAAATTGAAATTTTGCAAATTTGATTTGTTGTGTAATTATATGTTTGTTTATTTTCTTAGGTTGATTGTAAGAGTTTGTTTTCTGTATTTAGTTTTTGTTGGTTTGTTTGTTTTTTGATTGTTTTCTCTTTAGTTAGTTTTGTGCTTGCTTTGTTTTTGTTTTTATTAAAAGCATGTCATTTTGTTTGATGAGATTTTTTTTATTTATTATGAATTATTTTCTAAGTGTTCTTTTCATACTATACAATTTTTTTTTGTATTGTATGAATTCTATAACATGTACATGATAAGTTTCTGAGTTGAGGACACGAAACTTTTTTTTTTTCATAGATTTCATAATGTACGATAACGTCATCATACTGTACGATATATGTTGTTTCATCTGTATGATTGGGGATGGTTTTCTAGAAGATTTTAGCTATTGATTACAGATCGTACGTATAAAATCGCATTTCATTTATACGATCCTATTGTTAGTTCCTTATGGGGGCCAAACCTAACCATCATAAAATGATCTTTAATATTTTGATAATCTAGGATGCACATGTGTTAATCTGTACGATTTAATGGTCAAAAATCCTGTACTAAAGGAAGTCTTTGAAATGGCATTTTATGAAAAGCCATTTTATTTTTGGCCGTATTCATTCGTATGTACAAAAATTATTTTTGTCCCGTATCATTTTTTAATTATACATATGATCCATATTTTGTACTATATCATATGTCATTTTCTTTAATAGAAGTGTCTTTGGATAAGTTTTTTATTCACTTTCTCATCCATTCCAAACCTTCTAGAGTCCAAATCTTAGGAATGGCAAGCAGTAGCAAATGACCCCGCATCTCTAAGGGATCTTCCTCTTGATCTGATAGGGATGACAATTTTCTATCCAAAGAGAATGAGGATACTTTCTATAGGTATTTTGATGAAATTACCCCTTCCCCAACTCCTCATTCAAAATGATATCCATTTCTCTATCACGCCCCTATTCATCTCAACCCAGTTTTTGTTTACCCTAACTCTCATCTATGCCTACCATAAAGAGGCATTCCAAACTTTTCTATTTAGCTTGAAGGTAAATCACGACCGCACTAAGATTACCTCTTATATTTTCAAGTAATGAGTAGAAATCACTAAGGAAGACTTAGGTAACCTCCTCCACTTAAGAACCCAAGAAATTAGAGCACACACCTTAACTCCTATAGCCGACTTTAATTGGTCAAAAATAAATCAAACTATTAGAGGTGTTGCCCAAGTGAGTCATTTGTCTCGTGCTTACACTTTCAATAAAAACTCTTGGATTATCCAGCATGTTGTGAGAACCTCAATTATTCCAAAAGCTGATGATCGCATAAATATGACTCCTCTTTTGTCTACAGTCACTTATTTGATAATGACTGAAAAAACTTTTGATGAAGCCCAACTTATCATATATTACATTTGTAAACTCTCTGATATTATATTTACTCATAATAAGAGGAAGAAAAATGTGGCTTTAGGACATCTAGTTGCCTATATCTTAGAAAAGAAGTACAATCATATCAATCTTGATCCTCCCACTAAACTCCCTATTTACTTTACTAATGCCACTTTTTGGGCACTCTTTGGGTGGGATCAAAGGTTTTAGGGAGATGATTCTGATCAAGGAAATGATGGAATATTTTGTTGACATGCAATGAATTTCATTTCTTGAAATGTTAATTTTTTCATTAGATAAATCATTTTTGGTTGATCTCTTGAATGAAAATTTAAATTATTTATTCTTCAAATTAATTTCATTACAAAATTTAATCTTTCAAAATTAAATTAAATTATAACTAGATGTAGATTAGTAAATCAATTTCATGTTCGTATAGATAAGTATTATTTTGAAATAATTATTACAAAATAAATCTCTTATTTATTTTATTTTGTTTTTCAATGTGTTTATTTTTGTTATTACTGGAATTTAAATTAAGATTACTGATATTGGAAAGACAAAAAAAGTAAAAAAAAGGGATGCACAAAGCATGTAAAAATATAAAAGATGTGCAATGCTTCACAATATGAAAAGAGGAACAAAACTAGCCCAAATAAAAAAGATGCACAAACTGTACCACTAACATTTGAAAAGATGCGCAATGTCACCAATTGAAAATATTAGTATTGTTCTTTATATTATCATTATATCTCTAATCCAAATTCATTTAATTGACAATTATCTTCACTATTGAATTAGAAACTACTTAATCTTTATTTCATCCATTTTTCAATATATATATATATATATATATATATATATATATATATATATATATATATATATATATATAATACAATATAAATAGTGAACCTGATTGAATTATCTTATCTTAGTTCTTCTTTAATTTAATATTGATTTGATTTCTTTATAGAAACTTTTCATTTCAAGGTATACTTTCCTTTTTGTTGTTGTCAAGAGGTAGAGTCATAATTTTATTTGATGATTAATGTTTTTGATTGTTTGTTAGATGTATGTGTGCTATGTGTATATTTTGAATGTCTGTATGTTTTATCCGTGTTCTTGTTTTTGTTCCAAGTCGTGTTTTTTTTTTTTTTTGCGAGTTTTGTGTTTTGTTCAAGTTGCTTTTGATTTTAGCAGTTGTTGTTTCTTTTTTAATTTTTAGGTTTATGTTTTTTGATCTTTTTGGGAACTCTTTATTTTTAATTGGTCATTCATTTAGTGAGAGCTAAGAAGAAAATTTACTTTAAATGTTAACTCAAACAATAATTATTTTGCCATCATCATAAAGGGGGAGATTATTGCAACTTAGTTTTTATAACTATGTTTTTTTTCATGTGTGTTTTTGATGATTCTAAAATGTTATTGTATTTATTTTTGTTTCTCTTAACATACATTGAAAATATTATTTTGTGTGTTTTTTGTGTGTATTAATATTTCATAAACATCATACTCCAAACTATTGAGGACTTCAAGATGATTAGATTAGGATTTATTGTAATTGAAGTCTATATATTTTATATTTTTCTTGAATTTGAGAGAGTGTGATTGTAATTGTGTAACCATGCACACACATTGTGGGAGTGTAAAAACTTATATTTTAAAAACTGACTGTATTATATAATCATGGATCATACGGGATGATTTGACCTGATTGTTCCTTAAGAATGGAGTTGATCTAATCATGCCAAGAAAAATTTTCTAAATCCTATTCATAATGTATGAAGTTATTTTCATACAAATGATATAGTACAAAATGGCTACATACTAGTTCATCCTGAATGAACTCAAAATTTTCTGAAATGACCATACTCTATGATTATAGGTTTGTATAGATGACGTTTAGAGTACAAAATGGGTGTGTACCAGTTCGTCCATGAACATATAAAATTTTTTAACTGTTCGTCCTATATGAACTTGGGTTCGTATAGATGACGTCAAGAGTAAAAAATGGACTCATCCATTTTCATACCAAACAAAGTATGATTTTGGTTAAACTGATCATACTGTATGATATTGGGTTCATATATTATGCCAACCCAAGTAGAATATAAGTTTGTATAGAATCAAACCAGACAAACTGGTTAAATTTTGAACTAATCATATTATACGATGGTTGTTCATATAAATGATTACCAGAGTATAAAATTAGTTAGTATAGAATTGATAGAGCATTTTTTGAACTGATTGCATGTTTGCCGTGCTATCGTACTGTACGATCCTTAACATATAAATTAATTTTTTTAGTTTTATGGATGATTTTTCTATCTTTCATATTTAAGGTCTTTAAAACTGACAGTCACTATACTCCTACAAACTCCTACTATGAATTTTTTTTTAGAGTGTACTTGGAGAGTATTTAGGAGAGTTTCTTATGATTAAAGAGTGAGAGATTTCTTAAGAGGGAATTATGAGGGGATTCACAAGGTTGCCCAATGGTGACTTTCTCTTATTTGTTCTTCAAAGTTCTTCCTTACTTTCTTGGAGACTCTTAAAAGAAGATTTTTTAAAGAGCATCGATACTTTATCGACATCAAGAGGGTGTGAAAGGATGACGATACTCTATTAACACCAGGAGGGTGTGAAAGGATGACGATACTCTACTAACACCAGGAGGGAGTGAAAGGATGATGATTTTCTACCGTCACTAGGAGGGTATGAATGAATGCCAGTTCTCTACCGTCACCAGGAGAATGAAAAAGGATGATGGTACTCTGCCGCACTAGGGATTGGTTGAAGAGAGGTTAATTGTAAGGGCTTGTCCACCTTACTGTAAAGGAGAGTCACTTTGTCATAGTGCAATACCTGAAGAGGGAGTCTTTAGGGAGTGGGCGTAGGTCTTGTTGGACCAAACCACTATAAATTTTTATATTCTTTCTATCTTTACTTTTTACTATTTTTATTTTGTGCAAGTTAATATGTTGTTGAATAAAAATTTTTAAATTTTTTATCATTGTGATTAAAATTTTAAAAATAATTTTTTTAATCAACAAAGAGTTTTTTCAATTACCAATTCACCTCCCTCTTTGTAGCCTTGGGATAATTACTTTAGATCTAATAACTTATTCAAACTTTCAAGTGTAGAAAGTAAAGGAGTGAGATTGATACGATCACCAAATTTAGGAATAATGGATGTTTTTAAAATGTGTTGGATGATCCTGGCATTTTTGTTCAAAGAATAGACATGAGAATGGGGATAAACTAAAGGTATACCTCTAGTGGTCTGATTTGCAGTAGATTAATCAAAATTAGCTTTTGAAATCATTTTGTGTGCCCTTACCCCATCAGTTCTAACATGTAGGAAAGTCCCAAAATCATTTGTAGTAATTTCTACCCTCTCTTTAAACACATATGAGGACATCTTGGTATGGTTCTCTCTCATTCTCAGATTAGCAATGAAATAATAAAAGGTTTTAGAATGGAATGCAGAAATTAAGGGGAGAATGAAAGAAAATTGAGTAGAATCAAAAAGAGGTATTACAAGAAAGTTGACATATTATTGGATAAGAAGATAAGATGGAGTAATTTTTGTCTCAATGAAATGTTGGTAGGCATCTTCATTTTCTTTAGAAAGAAAGTTATCGTCTAGTTGACTAGAACAAGATGAAGAGCCTTTTAAATGTGGAGCCTGTTTGCTGCTACTACTTATCATTTGGAGAGATTTGAGCACAAGATGATTTGTGATTGGAAGGGATTATGAAGAAAACTCAATGAATACCTTTCAATTTAAAGAAATCAGCTTGATTATGCAGTATGAAATGGGGTTCATACGTACTACTATGATGTCGTACGGGACGAACATATTTTCATACATATGAATGGAAACAACAAAAAATGAAACGCCTTTTCATAAACTCTAATTCTCGAGAAGTAATTTTGTATAACTTTTTGACCAAAATGATCATAAAGATGAACATGTGTTCATCCAGTGTGATCAGATAATAATGATCGTACTATGGTAGTTAGGTTTTTCCACATTTAAGTTGACAATAGAATCGTACAGATGATAACTATTCGAATGGGACGATCTTAAAAAAATAATTGCACTTTGAATTCCCTCCCTATTCATATAGATGAAAAATGAAATGTTTGTATAGTACGATGACATATTCATTTAGTATAATATATTTATAAAAACATATTTTTGTCTTATAAACTTAGAAAGATTATCTTATAAAATCTAATGATTACATACAATATGACTGAGAAATAAATTTTTAGATTAACACATGATAATCATGATTCTTTCCTAAAAAGAATTCAACCAAGATCCATATGATACACCAACAAAAATAAAAATAATATAGCAGAGAAATCAAACCTAAAATAAGAAAAGCATCAATTAAGCAAAGATAAATCACAAACAATGAATAAAATACAAAGATCAACAATAAGATACATCACAAATGGAAGTTACAGAAATACAATGCTCAAGTATGAATATCAATAACACCCAATATGGTTCTTAAGGTGCATTTCAAAAGCAAATGGTTTTGTGAAAATGTATGCAAGTTGTTTTTAAGTAGCTACATGATGTTGCTCAATTTTTTCTTTAGTGACATGATCTTTAATGAAGTGATGCCTTATATTTATGTTCTTGGTTTTAGAGTATTGAATATGATTCTTTAAAATGCACATGACACTAATATTATTATAGAAAATTGGAATAATGCTAATTTAAAATCTAAATCCATAAGTTATTATTTTAACCAAAGACCTTGTGCCACACAACTACTTATAGTAATATATTCCGCTTCAACAGTAGAAAATGATATTGAATTCTATTTTCTATTACACTAGAAAACTAAAGAGTTTCCAATGAATTGACAAGTGCTAGAAGTACTTTTTAAATCAACCCTACATCCTACAAAATCGGAATCAGAATATCTAATATTTTCAAAAGAAGAGATGAGCCTAGGATACCTTACCCCTAAGTTTTGAGTTCCTAAGAGATATCTCAGAATTCTTTTAAAAGCTGTCAAATGGGATTCCTTTGGATCAGCTTAAAATCTGACATAAAGATAAACATTAAATATGATATCCAGTTTGCTATTAGTTATGTAAAATAATGATCCAATAATTCCTCTAAATTTCTTTTAATCAACTAATTTGCCTTTAGAGTCCTTATATAACTACACTGAGGAACTCATTGGTGTACTTATTGGTTTATCTTTATCCATTTTATATATCTTAAAGATGCCCTTAATATATTTTGATTGACTAAAAAATGTGCCATCCTCTTTCTACTTTATACTAAAACAAAAAATGTAACCATAGTCTCCCATTAAACTCATTTTAAATTTACTGCTTATTATTTTTGAAAAATCATCATAAAAAATTTTATAAGTAGATCCAAATAAGATATCATGAATTGATATTTGAATATGATTATATCATCTCCTACTCTTTTTAAGAAGAGAGTGGTGTCTATACTTCCTTTAACAAATGATCTTTCTACTTGGAACAAGCTTAGCCTTTCATTCCATGCCCTAAGTGCCTGTATTAGTCCATACAATGCCTTTTTCAATTTAAACATATGTTTAGGAAATTGTAAATTTTCAAACCCTAGAGGTTGCTCAACATAAACATCCTCTTATATCACCTGATTAAGAAAGAAGCTCTTAACATCCATTTGAAATAATTTAAAACATTTTAAACCGGTAAAGGCTATTAGTACCCTTATCGCTTCAAGTCTAGTTATAGGGAAAACATTTCCTCAAAATTAATTCCTTCTATTTGATTGTACTCCATGGCCACCAATCTTACTTTATTTCTAACCACTATACCTGAATCATTCATCTAATTTTTTAAAACCCACCAAGTTCAAACAACACTTTGATTTTAAGTCTTTCAATTGACTCCTAAATATTGTTTCTAATAAACAGATTCAATTCTTTCTGCATGTCCAAAATCTAAAATTCTTAAAAAAATGCTTGATTTATATTAGTGGGTTCGACATTGAAATAAAAACTATGTGGTTCACTTCTTTTCTAAGTCCATGTCTAGTCCTAACACCTTCACTCGGGTCTCTTAAAATTAGTTCTTTAGGATACTCTTAGGATATTTCCATTCTCTAGGAAATGCACTTTTTGTTTTAACCTTTTCTTTAAGATTTACATTTTCAATTCCATAGGTTATTGATTCAACATCTTCTTCTTCTAACTTAGACTATCCAAAAATATTAGATTCATCAAATGCTACATGAGTGGTCTCCTCAACTACCAAAGAATTTTTACTAAAAACTTTATAGGATTTGCTAACACTTGAATATCTCAAAAAAATTCCCTCATCAGATTTAAGAACAAATTTTTCTAAATGAATTTAATCATTGTTATGAATAAACACCTTACATCCAAATACATGTAGATGTGAAAGGTTGGGTGTTCTTCCCTTAAGAAGTTCATAGGGTGTCTTGTTTAACATAGATATAATATTCACTCTATTCAAGCCATAACAAGCCATACTAACCGCTTCAACCCAAAAATAATTCATAAGTGAATATTCAATCAATACCTTCAACCAATAAAACATTCTCAATAAAGAAATTATTCTTATTTCCATTCTTACCTGTACCTACCACTCTCTTAATGGTAATATCTCCTAGTGTCACTTTGCCTCCAGCCCTCTCCTCTAGAGATATGAACTGAGTTATATATCTAGTCATATATTTCCAACATTCACTATCCATGTACCAAATGCTCTCATGAGGGCTTGTATGAGAGTGTTTATACAAAATTATCAAATGTTAGACTTGGGAACCCAAATAAATTTGTGTTCACCTCTGACAATGAAAATTTAGATTCAAATTTGATATAATGTTATTTATGCATCTTAGGTCTCCTCACTAGATGTGTTACTATGAATTATGCAAGTTTGGGAAATATATCCTATCATTCCACATAAAAAGCATTTAACACCAGGAAAATGATTTACTAATCTATATGAGTTATATTATCTTTTCCTAAATTTTAAAATTATATTCTTACAATCAGGATTTAAAAATTTTCAAGTGTGAGAGGTGTCTTAATTTCCTTAAAAGCTTTTAGTTTTTCTTTAAGATATGCGTTTGTACTTTCTAAAACTTAATTATCAACTTTTAACTCAGATTCTCTTTGATCCAACTAAGCTATAAACACCTTAAAATCATTCTCAAGATTAGTATAGGATGTTTTCATTAAATCATGTTTCTTATTCAATTCATCAAATTCATCCAACAAGGCCATTTGGTTCCTATCTATGGATGCATAATCTTTCCAAATATTTTCATATTCTTTTTGTAAATTCAAATGCTCAAGGTTAAGATTAGCATAAAACATTTTATGCTTCCTATTAAATATGAATTTTCATAGAAACTTTAAATTATTCATTATAGGATAAGTCACATACTTCCTCTTGATCTTAATGATCAAGTTTATCTGCATTTAAGCACAAGTTTGTGACTTCTTTTTTTACTTCTTTTTCTAAGGAATTGGTAGCTGAGGGAGCTGAGAAAGCT
The DNA here is from genome assembly GCA_016618105.1 of Dendrobium huoshanense. Classification (NCBI taxonomy): domain Eukaryota; kingdom Viridiplantae; phylum Streptophyta; class Magnoliopsida; order Asparagales; family Orchidaceae; genus Dendrobium; species Dendrobium huoshanense. The sequence goes on along the minus strand of CM028352.1, from coordinate 39,028,561 downwards.
CTTTGCATTCTTCTCTTTCCCTTCCTAACATTAGTTTTCTCTTTAAATTTTTCCTTGCTAGGATTTTCTTTGAGATTTGGGAAATCAGTCTTTATATGTCCAGGCTTTCTACATTCATAATAAATAACTTTATTAGAAACTTTTACATTCTTATTGAACTTACCTTTGTTCCAATACTGACATCTCCGTTGCTTTCTTTTAAGAAAACTTTTGAATTACCTAGTCATGAGGGCAATATCTTCTTCATTCTCTGGCATTGATTGATCACTTTTTGAATCATCCACTTTCAATGTAATATTCTTCACTTTCTACTTGTCACCTACATCAATATGACTTTGATTTACTCCCTGCTCATAAACAATCAGTGATCCAAGTAGATTGTTAATAGGATATGCATTTAAATCTTTTGATTTTGTTATGAGAGTTATGTTTACATCATAAGAAGTAGGTAAACAACATATAATTTTATTAACCTTTTCTAAATTAGTTAGTTCTCTACCTAAAGCATGCAATAAGGTAACAATCTGAATAAAATATGTATACATATCAGAAATTGACTCATTCAATTTCATGCAAAATAGTTCATAGTTGTGTAATAAAATGTTCTACCTAGATTGTTTAACCTCATTTGTCCCTTCATAAGTTACGCAAAGTTTATCCAAGATTTATTTTCCAATTTTGCAAGTAGAAACATGTAAATAATCTTCTGATTTTAATGTACAAAAAAAAAACTATTTAAATATTTTGCATTTAGCTGTGCTAAGTCTTTTCATATAGCGTCCAATCAGTGAATGGTGTTTCAACTCTAATGCCATCTATAAGTCTAGTGAGTATAGTGTAACATTCTTGTACTAATATCCACATGTGAAAGTCAATTTATTGTAGAAAAGTAGATATACGAGTTTTCAAAAAATTGAAAGGGCTTATTTCGAATAATGGTGGTCTAGTGATAGAGTATCCTTCAAGAGTATTACGATATCCAAAAGTAGCAATGATCATGTTTTAAAAAGTAGTCTAAATCATAATTTTTGAAATAGGATCTGATACCATTTGAAAGTTCATGCACGTTGTTAGATCTTATTGAACTGTCCCAAGGCTAACCAAGAGAGGGGAGGAAGGTGAATTGGTAATTTTTTTAAAAATTTCCTTTTAATTTTTTAAAAATTATTTATAAAATTTTTAGTAATGATCCTTGACTATATAGTTGTTTAGATATTATTATCTCAAAATATTTTTCAACCACAAAACTTTAAACAAAACTTTAAATTGTGAAAAAATAAAAGTGAACAGAAGAACACCAAATTTATAGTGGTTTTGTCCAAACTAGACGTACTTCCAGTCCCTAGAGACTCCTTCCCTAGGTATTGCACTAAGTTAAAGTGACTCTCCTTTAGCCCCCATAATAAGGTGGAGAAGCCCTTATTAACTCTCTTTCACCAACTCGTTGTGGTAGAGTACTGACATCATTTTTCACCCTCCTAGTATAGGCAGAGAACCTTCATTTTTTTCACTCCCCTCGTGATTGCAGAGAAACTTCATCCTTTTTCACCCTCTTGGTGATGGTAGAGAAACTTCATTATTTTTTACCATTATGGTGAAGGCAGAGTACCTTGACACATTATTAAAGATCATCTCTCAAACACATCCTAAGGAGATGGACAGAAATATGAAGAATACAAAGAGATCATTGCTTAGGGCAAACTTGTGAATCCCTCACAACTCCCCCTCACTTGATATCTCATATTTTACTCTCACAATCTCTCCCAAACACTCACACTCAATGGTCGCTCTCAAGAGAAAATTGTAGAAAAGATATTAACTGATAGTTTTAAGACATCTTATATAGAAAACATAAGAAAAATTGTCCAAAACACTAAAAAATACAAGTGAACCGACTTCAGATCATACAATACAAACGTGGATCATATGCAATAGCTTAAAAGTCTAGGTATGATCCTGTATGAACCTTATTTAATAAACTATCATTTTCTAGAATGAACTGACATCGTATTGTATGAACAATTCAAAACTGAAAGTGTTCATCTGGTATGAGATGGTATGAACCTTATTTCTTATATTTTTAGTCAAATATATGAACTAATATTGTACAATATGAATAGTTAACACAAATCATATTTTGTTTTGTACAAACATGGATGATCACAATTTTATACAATGTTAGTCATCTGTACGAATTAACTTCGTATAATACGAATAATACTAAAATAAAAAAATTTATTTAAGACAAAGTGGTACAGACTCTATTTCATACACTATTAGTGGTCTATATGAACTAACTTCATACAATATGAATAAAAATAAAATAAAAACAATGATTTGATTAATTACATTTTGGACGAAAAACATAATAACTTGTACAGTATAATTTGAAGTTGTACATTACGATTAGTTTTCAAATTTTAAGTTTTGAATCTCTCCCCATGTATGTGTGTGCACGATTACCTAATTAAAATCACACTCTCTTAGACTAAAGAAAATAAAAAATAAGGATTTACAGACTTCATTACGTGAAATCCTAAACTACTCTGTCTTGAGGTCTTCAGCAATTTGGAGAATGATTTTTCTGAAATGTTAGTACTCAAAAATAACAAATAAAAAATGTCCAGTACATGCTTGGAGAAAAAATAAAATTAATAGACTAATAATATTTTTCTATCATCAAAAATCACATTCTCAATCTGGATTATTGAGTTGCAATATATGCCTTTATTCTCAACAACATTATTAAGAAATCTCTTTATTATAAGCATGTATTTTTGAATATCATATGTTTTGAGTCCTTTAAAATATTAAATATATCTTTTATAACTTGTAGCATTTTCTTTTAATTGCAAATTCCTTATTAATTGACTAAGAAGATAAATATGGTGATTTTAGGATAATTTCATTCCTCGTAGAAATGATAATCAACTCATCACTTTAGTACTTGGGATGACATGTGCGACACCTCAAGATTTATTATTTAGTTCAACCTATTCCAACCTGAATAGATTTAAGGAAATTTATTAAATTTTAGCATTTTTAACCTCTGTGCATGTGTTTTGGAATATTTAGTATGATTGAGAAAGTTTGCATATGTTTTAAAGTGGGTCTTGGAGTATGATTGCATGATTATGAAATATGAAAAATTTCAACCTAGAGTGTTGTGGTGCTATATTTAGCAGTGACATTGTAGGTTCCTAAAGGGATCATTTAGTGGCGCCATAGCTTTAGAGTAAATTCTAATGCTATAAATATCAATTTTAATATTCATTTAGTTTATTTCCTCTAAGGTTGCCAACTCTATTGAGAGAGAGGAGTTTTTAGTAAGAGAAAATTCATTTTGAGAACCTTTGGGTCATCTTATACTTCTAGCACAATTCTAAAATTTTTTTAGATTGAGGTAGGTCATATTTTGCTATCTCAGTTTTAAAAAATATGAAATTTTCTTGAATTTTTTGATTAAATTAATATTTCCATAACTATATTTGTTGAGAGAGTTGCTACTTAGCCTTACATGCTTTACATTCTTGTAACTTATATGTTTTGATGATTCCAAATATTATTATTTTGATTATTATTTTCTCCTACCATATTTTGGAAGAAATGTTTTTGGCTCTTATGTGTACTAACATTTCAGGAAAATCATACTCCAGATTGTTGAAGACTTCAAATTAAGATCTGCTTATAATATTTTGTAACTTGGAGTCTGTATTTTACCTTTGCTTGAATCTGAGAGAGTGTGATTGTAATTAAGTAACTTAGCACACACACACACACCAAGGGAGAACTTTAAAATTCACAATTTTTAATACTGATTGTACAGGATGAACTATGTTCGTACGAGACGATCAGGTCAGTTATACTCCTCCAAGAGCAATTGGAATGATCAGAGAGTGAGTAAAAATTTTCTAAGTCATATTCGTCCAAACGATTTCCATGTGCATCACTGGACGATGTCCTCTGGACTTCCATTTTGAACTGTTCATCCAGATGATTTGCCATGTTAATCCCTGGATGATCTCATCTGGATTTTCATTTTGAACTGTTCATCTAGATGAAATATCCCATTCATCCCTGGATGATCTCCTCTAGATTTTTATTTTGAACTGTTCGTCCAGACAAAATATCCCATTCATCTGTGGACGAAGACCTCAAGATTTTCACTTTGAACTGTTCGTCCAGACTAATTGACCCCTTCATCCCTGGACGATGTTCTCTATTCTTTGAACTTCTGAACTGTCCTGCTTTTTCATCCCAACGAAGCTTAGAAATAACGGTTCGTACCAGACGAACCATGATCGTACGGGACAATGATCGGGTACAAAGGCAGTTCATACCCATGTACATTGAGATTGTACGCACTAGTTTTTATACTATTCGTATGTATGAAATTGAATTAAACGGGATGATCATGAATGCACAGATTTTAATAATTGCAATTTTTTGACGATTTTTTTTGTGTCATTCATATAAAAGGTCCACTTAAGACTGTCATGATAGTTTTTTTTTATCTATTACTTTTCGTGCAAACTAAAGGGAGATTGAAGAAGGGAGTGTGAGAGAGTGCTTGAAGGAGATTTCTTACTACTGGAGCCTGAAGAGTTCACTTGGTACTCAAAGGTAAGGATCTCCATTTGTGAATTGAGATTACTTAACTGTCTTCTCTTGTCCTTCTAGATTTCTCGTGAGAAGGTCTTTTAAAGAGATTTGATTCTCTGTCAAGACTCAAGGAGTGTGAACAGATAAATGATTCTCTACCTACACTTGGAGAAGTGTGAAAGGACAAAGGTTCTCTGCCTACACTTGGAGAAGTGTGAAAGGATGAATGTTCTCTACCTACACTTGGAATGTGTGAACAATCAACGATTCTATGCCTACACTTGGGGAAGTGTGAAAGTATGAAGGTTCTCTGCCTATACTTAGAGAGTGTGAACAGCCGACGGTTTTCTACCAACAATTGGAGGGTGTAAAAGGATGATGGCTCTCTGCCGCACCAAGTAGTGGTGGAAGAGAGTTTTTGTGAAGGCTTCTCCACCTTACTGTGGGGTAAAAGGAGAGACACTAGTGGTAATAGTGTAATACATGAAGTGGGAGTCTTCAGGGAGTGGATGTAGGTCATGTTTGACCGAACCACTATAAATCTTATGTCTTTTTTTTTTCCACTTTTTATTTTACTATTTCTGTTGATTTGTGGTTGAAAAATCATTTTCAAAATTTCATTAAAGTTTTTAATTAGTTTTAAAAAGAGATAAATTTTTAAATTACCAATTCACCCCCCTCTTGGTTAGCTGCTGGAACAGTAACTTAGGTCAAACAACCTAATTCATGAATAACAAGTTTTAACAAGTGGTATTAGAGCTTAGTTTCAAAATCATAAGTTTAGATCACTTTTTGATTAATGACCATGGCTATATTTGGAAATTGAAACACACCTGAAGGTTACCCTATAACTAGACCTCCCTTGTTTGATAATATTCCTTTTAATTTTTTGAAAACATGCATGTCTACAATTTTATAGTCCCTTGATTATCGTATGTGGATCTTAGTTCAGGAAGGGTATACAAAATCAACTAGATTAGTTGATGGAGTTAAAATTGAAACACCCTTTACGGACTGGATAGTAGAAGAACATGACTTAGAATAACTTAATGCTAAATGCTTGAATAGTTTCTTTTGTGCTCTCAAATCTGAAGATTACATGTGGGTTTCTATTTGCAAGAGTGGAAATGACATATGTGATAGACTCTTTATAATATATGAAGGGACTAATGAAGCTAAATAGTTTAGATTAAATATTTGTTTTACATGACTATGAACTGTTTCACATGAAACATGATAAATCTATTTCTAACATGTATACAAGATTCACACAAATAGTCACCTCTTTATATACATTGGGTAGGGAACTAACAAATATTAAAATGGTTAATAAAAAACTTCATTGTTTACCTACTACTTATGATGCTAAAATAACTGTGATTACAATTCTAAAGATTTAAATATTTACTCTATTGATAATCTTCTTGGATCACTAATTTCTTATGAGCAATGAGTGAGTCAACAAAAGATTGATATAGAAGAACCACAAAAGGAGAAGAATATTTCACTAAAGGTGGAGGAATCAGAGAGTTCAGAAGCTTTCTGAAAATGAAGCAAAAGAGACGCCAACAATGGAATCGAGGTAAATTCAATAGGAATGTCAAGGTTTCAAATGATATTAATTACTATGAATGGAGGAAACCTGGACACATTAAGTCAGACTGCCCAAAAGTTAAAGCCACTCTTAGCAAGAAGAATGTAGATGAGAAACCAATGTAAAGAAAGGTAAAAAGAAATTCCAAAGAGCTTTCTAGGCGGACTCAGCTTCAGACTCATTAGAGACGGAAAAGGAAGAGGAAGTTACCAATTTGTGCTTAATGGCAGATAATCTTGATCAGTTAGATCATGAAGAGATACGTGACCAGACTTACAATGAACTTTTAGATGTCTCAGAACACATATATGTTGCATATAGAAAGTTAAAGAAAATGCATGCTAGTCTAAACTTAGTGTTACAAGAACTTCAAAGAGAACAAGAGATCCTTAGGGAAGATCATGGTTTAATTGATAACAACCACATGAAATTACTTGATGAGTTCGACAATTTGAATAAGAACCATGAAAAATTAAAATCATCCTATGTAGAACTTAAAAATGAATTTAAAGATTTTAAGGATGAATTAGAGAGCAAAATTTATCGAATTAATTATACAAATCATATATTAGAAGATATGAATTCATTTTACAAATTAAAGATAAAAGCTCCCAATACATGAAGATTTTATGAATCCTATTTTGTATCCTAAATTTATACAATCCCTGAATAGACAAAAGAATTATAAAAGACTTAGGAATCTATTTATGGGAGTCAAATGTTATAATTATGGATTATTTGGACATATAGCACACAAATGTACATTGAAGAAGAAAACCCATTTGGTGTGGAGACCTAAGATGCATAAACCTAGACATATCATACATGCATCTGTTTATACTTTGCAAAATGATGAACCTAAATTTGTTTGGGTTCCCAGGTCTAATATTTGATGATTTTGTAGGATCGCTCTCATACAAGGCCTCATGAGAGCATATGGTACCTGGACAGCAGTTGCTCAAAGCATATAACTAGAGATACTGCACAATTCATATCGCTGGAAGACAAGAGTGGAGGCAGGATTATACTAGGAGATAACACCACAAGGGGTGATAGGGTCAGGTATAATTGAAAACTTGAAAAACTTTTATATAGAAAATGTTTTGTTGGTAGAAGGATTAAAGCATAATCTTTTGAGTATTAGTCAGCTATGTGATAAAGGTTATTACGTAAATTTTTTCTTACTAGCTCCATATTAAGCCTGAATGGTAATGATGTTTTGCATGGTATAAGGGTAAATAATGTGTATATGCTAGACTTGAATTTTATCAAAACTCATACTACTTTTGGTTTAAAAACTATTTCAGATAAGTCATGACTTTGGCATAGGAGACTTTGTCACTCTAGCTTGAAGAACCTTAGGAGGATTACCCAAAAGAACTTATTGAGAGGTATACCAAAACTAGACTTTACTAAGGATCACCTTTGGATGCATGTCAATTAGGAAAATAGGTGAAGCCCTCTTTTAAGTCTAATAAAGATCTTAGAACTAGTAAACCATTGGAGATTTTACATATGGATCTTTTTGGACCAGTTGGAACTGTAAGTGTAGGAAGGAAGGTATACGAATTTGTAATTGTGAATTATTACTCTAGATTCACATGGGTTAGATTTATATATCATAAGAGTGAATCTTTTGAGGAATTTAGAAATTTTTTGACTTGGATTCAAAGGAAATTAGGATGCAACATTATGACAATTCAAAGTGATCATGGAGGAGAATTTGAAGATTTTTGTAAGGAGAAAGGAATTGAACATAATTTTTCTGCACCTAGAACCCCTAAGTAGAATGTGGTAGTCAAAAGGAAAAAACAGAATATTAATAGAAGCCGCTCAAGCCATGTTGGTTAAATATTCACTTCATAGATATTTTTGGGCTGAGGTGGTTATCATAACATGTTATGTTCTGAATAGGGTGAATGTTAGATCTAACTTGAATAAAACACCCTATGAATTACTAAAAGAAAAAACACCTAATTTGTCATATTTGCATGTCTTTGGATGTAAGGTGTTCATATATAACAATGGAAAATCTTCCTTAGAAAAATTTGATCCAAAATAAAATGAAGGAATTTTTATAGGATACTCAAGTGTTGGAAAATCTTATAGAGTATTCAATAAAAAAATCTTGTTAATTGAAGAGACCACACATGTTATATTTGATGAATCTGAATCTTTGGAAAAGTAAATTGTTGAGAAGGATGAGATAGAGATTAACTCCCAAAGATTGAGAAAATAAATTTGGAAGAAAATTTGGAGATAGAAAATCCGATGCCTAGAGATTTGAGATTTTCTAAAAACCAAACAAAGGAATTGATTATAGGTAAACCTAGTGAGGGTGTTAGGACTAGGCATGGACTGAACAAAGAAGTCAATCATTCAACCTTTATTTCAATGATAAAACACAAAAATATTGATTAAACACTTTCAGACAAATTTTGGATATTGGCAAATGCAGGATGAATTAATTCAATTTATAAGAAATGAAGTTTAGTAATTAACTGCAAGGCCAAAGGATCAAAGTATAGTTGGAACTAAGGGGGTATTCAAGAACAAAATGAATGACTCAGGAGTAGTCATTAGAAATAAGGCTAGATTGGTAGCTAAGGGGTATGATTACATTGAATGGATTGATTTTGAGGAGACTTTTGCCCCTGTAGCTACCCTATCCACTGCTGAAGCTGAATACATTTCCTTAGGAAGTTGTGTGGCATAAGTACTTTGGTTGAAACAACAATTGATTGATATAGGATTAATAATAGATACTATTCCTATTTATTGTGATAACATTAGTGCTATTTGTATTTTTAAAAATCCTATTCAACATTTAAGAACCAAATATATAAACATCAGGCATCATTTTATAAGGGATCATGTATTCGAAGGAGAAATTGAACTCATTCATATTTCAACAGAAAATCAACTTGCAGACATTTTTACCAAACCACTAGCCATTGATACTTTAAATATATTAAGAACAAGTCTTGGTGTGATTGATTTGGATGCTTAATTAAAAAGTTTCTGCAACATTGATGTGTGTTTTTGTTAGTGTGTTGTTTATTTTCTAATTTTATGATTTTTCTACGTGTTGCTCAGTTTTTTTGTTCGTGTTTGTTTCTGAATTTTCTTGTTTTGATTGTTAAAAATATTTTTCACATCAAAATTTCTATTTTTGAGCATGGTATGAAAATTTGTGTGACAATCGTTTGTACAAAATTAATTTCATACAGGACGAATCGTGTAACATATTCACTGTTGATTTGAACAGTTTGCATGCATTTTTTTTAGTTTCTTTATTACCATTCATCTGTATGATCCATCGATCGTCCGGACAATGTGTATGAAATTGCATGTACAATTGTAGACGGTTGTACAAATAAGATCAGTTTCTTTTTTTCTAATCATACGTATGAATGTTCAGTTTGTACATACGAACACATGGCAACTCAATGTGGGGGACGTTTCAAACCGTTATAAAAATGATCTAAAATAACTGGTCATCCCGGATGAACACCTATTCATCTGTACGATTGTTTGGTCAAAAGCTTGTACGAAAGGACACCTCGTAACTTAGATGATTATGAAAAGACTTTACATTTTTGGACACATTAAATCTTTCATATGAAATTTTATTTCATACGTACAAAGCCAATATTGTATGGGACGAAATTATTTTCATTCGTACAAACAATCATTTTTCTTTAAATTGATAGGTTTAGAACTCTAACTTCTAGCAAGGAGAAGGTCCAGGAGTAAAGCAATATAAGGAAGGGTAAGAAGAAAATATAGAGAATATTTTGGGTAGACTCAGCTTCAGATTCCTAAAAAATAGAAGCAGAGGAGGAAGTCATAAACTTATGTTTAATGGCCAACAAGCTTGATCAGTTAGATCAAGAAGAGGTATATGGCTTAACCTACAAAGAGTTATTTGATGTTTCTGAGAAAATTCATAATGCTTATAGGAAAGTTAAAAAACTACATGTTAGGTTGAATATAGAATTTTAGAATTACAAAAAGAGCATGAAATCCTTAAAAATGATCACACATTGATTGATAACAACCACATGAAATTATTAGATGAGTTTGATAATTTAAAAAAATATATAAATTATTGAAATCATCACACACTAAACTTGAAAATAATTTTAAAACATTTACATATGAATTTGATAGTAAAGAGCACTATTTGAAAGTTAAGTATGCTATTTTAGAAAGTGTTTACTCATATTTTTGAAAGAAAATAAAAACTCTTGAGGAAAAAAAGATACCCCCAACACAGGACCCCTCAGCAGAATAAGATAATAGAAATAAATAATAAAACTTTAATTGAAGCTGTTAGAGCCATGTTGGCAAAATACTCACTTCTGAAATATTTTTAGGTTGAAGTGGTTAGTCAACTTGTTATGTTCTAAATAGGGTGAATATTCGATGTAAGTTAAACATGACACCCTATGAACTTTTTAAGGGTAGAACACCAAATCTTTCACATTTACATGTTTTTAGATGCAAGGTATTCTCTCACAATAATTGTAAAACTCCTTTAGGAAAATTTAATCCTAAATCTAATGAAAGAATTTTTCTTTGATATTCTAGTATTGACAAATCCTATATAGTTTTTAACAAGAAAATTTTGGTAGTTTAGGAGACCACATATACTTTTTTTTATGAATATGGCATTTTGGAAGAGCCAAGGTTGGAAGATGATTATATTAAAAATATCTCCCAAGGAATTGAAAAATAAATTTTGAAGAGAATGTTGGAAAAGAAAACCCTTTGCCAAGAGAATAAAGATTTTCTAAGAATCACCCTAAGAAATTGATTTTAGGTGAACCTTGTGAGGGTGTTAAGACTAGGCACAAACTTAGTCAAGAAGTGAACCTTTATGCCTTTATATCAATGATTGAACCCACTAATATAAATGAAACACTTTCAAATGAATTTTAGATTTTTTCTATGATGGAAGAATTAAATTGATTTGTAAGAAATATTGTTCAGGAATTAATTGAAAGGCCTAAGGGTTAAAGTGTTGTTGGAACTAAGTGGGTGTTCAAAAATAAAATGAATGATTTAAGAGTTGTGATTAGAAATAAGGTAAGATTGGTAGCCAAGGGGTATAATTAAATAAAAGGGATTAATTTTGAAGAAACCTTTGCCCTTGTAGTCAAACATGAAGCAATTAGGGTTTTGTTAGCTTTCACATTTTTTAAAAGTTTTAAATTGTATCAAATGGATGTTAAGGGTGTATTTCTTAATGGGGTGATACAAGAGGATGTTTATGTTGAGAAACCTCCAAGGTATAAAAATTCTTAATTTCCTAGTCATGTGTTTAAATTGAAAAAGGCATTATATGGACTAAAATAGACACCTAGTGCTTGGTATGAGAGGTTAACCATTTTCCTATTAGAGAGATCATATATTAAAAGAAGTGTTGACACCACTTTCTTTTTTAAAAGGATAGGAGATGACATATTCATTATTTAAATATATATTGATGATATCTTGTTTGGATCTATAAATAAAAACTTTTGTTATATTTTTTAAAAAATAATGAGTAGTGAATTTGAGATGAGTTTGATGGGAGTATTGAGTTATTTTCTTAGTTTTAACATAAAGCAAAATAAGGAAGGAACTTTTTTTAGTCTATTAAAATATATTAAGGATATCCTCAAAAAATATGAAATGGATAATACTAAACCAGTGACTACACTAATGAGTTCCTTAGTGCAGTTGAATAAGGATTCTAAAAAAAATCTGTAGATCAAAATAAATTTAGAGGTATAATTGGATCATTGCTTTACTTGACTACTAGCAGACCAGATATAATATTCAGTGTTTATTTGTGTGTTAGATTTTAATATGATCCAAAGGAATCAATATTTATAGTAATTAAAAGAATACTGAGACATCTTTTGGGAACTCAAAACTTAGAGATTTGATATCCTAAGCACATCTCTTCTTTTGAGGTTATTAAATATTTATATTCAAGTTTTGTAGGATGTAGGGTTGATCAAAAAAGTACTTATGAAACATGTCAATTTATAAGAAACTCTTTAGTTTCTTGGTCCAATAGGAAACATAATACAGTAGCCCTATCTATTGCTGAATTAGAATATATTGCCTTAGTAGTTATGTGGAACAAGTTCTTTGGTTAAAACAAAAATTGATTGACTTAGGATTTTCTATTAGAACAATTCCAATTTTTTTTTGTGATAATACTAGTGCCATATATATTATAAAGAATCCTATTCAACATTTTAGAACCAAGCATATATACATAAGTCATAACTTCATTAGAGATCATGCAGTTAAGGGAGAAATTGAATTGCATCACATTGCTACAGAGAATCAACATGCAAACATTTTCATAAAACCACTAGCTTTTTACACAGTTAGCACTTTAAGGATCAGATTAGGTGTGATTGATCTTAATGCTTAAATTGAAATTTTGCAAATTTGATTTGTTGTGTAATTATATGTTTGTTTATTTTCTTAGGTTGATTGTAAGAGATTGTTGTTTGTATTTAGTTTTTGTTGGTTTGTTTGTTTTTTGATTGTTTTCTCTTTAGTTAGTTTTGTGCTTGCTTTGTTTTTGTTTTTATTAAAAGCATGTCATTTTGTTTGATGAGATTTTTTTTTATTTATTATGTCTTATTTTCTAAGTGTTCTTTTCATACTATACAATTTTTTTTTGTATTGTATGAATTCTATAACATGTACATGATAAGTTTCTGAGTTGAGGACACGAAACTTTTTTTTTTTCATAGATTTCATAATGTACGATAACGTCATCATACTGTACGATCTGTGTTGTTTCATCTGTATGATTGAGGATGGTTTTCTAGAAGATTTCAGCTATTGATTACAGATCGTACGTATAAAATTGCATTTCATTTATACGATCCTATTGTTAGTTCCTTATGGGGGCCAAACCTAACCATCATTAAATGATCTTTAATATTTTGATAATCTAGGATGCACATGTGTTAATCTGTACGATTCAATGGTCAAAAATCCTGTACTAAAGGAAGTCTTGGAAATGGCATTTTATGAAAAGCCATTTTATTTTTGGCCGTATTCATTCGTATGTACAAAAATTATTTTTGTCCCGTATCATTTTTTAATTATACATATGATCCATATTTTGTACTATATCATATGTCATTTTCTTTAATAGAAGAGTCTTTGGATAAGTTTTTTATTCACTTTCTCATCCATTCCAAACCTTCTAGAGTCCAAATCTTAGAAATGGCAAGCAGTAGCAAATGACCCCGCTTCTGTAAGGGATCTTCCTCTTGATCTGATAGGGATGACAATTTTCTATCCAAAGAGAATGAGGATACTTTCACATGTGCATCACTGGACGATGTCCTCTGGACTTCCATTTTGAACTGTTCATCCAGATGATTTGCCATGTTCATCCCTGGATGATCTCATCTGGATTTTCATTTTGAACTGTTCATCTAGATGAAATATCCCATTCATCCCTGGATGATCTCCTCTAGATTTTTATTTTGAATTGTTCGTCCAGACAAAATATCCCATTCATCCGTGGACGAAGACCTCTGGATTTTCACTTTGAACTGTTCGCCCAGACTAATTGACCCCTTCATCCCTGGACAATGTTCTCTATTCTTTGAACTTCTTATCCGTCCTGCTTTTTCATCCCAACGAAGCTTAGAAATAACGGTTCGTACCAGACGAACCAAGATCGTACGGGACAATGATCGGGTACAAAGGCAGTTCATACCCATGTACATTGAGATTGTACGCACTAGTTTTTATACTATTCGTATGTATGAAATTGGATTAAATGGGATGATCATGAATGCACAGATTTTAATAATTGCAATTTTTTGACAATTTTTTTGTGTCATTCATATAAAAGGTCCACTTAAGACTGTCATGATAGTTTTTTTTTTATCTATTACTTTTCGTGCAAACTAAAGGGAGATTGAAGGAGGGAGTGTGAGAGAGTGCTTGAAGGAGATTTCTTACTACTGGAGCCTGAAGAGTTCACTTGGTACTCAAAGGTAAGGATCTCCATTTATGAATTGTGATTACTTAACTGTCTTCTCTTGTCCTTCTAGATTTCTCATGAGAAGGTCTTTTAAGGATATTTGATTCTCTGTCAAGACTCAAGGAGTGTGAATAGATAAATGATTCTCTACCTACACCTGGAGAAGTGTGAAAGGACAAAGGTTCTCTGCCTACACTTGGAGAAGTGTGAAAGGACGAATGTTCTCTACCTACACTTGGAAAGTGTGAACAATCAACGATTCTCTGCCTACACTTGGGGAAGTGTGAAAGTATGAAGGTTCTCTGCCTACACTTAAAGAGTGTGAACAGCCGACGGTTTTCTACAAACAATTGGAGGGTGTAAAAGGATGATGGTTCTCTGCCGCACCAGGTAGTGGTGGAAGAGAGTTTTTGTGAAGGCTTCTCCACCTTACTGTGGGGTAAAAGGAGAGACACTAGTGGTATTAGTGTAATACATGAAGTGGGAGACTTCAGGGAGTGGATGTAGGTCATGTTTGACCGAACCACTATAAATCTTATGTCTTTTTTTTTTTTTTTGCTACTTTTTATTTTACTATTTCTGTTGATTTGTGGTTGAAAAATCATTTTCAAAATTTCATTAAAGTTTTTAATTAGTTTTAAAAAGAGATAAATTTTTAAATTACCAATTCACCCCCCTCTTGGTTAGCTGCTGGAACAGTAACTTAGGTCAAACAACCTAATTCATGAATAACAAGTTTTAACAAGTGGTATTAGAGCTTAGTTTCAAAATCATAAGTTTAGATCACTTTTTGATTAATGACCATGGCTATATTTGGAAATTGAAACACACCTGAAGGTTACCCTATAACTAGACCTCCCTTGTTTGATAATATTCCTTTTAATTTTTTGAAAACATGCATGTCTACAATTTTATAGTCCCTTGATTATCGTATGTGGATCTTAGTTCAGGAAGGGTATACAAAATCAACTAGATTAGTTGATGGAGTTAAAATTGAAACACCCTTTACGGACTGGATAGTAGAAGAACATGACTTAGAATAACTTAATGCTAAATGCTTGAATAGTTTCTTTTGTGCTCTCAAATCTGAAGATTACATGCGGGTTTCTATTTGCAAGAGTGGAAATGACATATGGGATAGACTCTTTATAATATATGAAGGGACTAATGAAGTTAAATAGTTTAGATTAAATATTTTGTTACATGACTATGAACTGTTTCACATGAAACATAATGAATCTATTTCTAACATGTATACAAGATTCACACAAATAGTCACCTCTTTATATACATTGGGTAGGGAACTAACAAATATTGAAATGGTTAATAAAAAACTTCATTGTTTACCTACTACTTATGATGCTAAAATAATTGTGATTACAATTCTAAAGATTTAAATATTTACTCTATTGATAATCTTCTTGGATCACTAATTTCTTATGAGCAAGGAGTGAGTCAACAAAAGATTGATACAGAAGAACCACAAAAGGAGAAGAATATTTCACTAAAGGTGGAGGAATCAGAGAGTTCAGAAGCATTCTGAAAATGAAGCAAAAGAGACGCCAACAATGGAATCGAGGTAAATTCAATAGGAATGTCAAGGTTTCAAATGATATTATTTACTATGAATGGAGGAAACCTGGACACATTAAGTTAGACTGCCCAAAGGTTAAAGCCACTCTTAGCAAGAAGAATGTAGAGGAGAAACCAATGTAAAGAAAGGTAAAAAGAAATTCCAAAGAGCTTTCTAGGCGGACTCAGCTTCAGACTCATTAGACACGAAAAAGGAAGAGGAAGTTACCAATTTGTGCTTAATGGCAGATAATCTTGATCAGTTAGATCAGGAAGAGATATGTGACCAGACTTACAATGAACTTTTAGATGTCTCAGAACACATATATGTTGCATATAGAAAGTTAAAGAAAATGCATGCTAGTCTGAACTTAGTGTTACAAGAACTTCAAAGAGAACAAGAGATCCTTAGGGAAGATCATGGTTTAATTGATAACAACCACATGAAATTACTTGATGAGTTCGACGATTTGAATAAGAGCCATAAAAAATTAAAATCATCCTATGTAGAACTTGAAAATGAATTTAAAGATTTTAAGGATGAATTAGAGAGCAAAATTTATCGAATTAATTATACAAATCATATATTAGAAGATATGAATTCATTTTACAAATTAAAGATAAAATCTCCCAATACATGAAGATTTTATGAATCCTATTTTGTATCCTAAATTTATACAATCCCTGAATAGACAAAAGAATTATAAAAGACTTAGGAATCTATTTATGGGAGTCAAATGTTATAATTATGGATTAATTGGACATATAGCACATAAATGTACATTAAAGAAGAAAACCCATTTGGTGTGGAGACCTAAGATGCATAAACCTAGACATATCATACATGCATCTGTTTATACTTTGCAAAATGATGAACCTAAATTTGTTTGGGTTCCCAGGTCTAATATTTGATGATTTTGTAGGATCGCTCTCATACAAGGCCTCATGAGAGCATATGGTACCTGGACAGCAGTTGCTCAAAGCATATAACTAGAGATACTGCACAATTCATATCGCTGGAAGACAAGAGTGGAGGCAGGATTATACTAGGAGATAACACCACAAGGAAGGTGATAGGGTCAGGTATAATTGAAAACTTGAAAAACTTTTATATAGAAAATGTTTTGTTGGTAGAAGGCTTAAAGCATAATCTTTTGAGTATTAGTCAGCTATGTGATAAAGGTTATTACATAAATTTTTTCTTACTAGCTCCATATTAAGCCTGAATGGTAATGATGTTTTGCATGGTATAAGGGTAAATAATGTGTATATGCTAGACTTGAATTTTATCAAAACTCATACTGCTTTTGGTTTAAAAACTATTTTAGATAAGTCATGGCTTTGGCATAGGAGACTTTGTCACTCTAGCTTGAAGAACCTTAGGAGGATTACCCAAAAGAACTTATTGAGAGGTATACCAAAACTAGACTTTACTAAGGATCACCTTTGGATGCATGTTAATTAGGAAAATAGATGAATCCCTCTTTTAAGTCTAATAAAGATCTTAGAACTAGTAAATCATTGGAGATTTTACATATGGATCTTTTTGGACCAGTTGGAACTGTAAGTGTAGGAAGGAAGGTATACGAATTTGTAATTGTGAATGATTACTCTAGATTCACATGGGTTAGATTTGTATATCATAAGAGTGAATCTTTTAAGGAATTTAGAAAATTTTTGACTTGGATTCAAAGGAAATTAGGATGCGACATTATGACAATTCAAAGCCATGGAGGAGAATTTGAAGATTTTTGTAAGGAGAAAGGAATTGAACATAATTTTTCTGCACCTAGAACCCCTAAGTAGAATGTGGTAGTCAAAAGGAAAAACAGAACATTAATAGAAGCCGCTCGAGCCAGGTTGGTTGAATATTCACTTCATAGATATTTTTGGGCTGAGGTGGTTATCATAACATGTTATGTTCTGAATAGGGTGAATGTTAGATCTAACTTGAATAAAACACCCTATGAATTACTAAAAGAAAAAAACACCTAATTTGTCATATTTGCATGTCTTTGGATGTAAGGTGTTCATATATAACAATGGAAAATCTTCCTTAGAAAAATTTGATCCAAAATGAGATGAAGGAATTTTTATAGGATACTCAAGTGTTGGAAAATCTTATAGAGTATTCAATAAAAAAATCTTGTTAATTGAAGAGACCACACATGTTATATTTGATGAATCTGAATCTTTGGAAAAGTAAATTGTTGAAAAGGATGAGATAGAGATTAACTCCCAAAGATTGAGAAAATAAATTTGGAAGAAAATTTGGAGATAGAAAATCCGATGCCTAGAGATTTGAGATTTTCTAAAAACCAAACAAAGGAATTTATTATAGGTGAACCTAGTGAGGGTGTTAGGACTAGGCATGGACTGAACAAAGAAGTCAATCATTCAACCTTTATTTTAATGATAAAACACAAAAAAATTGATTAAACACTTTCAGACAAATTTTGGATATTGGCAAATGAAGTTTAGGAATTAACTGCAAGGCCAAAGGATCAAAGTATAGTTGGAACTAAGGGGGTATTCAAGAACAAAATGAATGACTCAGGAGTAGTCATTAGAAATAAGGCTAGATTGGTAGCTAAGGGGTATGATTACATTGAATGGATTGATTTTGAGGAGACTTTTGCCCCTGTAGCTACCCTATCCACTGCTGAAGCTGAATACCATGTGAATGTGGGGAGCCACTCAATCAAACTGTTAGGGAACAACAAGACTTAGTCACCAGTGTTCCCACTGATGACCATGCTCCGCATGTTCCCTGCCTATTCTAAGCATGTGCGAGCACCGGAGGAGTGAGTTTTCAGCGAGAGAGCTAATCCATTTTACAGGACCAAACTCTCTTTGCCGAACCGGGTTGAATCCCACAGAAGCGTCGCTCTCGGTGATGCGGGTGATCTACCCAAATCATAGAAGCTCAGCAAGCCAATGGCTCAACGGTTCTCACCAACCTCGAAGAAGTGTCTAGAGAGGGGTGTAGAAAAGAAGAAGGATCACAAAGATTCTGTCTAGTCTAGATTTTTTGGTAATCTTCTTGCAATACATGACCTGCCATATTGTAGTCTACTTGTTCTACTTAAGTTCTCTATGAAGAATCTAAATAGAGAAACGCCATTAGAGATCTGCAGCTGGAATGATGGAAAGGTAGGCAGGGTGTTCGCTTACAGAAAGGAGACGGGGAAGACTCAACTCTTTCTAGGTTTTTTTCTCTTTTCTGGAGAAGCTGAGAGCAGGAGACGAGCGTATGGTTTGCTCGCTCGCCTCTCTCCTTTTCTGAGCTCTGAGACTGTACGGTACAGGTAGCAAGGAGCAGGAGAGCGGGAAGAGAAAATGACATAGTTGCCCCGACATTCTTTTTCAATTACCTTCAATTCATGGCGGCTGATCCAGTGTGACCGTTATCATCGCTAGTACGGGGCACATTGCGTTGCACGCATTTGGAAGAGGAAGAAGATTGACATGCTATATCTATCTATCTTATTCGATTCTTCTACTTTGACAATACTTTAGCTCTTGCTTAAGGAGCTCTAACCTAAGTAATACATAGACCTCTAAAGAACAAGGCCCAGCACGTGAACACGAGGCGCCGTCCTCACCAGATCGTCAGATTGAAAAGAGTAACCCGAATTTGAAGATTCATGATCCTTGCAGCTGAATTCATCCCCCATGTGTTGGGACCTGAACCGTGCCGTGGTGGTGCTCTTCTACAGCTTCTTCTACATAGGCTCCTCCACTTCTTTAGAAAGGAAACCTTTCCAAACCCAATCGGAAGAACTGATCGCTTTCTACAAGAAAAAAAGAGTTCTAGACTAGCCATGTTTTCTTTCTGTGAGAATGCCGTAGGACTCCAGGATTAATAATAGATACTATTCCTATTTATTGTGATAACATTAGTGCTATTTGTATTTCTAAAAATCCTATTCAACATTCAAGAACCAAATATATAAACATCAGGCATCATTTTATAAGGGATCATGTATTCGAAGGAGAAATTGAACTCATTCATATTTCAACAGAAAATCAACTTGCAGACATTTTTACCAAACCACTAGCCATTGATACTTTAAATATATTAAGAACAAGTCTTGGTGTGATTGATTTGGATGCTTAATTAAAAAGTTTCTGCAACATTGATGTGTGTATTTGTTAGTGTGTTGTTTATTTTCTAATTTTATGATTTTTCTACGTGTTGCTCAGTTCTTTTGTTCGTGTTTGTTTCTGAATTTTCTTGTTTTGATTGTTAAAAATATTTTTCACATCAAAATTTCTATTTTTGAGCATGGTATGAAAATTTGTGTGATAATCGTCTGTACAAAATTAATTTCATACGGGACGAATCGTGTAACATATTCACTGTTGATTTGAACAGTTTGCATGCATTTTTTTTAGTTTCTTTATTACCATTCATCTGTATGATCCATCGATCGTCCGGACGATGTGTATGAAATCGCATGTACGATTGTAGACGGTTGTACAAATAAGATCAGTTTCTTTTTTCTCTAATCATACGTATGAATGTTCAGTTTGTACATACGAACACATGGCAACTCAATGTGGGGGACATTTCAAACCGTCATAAAAATGATCTTAAATAACTGATCATCCCGGATGAACACCTATTCATCTGTACGATTGTTTGGTCAAAAGCTTGTACGAAAGGACACCTCGTAACTTACATGATTATGAAAAGACTTTACATTTTTGGACACATTAAATCTTTCATATGAAATTTTATTTCATATGTACAAAGCCAATATTGTATGGGACGAAATTATTTTCATTCGTACAAACAATCATTTTTCTTTAAATTGATAGGTTTAGAACTCTAATTTCATTCACTTCAAAAACCCTTTCAATCTTCTAAATCTCCTTGATCTTATCCATGGCTAGTTCAAGCAAAAGAGTTAGGCAAGCGAAGGAACTAACTAGGGGACCTTCCTTTAGAAACTCAGAAGAGAACATTCTGTCCAAAGAAAATGAAGAGTCCTTCCCTAGGTTTGTATTCGCAAAAATCACCCCCTCTAGAGTCCTTTTCCAAGAACAAATCACATTTAAAGTGATGGAACTTTTAGCTTCTACCGAGTTCGCTCTTATTCTATCTATAGTCCATTTACAACAAGGAAACATTTTACTATTTCCTTGCAAACATGTCTTTTAATTCTGACCAGAGTGTGATTAGATCTTGTTTTAAGAAGAAGGTAGAAATTGTGAAAGAGGATTTGAGAATATTTTTAAACTTAAGGACTCAAGGGATTAGAGCCCATACTTTGACCTCTTCCTCCGATTTTGACTGGACAGAAATAAATAATGTTATTAGATGGTTTGGAGGTGCAATTCATTTACCTAAGGTGACAACTCTTAATCAAAATGCTCGAACCATCCAGCATGTTCTTCATATCTCTATTATTCCTAAAGCTGGTGATCGAGTAAATATTACTCCTCTTCTTTCCACAGTGACATATTTGATTATGACTAGCCAACCTATAGATGAAGCCCAACTAATCATTGACTACATGTATGAACTTTTTTAGATTGGCCATGTCTCCCATAAGAGAAAGAAGAATATAGCCTTAGAACACCTTGTGACCTACATTTTGGAGAACAAGTATGAACTAGTTCACCCTGTTTATAATCTAGAAGAGCCTATCTACTACAATGATGCATCATTCTGAGCAATCTTTTACAATGATCCACATGTGCTAAGTAGTGACTCTGATGAGGAAAGGAGAAGAGCTGCACTTGCACCTTCTTGTGGACAAAACTTTCAGAATATGGTCCAACGATTTGATCCTCTTGAGAGTCCTTTTGATCAAATTACTCATCTTCAACGGTAGGACTATCAATATCAGCAGGATATAGGTTGGGTTAGAGGTCAAATTGAATTAGTCAATAAAAATATAGCTATGAAGAATAGCTATTTTAATATTTCAACAAACCTCCTCCTCCATATCAGGGCCCTTCAGAGTGATAATTGTACTTCTTTCATGCTTTTCTCTACATGTGATGACTTGATGTGATAGGATGTTATGTGATGTTGATGATCATGTTTTTATCTTTTTTTTGTCATGTAATGTGATTTATTAGTTTTCATGTGTTTATGTTTTTGTGTCTTTGTATTGATATCATCCATGCACAATGTACTATCTTCTGCCATTGATATCAATAAAAGTTAGCCTATCTTATTTTAGTGTTTTTGATTTCTTTTCAGAAATGTGTGTTAGCCTATATGATCATCCTTAAAACATTGATCTAACAAGTGCTATATTTTGAATTGCAATACAAAATTGAATTCATTAGAAAATCTAATTTTTTTCAAAAATTTAAGTTGTGTTATAACTTGATCTAGTTAAGAGTGTCAATCTCATGTTTCCTGTTAGACTAACATAATTTTTAATATTATTAATGCAAATTTGATTTCTCTTT
Source organism: Dendrobium huoshanense (assembly GCA_016618105.1). Classification (NCBI taxonomy): domain Eukaryota; kingdom Viridiplantae; phylum Streptophyta; class Magnoliopsida; order Asparagales; family Orchidaceae; genus Dendrobium; species Dendrobium huoshanense. The sequence goes on along the minus strand of CM028352.1, from coordinate 39,006,344 downwards.
TCAATATAAATATCATTGTACTTCGAGAAATTTGGTATTTTAGATTATCGATTTTTGGAAAGATAAAAAAAATAAAAAATGTGAAATGGTTCGCAATTTGAAAAAGAGGTACAAATAAGCCCACAAGTAAAAAGATGCACAAAGTGTGCCACAAATATTGAAAAGATACGTAAAGCGCCACATGTATATGTTCTTTCCTCAACCTTTTAATCCTTAAATTCAAATTAATCTTCTATTTAATTTTATTTTGTATTGAATTTTGAAATAAACAAATTTTATATTCATCTTTTTTGCAATGATTTTGCTTATCTCATTGTCAAATCTGATTAATGATTTTGATATTTTTTTTTCTTGTCTATGTTATATCTATACTTAAATTATATGAATCTTTCTATTTTTCTAATGACATTTAATTTCTATTTGCAAATATAACAAAATCTCTTTAAAGGATCGATTATAAAAGGCGTTTTTTATATGACTTCTTACATTTCTGGATTGGTTTGATTTGTCTCTTCTTCTCTTTTTGCGGTTGCCAAAAAGGGGGAGAAATATTATTTGAATTATTTTTAGTTTGAAGTGTTTTGACATGTTATTAGTATTTTTGTGTTCGTATTTTTATTTTTAGTTTGAAGTGTTTTGACATGTTATTAGCATTTTTGTGTTTTTGTTGTTGTTTGAGTGTGTAATAATTTTGAAATTAAAAAAAATTTGGATTAGTTCAAACAAAAACACCCCTTATTCTCACATGCTTATTTATTCAGAGGGAGTTTAGGAGAAACTTAGGAATTGGAAAATTATACAAACAATAATTGTTTTGCCATCATCAAAAAGGGGGAGTTTGTTGAGAGAGTTGCTACTTGTCCTTGCATGCTTTAAATTCTAGCAACTTATATGTTTTGATGATTCCAAATATTATTATTTTGATTATTATTTTCTCCTAACACATTTAGGAAAAAAAAATTTTTTTTGGCTCTTATATGTACTAACATTTCAGGAAAATCGTACTCCAAATTATTGAAGACTTCAAATCAAGATCTACTTATAATATTTTGTAATTTGGAGTTTTTATTTTACCTTTGCTTAAATCTTAGAGAGTGTGATTGTAATTAAGTAACTTAGCACACACACACCAGGGGAGAGCTTTAAAATTCATAATTTTTAATACTGATCGTACAGGACGAACAATGTTCGTACGGGACAATCAGGTCAGTTATACTCCACCAAGAGCAAATAGAATGAACAGAGAGTGAGTAAAAAATTTTTAAGTCATATTCGTCCATATTATTTCCATGTTCATCCCTGGATGATGTCCTTTAGACTTTCATTTTGAACTGTTCATCCAGACGATTTCCCATGTTAGTCCCTGGATGATCTCCTCTGGATTTTCATTTTGAACTGTTCATCCAAATAAAGTATCCCATTCGTCCCTGGATGATCTCCTCTTGATTTTAATTTTAAAATGTTCATCTAGATGAAATCCCATTCGTCCCTAGATGATCTCCTTTGGATTTTCACTTTGAACTGTTCGTCTAGATGAATTGACCCCTTCGTCTCTGGATGATGTTCTCTGTTCTTTGAACTTATGATCCGTCCTGCTTTTTGTCCTAATGAACCTTGGAAATAACAGTTCATACCAGACGAACCATGTTCGTACGAGATAATGATTGGGTATGAAGGCAGTTCGTACCCATGTATATTGAGATCATATGCAATAGTTTTTTACACTATTTGTATGTACAAAATTAGATCTTACGGGATGATCATGAGTGCATATATTTGAATAATTAAAATTTTTGGATGATTTTTTTGTGTCTTTCATATAAAAGGTCCACTTAAGACTGTCATGATATCTCTTTTTTGTCTACTCTTCTTCGTGCAAACTGAAAGGAGATTGAAGGAGAGAGTGTGAGAGAGTGCTTGAAGGAGAGTTCTTACTACTAGAGCGTGAAGAGTTCACTTGGTACTAAAAGGTAAGGATCTACATTTGTGAATTGTGATTACTTCACTCTCTTCTCTTGTCCTTCTAGATTTCTCATAAGAAGATCTTTTAAGGAGATCTGATTCTCTGCCGACACTTGAGGAGTGTGAACAGCCGATGGTTCTCTACCTATACTTGGAGAAGTGTGAAAGGACAAAGGTTCTCCTCCTACACTTAGAGAGCTTGAACAGCTGACGGTTCTCTGTAAACAGTTGGAGGGTGTAAAAGGACGACAGTTCTCTGCCACAACACCAGGTAGTGGTGGAAGAGAGCTTTTGTGAAGGCTTCTCCACCTTGTTGTGTGGGAAAAAGGAGAGATAATAGTGGTAATAGTGCAATACCTGAAGTGGGAGACTTCAGGGAGTGGATGTAGGTCGTGTTTGACCGAACCACTATAAATCTTGTGTCTTTTATTTTCCACTACTTTTTACTTTACTGTTTCTGCTGATTTGTGGTTGAAAAATCATTTTCAAAATTTCATTAAAGTTTTTAATCAGTTTTAAAAAGAGGTAAAATTTTAAATTACCAATTCACCCCTCTTGGTTAGCCGCTAGGACATTAACTTAGGTCTAATAACCTAATCTAGAAATAACAAATTTCAACAACTAGAAATGCAAATTACGTTGCACCTTCAAATTTTTCACCTCGTAACTCTATATGTTGTAAAAACATTAATTCTAAACATTTAGGCACGTTTCTAATAACTTTATATTATAGATTTTAGAATTTTTACTATTTTAATTGAATTAAAAATAATCAAGAGCCAAAAAAATACTACTGTAATATAAGTAAAGTCTTAAAATAACATTTTGCATTAATAATTTGGTTATTTTCTAAAACTATGAATTTTACTGAGTAGAATTTTTTGTTGCCTACCATTAAGGTATTTAGACATATATTGAAATGTGTTTCTTTATTTTTAAATTACTATAATGAACTGAATTAGATTCCTATTTAATTAAATGTGAGTTCTAAGGGGATCCAGTTTGGAAGAAGGAAGTTTTATTTTAGTGTGAAATGCACATTTTGACACTATATACACATCAGAGTTATTAAACTCTGTATGTTGGGAGATATAAGAGTTAGAGTTAATGAATTTATCTATTGGAAGATATTTGTGTTAAAGTTGTTGAACTCTATCTTTTGGGAGATATAATGGTTAGAGTTGTTAAACTCATATATAAAGTGCTTCTTTAAAAGTGTACGTTATATATTATTTTATATATTTTATTTTCAATGAAAATGTTTTATTTTAGTTACATTTGTGTAAAAAAAAACTAAAGAATGGCAGAAAATTCTAAATAGTCAATCGCACCATGGAATTAACCGAAATAACGCCATAGCACTAACTTCAATATTGTTGAGGCACTTAAATTCTAACATGGCAGTGCCAAGTTCTCTAATTATAAGAACTGAGGTAGTAACAGAAAAGTACAAGACCATTGCCAGTGTTTCAGCATAAAAGGGTAGTCGAATTCTCTTTTTTTAAATACCGCGGCGCCATAATTTCTCATGCATTGGCACCATTTTTATACTTGAGCATTGCAACACTTTAATGTCCACATGGCATGACATTCAGTTGTAAATTTCATGGGACATGTTCTTTCAGTAAAGAGATGTGACTGTTCACTAAGTAACTAATCCATATTAGCAAGCATCGCGACGGTGCAAAAGCTTTATAGCTAGTTCACTATGAGCTTGCCACAACACCATTATTTCAAGCGCCACATCACCAGTTTCTATTTTATATATTTTTTTATAAATAATTATGATGTTATGTTAATGAGGGGGTTTATTCACTTGCATAAATTCAATACTTTTTATAGTACTTCTCTAGTTCATTCTTTGAGTAAAATCAAAGGGAGACTAGGGAAGTACAAGATACAATCATTTGGAGTGTTTGGTCTATATTTTTTTAAAGCAACTCTATATGTTAATAGGAAAATGAGTATAGAGGAGATAATTTAATCCTTAGTGGTGATATCATATTCTTATATTTTTCATTCTTCTTTGAGTTTAATGAAAATGAGTGAGCTAGTTATTTATTCTATGTCTAGCTAATTCTCTTATTTTGGATTGATGATATAAAATGTATGTTTAAGTACTAATAAAGACTCTTTTTCTATAATTATTAAAAGATATTTTTAATATTATACCATTCTTTATTTAATATGCATAATGACCACATATGTAGTTAAAATATAGTGTAATAGGAATGCAAAAATAATTAGAAATGTTGAGATAAGATGCTTGCCTAGACATAGGATATAAAATATTCTAGGTTCTTAAGGAGGAGATACTATAATTATAGAAATCAGCCCATAACCTTTCACCATTATAAGCTCAATAGAGACATTACCTTAAACAGTCTTATTAGGAAAGATATACAGTTTATACTCATCAACCAAAATTTCTTCTATTAAATATTGTATCAAATATTTTTAGTTTTTATTTTGTGATAAAATTTTCAAAATATCAGTTTATTTTAATAAGATAATTATTGCATTCAGAGTAAACAATATTAGTTTGTTACAAGTAAAATATACTTCCTCGTGGTTTTGACACTCTATCACTTTATTACATAATTCATCATGTATACTTGCATATATATTAAATGTTATTTAATGTTATTTATATCGAAGAAAATATAAGTATTATTTAAGGGTGATAGAGCCTTAGATTTTTATATAATTTAAAAGTTTAATCCATTATTCTCATTAAGTTTCTGGCACCATTGCTAGGAAAGTATTTTATTTTTTATAGATTTTAGCTATATTGTTGAATTAATTTTATTATTAGACCTACTTGTATACAACAACAACAACAACAAGCCTTTATCCCACTACGTGGGGTCAGCTTCATGAATCATTTTTCTCCATTGTGTCCTATTAAAGGTCAAATTCTCATTTAAATCTAATAAAGAAAGGTCATTCCTAATATTTTCTAACTAAGTCTTTTTAGGTCTGCCTCTAGCTTTCTTAACATAAGTCAAATCTAATACCTCTACCCTCCTAACTGGGTCATTGGAAGGCCGCCGTTTTATGTGACCCAAACCATCTAAGTTGACTCTGTCTAATCTTATCCTCTACTGGAGCTACTCCAACCTTTTAACGTATATGCTCATTTAGTATCATATCTCTAAGGGTAAATCCACTCATCCAACTGAGCATCCTCATCTCTGCCACACTTAACTTAGTATTATGCTTCTCTTTTAATGGCCAACATTCAACACCATAAAGCATTGCAGGCCTCACTACCATCTTATAGAATTTTCCCTTAGGTTTGAGGGGTACTTTTCTATCACACAACATGCCCGATGGATTCCTCCACTTCAACCATCCAACATGAATTCTGTTGATAATATCCCCATCTATTTCACCATCACTCTGAACAATAGATCCAAGATATCTAAAATGTGTACTCTTTTTAATGATTTGATTTCCCAAAGTCACAATCCCCTCACTAGGTCTATTACTACTAATGTTGCACTCCATATATTTTGTTTTAGATCTACTCAAGCGATAACATTTAGTCTCTAATGTTGACCTCCATAATACAAGTTTACTTTCAACTCTCTCTCTAGTCTTATCAACAAGAAGAATATCATCAGCAAAAAGTATACACCAAGGTACATCCTCTTGCAAATGTCTAGTGAGAACATCCATGACTAAAGCAAAAATATATGGGCTTAAGGCTAATCCTTGATGTAACCCAACCGAAATAGGGAAATACTTGGTCAAACCACCTTGTGTTTGAATACAAGTAATAGATCCTGCATACATATCTTTAATGATTTGAATATAAGCATTATTAATTCCTTTCTTTTCAAGAACTCTCCATAGCACATCTCTTGGAACTTTATCATATGCTTTTTTTAAATCAATAAATATCATATGTAGATCCTCCTTATTTTCTCTATATTTCTCCATCAAACCTCTTAATAAATGTATGGATTCCATAGTCGACCTACCCGGCATGAATCCAAGTTAATTTTGAGAAACATTAGTATCACACCGCAACCTATGCTCCATAACTCACTCCCATAGTTTTAAATATGATACATTAATTTAATTCCTCTATAATTCGCACAATCTTGTGCATCACCTTTTTTTTTAAAAATAGGAATTAACACACTCATTCTCCACTCATCTGGCATCTTTTTAGTCTTCAAAATAGTATTAAAAAGTTTAGTAAGCCAAGAAATTCCTTCATTTCCTAAGCATTTCCATACCTCTATTGGAATATCATCAGGTCTAACAGCTTTTCCACCCTTCATTTTCTTTAAAGCCTCTCTAACTTAAGTTTTACTAATACGTCAATAAAAATAGAAATCTTTATTTTCATTTAGGGTGCTAAGGTCACTATAGTTAATCTTATTATCATAATTTTCATTAAAAAGTTTAGCAAAATATCTCATCCACCATTGTTGAATATCTTTTTCTAAGAAAAGTATTTTTTGATCTTCAACCTTAATACACTTCCCTTGAACTAAATCCCTACTACTCATATCTGTTTGTTTGGCTAACTTATACATATATCTTTCTCCCTCCTTAGTATCTAATCTATTATATAAATCACTAAAAGCTAAGGTCTTTGCATCACATATTGCTTTCTTAGATTCCTTACGAGCATATTTATATCTTTCCCAATTATTAGAATTTTTAAAATTAAACTAATTTTTATAACAAATTTTCTTATTCTTAATCTTTTCTTGCACATTTGGATTCCACCACCAACTATTTTTACTATTAGGAGCTTTTCCCTTTGATACTCCAAATGTATCTTTTGCAAAATTCCTAATATCATTAGCCACCTTTTCCCACATAACATTAGCATCCTCATGCATAGATAAAATCTTAAGATCTAAAACCTTACTCTCAAAAATATTTTTGTTAATACTCTTTAAATGCCCCCATCTAATCCTAGAATATTATTTTACTATATTTTTTATTATCTGCCGCTTTATCTTAAAGTCTAAAACTAATAATTGATGTTGGGTACATAAATTTTCACTCAGAATAACTTTATAATCTTTACAATCTAAACGATCTAATTTTCTTATAAGAAAATAGTCAATCTGAGTTGTACTATATTCATTTTTATAAGTGACGAGATGCTCATTCCTTTTCTTAAATAAGGTATTAGGAATTAAAAAATCATATGCTAAACAAAAATCTAATATGGTCTTGCCACCTTCATTTGTTGTTCCAAAACCATAGCCACCATGAATGTTTTTAAAATCATCTACCTCTCTACCAACATGTCCATTTAAATCTCCTCCAATAAAAACTCTTTCTTCTAGAGGTATCTTTTGTAATAATTATCATAAGTCATTTCAAAATTTAATTTAGAACTCATATCCAAACCTACTTGAGGAGTATAAGCACTTATAATAATAACAATCTTATCATCAAAATAATCTTTAAAGCTATAATTCTATCTCAAATCCTATTAATTTTTATAAAATTATCCTTCAAACTCTTATCTATAATAATACCTACACCATTTCTAGTACGACTCCTACCTGAATACCAAAGTTTAAATCCAAAACTATCAATTTCCTTAGCCATTCTCTCCAACCCATTTAGTTTTCTGAATGCATAAAATATTTATCTTCCTATGAATCATAATATCTATTAATTCCAATAATTTTTTTGTAAGGGAACATATATTTTAAGTTTCTATCATAATTTTAGTTTCATGGACTAGCACTTTTCCCACATTCATCCTTGATGTGGGAACCCTTGCCTATTTAACACTGCATACGGGCGCCGAAGCAGCAGCCCTTGCACTCTTGTCACTGTATTCAGGCCATACAGTGCATCGCTTCCATGTTATACCTACTTGTATCTTTTTTATTATTTTATTTTCCAATTGCATATTCATGGTTGCATGCTTTATAGACAAAAAAATAAACTTTACTATTTTACGCTGAAATAGAAAGAACCCTTCTAAAAATTTAAAAAACTAAAAAGTTAGTGAAGATGGTTAAACTTGTATTTGATCAAGATTAATCTAGACCACTTAGGGATTATGCAACCATTTTAGTAAACAAAATTCATCATAGCATCAGTAGACCTATAATCCAAACTAATAATTTTGAATTAAAATGTGCCATAATTTACACTTAGCTAGTTTCTTAGAAATTTATGCAATATTTAAATATAATGGATGTCAGTGATGATGTTATGAGACTTAGATTATTCCCATTTTTGATAAGAGATAAACCTAAGATGTGGTTGAATTCTTAACCTTGGCTCTATAACAACTTAGATTAAGTTGGCTTATAAGTTTTTTACTAAGTATTTATCACCTTTAAAGACTACTAAACTTAGAAATAATTTGATTTGTTTAACCCAGTTTGAAGGAGAATCAATTAATAAAAGTTGTTAGATATTTAAGAAAATGCTTAGAAAATATTCTCACCATGCTTTATCTGATTGATTGGTAATTCAAATATTTTATAATGGATTAGTAGGATCTCTTAGAGTAATAATAAATGTTGTTGCTTGAGGATCATTAATCTCTAAGCCATTTGAGGAAGCATATGAATTAATAAGGGAAATAGCTACCAATAGTTTCTAGTGGCCCATTGATTGGGTAAATTCTAAGAGAGTAGCAGGAGTATATGAATTTGATGCTTTGTTAATTTTGATTACACAAGTTGTAGTAATTTTTAAAAAGTTGAGTACAATCAAAGAAAATACATAATTCAAAACTAAATTATTTATGCAACTAGAGGACCAAAAGTTAATTAAAAATAATAATGTTTAGGAGATTAAAAACATTAATTAGATTGGATGGTAAAATAATCTCTACTCTAATACATATAATCCAGGTTTGGAGGAACCATCAAATTTTAATTAGTCAAATAATGTTATTGAGAACACTCATTGGAAAACTAGTCAAAATAATCAAGGAGTAAATTAGATTAATCCTCAGTAACCTGTTATTAATTCTAGACCTATATACAATCAAAGTTCTAATCAAAGCAATTTGTTTGGAAGTAGAAAATCACCATTGGAAGATATAATATTGTAGTTAAGAACTAAGTTGCAAAGTAAAGTTGCTTCAATTAAAAATTTTAAAACCTAATTAAGTTAGCTTGTAATTTTACTCAGTAGCAGACCTCTTGGATCATTGCCAAGCAATACTAAAGTTAACCCTAAGGGAAAGGAAAAAAATATATCCAAGTGCTAATCTTTTGAAGATTCGTTCATTATACCCCAACCAAATTGATAAATATATGCAAGTCTAACTAAAGACTATAAACTTAGTGCTTTTGGGAGGCAACCACTTATGTCTTTAGTGAGCTTATTGTGATGGTTAGAGTGGTGTTTATGCACTAGTTATCTTATACTTTGTGTTATAGTTTCATATATATCACATGTTTTATACTTTTCTATCATTTATATGAAAATAGGTGTTATTTGTTAATGTTTATATTGTTGTTATTTACATTTTATTAAATTCATTTATTATTAAAATTTTATATTATCTTTAATTATTGTATTTCTTTTCTAATTATTTAATTAATGCTAATAAAAATAATACTAAAAAATAAATAAAATTAGGATAATGATAAAACCCTAGATCATAGCTCAATTGAACACTGCTTTATAATTCATAGATTGAAAAAATTAATAATTTACTAACTTAAATCATTTAAGTTATTGACTTAACTTGAATTTATAAGTTATTCATTTTTATATTGACCATTTAATTTAAGTTGAATAATTAAGGTCAAAGAATAGATATGAGTAGATGAAATTGGAAAATCATAAGCAACTTGAATTTATAATTAATAATCTTATTATATCCTTACAATAAACTCATTAATATTCTAAGAACATTTTAAGCAAAATTGATTTTGAAAATCATTAATTATATACTCAATAAAAATAAAAGTGAAAATAGTTTGAAAAGAGAAGAAAAGAAAAAGAAAAAAAAGCGAGTGTAATAAAAAATTAGTATAAAATAAAAGCATAGAGTCTGACTGTAATCTTATACTTAAATTCATAAATGATAAGATGAGAACTAGTATAAATATGAGTGAACTTATCAAATTTTAATTTTAACTACAAACACATCTAATCTTTAAACTACAATATTGAGTTAGTATTTAAAAGCTAATTATTATACATATAATATGTGAATTCAAATTAAGTAATAATAAGGATGACTAATTAGGATAATTGTTAGTATTTTCCAAATTATAATTATAACTTTATTCATTTTTACTACTTATAAATGGTAATATATTATTTTAGTAAATTTAAATTATTAATTTTTATTTTAGCTATTTGATTAATTAAAATTATAAATTTCTTTATTTTCTTGAGGATAAGCAAGAATTTAATGTAGAGAGAATTTGATAAGTATAAATTATATATTAATTTAAATATCTTATTTTTATTAGAATGTATTATTTTAGTTATTTTTTTGCAGGAAAAAAACTAAAGAATAAAAGAAAATTCTAAATAGTCTACTACGCTATGATATCTAAAGAAATAACGCTACAATGCTTACTTCAATATTGTCGAGGCGCTCAATATCTTACATGGCAGCATTGAGTTCTCTATTTTTTAGCACTGTGGCAACAACAGAGATATCTTCATAAAATTTTTAGCACTGTAGAGTTAGAAAGTTAGCATGGCAGAGCCAAATTCTCTGTTTTAAAATACCATGATGCCATAATTTACCATGCATTGGTGCCATTTTTTTGAAGTTGGGTGCTGTAGCAAGCAAATGTCCATAGTTTCCTGATGTTGCAATTGTAACATTGAAAGGATATGTTATATCAATTAAGAGATATGTTGTTCACTAAGTAATTGTTCCACATAAGCAAGCAAGTATTGCGGTAGTGCAAAAGCTTCAACAACAGAGCACTAGTTCACTTTAAGGCACCACAGTGCTATTATTTTAAGCGCCACATTTCTAGTTACCTTTTTGTATTTTTTTGTAAATTATTATGATGCTATGTCTATAGGGTAGTTCAGTTACTTATATAAATTCAATTTTTTTTAGAGTACTTCTCTAGTTCAATTTTAGAGTAAAATCAAAGGGAAGCTATGGAAATACAATATGTAATTATTTGGAGTATTTAGCATGTATTTTTGAGGCAACTATATAAGTTAAAGGGAGAAAAAGTGTAGAGAAGATACTTCGATCCTTCATAGTGATATCACTCTCTTATTTCTTTTATTCTTTCATGAGTTTAATGTAAATGTGTTTGCTAGTTATTCATTTTATATCAGACTAATTCTCTTATTTTAAATTGATGATATAAAGTGTATGTTAAAATACTAATGAATACTCTTATTCTAACATTGTTAAAAGATATTTTTGATATTATCTTACTTTTTATTTAATGCTCATAGTAGCAATATGTATAGTTCAAATATAATAAAATGTATAGCCTCGATTGGAGGAATACAAGAATAATAAGGAATACTGAAATATTATGCTTACATGCCTAGACATAGGATATAAAATGTTCAAGATTCTTAAGGCCATATTATAATTATAGGGAGTCAGTAGATATTCTTTTCACCCTTATAAGCTCAAAAGAGATCTAGAGATGCTTATACTCTGAATCGCATTTCCTTGAAGAGTCTCATTAGGAAAGATATGCAATTTATACTCATCAATCCAAAACACTTTTGTTAAATATTATATAAAATCTTTCTAGCTATTTTTTTTAGTAAGAATCTCCAAAAATATTATTTTTATTTTAGTAGAATAATATTATAATTAGAGAAAACAAAAGTTGTTTGTTGTAAGTAAAATATACTTCCTCATGGGTTTAATGCTATATTCTATCACTTTATTTCTTGACTCAGCATGTATACTTGTAAATACTAAGCAGAGTTTATTATTCTTTATATTAAAGAAAACTTAAGCATTGTTTAGGAGTGGTAGAAATTTTTACATAATTCAAAAGTTCACTCTACAACCCCCATTAGTTATGTATTTTTGTTTCATTATCAATTTTTTGTGCTTGTGACAATATATTTATTATTTTTTAACAATAGTGAAATATTTTGATGATTTTAAATATTCAGTTAAATGCTTAATAAATGAATTATTTAGACATTTAGATTAGTAAATGTGGCTTATTGAGTAGTGTTAACTTACATATAGTTTGCTCCATATTTTTAGAGTTTGGGAAAGAAAAAGGGCCAATTGAGTAGCCATTTTTATGATCTGAATTGAGTATGTATAGATATTTATTCTTTTGATTTTTGGTACAGTCATGGCTAGTCTTCATTATTCTATTTTTTGTTTTAGTCTAAAGCCATGCACTGTAGTATAATCGTTGTATATACAGTTTGGTGTTGAGATAAAATGACATTTTGTGGATGAGTTTATTTTTAGCACACTAAATGTTATTAATATCTCTGTGATTTATTATTTGATTTTAAAGTTTACCTTTGGAAGAAAATTTTGAAAATTTTTAAAACTAGATATTGGTGTTTATATATTTAAATCTAGCATGGTAGGACTTATCCAGTCTCTTGGTCTTATTAAGATGGATTATGATAAGAATTGTTAATATAAAATTAGTAATTTTAGAAATTGATTATAAATTAGACTCTAGGAATTAATTTATAGGTAAAATTGGGTGGTTTGAGTCTTTCTTGGCATTCATTTTTAGTTTTTTTTATGGGCATGATTGTTTAGTTAAGCATTCTTAGTGTTTATGGATCCCTATACCCATATATGATAGTTGGACAGAGTGCATGTCAAGTAAAACCTGTATATGATACTTCTCGTATACTCTATTCTAATATAGTTTCACCTTTTGCCTGCATGATTGCCCTATTGATGGGTGAAGGATAGAACTGAGTTATTGATATTATATATAGTGAGGTAGATTGACATTTGTAGATATTTTTTATGGTTGAAGACTTTTAAATTTGAAGTCACTGTAGAGCCCATGACATCTGAGGATTAGTTAAGGAGACTCGAGAAGGTATTTGATGATATTCAATGTCCTCCTATAAGAGAGATACCGTTAGAAGTTTTTTTATTAGATGGTAAGGAGAGTGCTGGGGGATGGGCCAACAAAAGGAGAAATTTTAGGAGAGATTGAATTCTTTATTTAATTACTAGAATATTTTGAAGGTGTTTAAAGCTTAGTTTGTACCCCATTATTCACGTTAGTAGATATAGAAGACTTTTCTATGATTAGCTCAAGGGAGCAAAATAGTTATACATAACAAGGTGGAGTTTACTGTGTTTACCATATATGCTCCATAGTTGGTTATCCTTCCTAAAGTGAAATGTTATAGGTTTATGAAAGGACTCCTAGATCGTTTGAGGTAGCCACTTGTCCCATTCAATCTCTCTGATTTCTCTTAGCTTATGGAGAGAGCTTATTTGATTGAGAATGATCTCATAGCTACACAATAGTGGTGGACTGCTAGTATGAAAGATTTGGTGGCAAGAATTTGGTAGTAAACTTTTTGAAAAGAAGAGCAGGCTTGTACAAAAATAATCTAGGAGAGGTGGGTAGTATATAGGAGTTTATAGTAGTGGCACATAGTAGTTCCAGTTCTTTAAGTGGATCATTATCATGTTATAATTATGGTAGAGGACATTCTAGTGACTAATTCAGGATGACATGATAGTGTTTCTACTGTGGTCAGATTGGACATAGAGTGGCTGAGCATCCACATATAAGATTTGACCGATGATTTATGCCTAAATCTGTGATTTTTGTTTGGATGATAGGGAGATAGAAGATAGTTCCATTTTATACTTTTGATGAGAGATCTTTAGTAGAGGTAGTTGTTGAGTCTAGTTAATAGGTTGTTAAACCTAAGTTAATGTCCCAAGGCTACCAAGAGGGGGGGGGGGTGAATTGGTAGTTTAAAACTTAACTCTCTTTTTAAATTTTATTTGTACTTAAATTAAACTTTTAATGAAATTTTTTATAGAAAAGATTTTCAACCACAACTTTTTTAAAATAAAAGAAAAATGCGGAAAATAAAAAAGCAGTAAAATAAATGACACAAGATTTATAGTGGTTCGGTCTAAACCAGACCTACATCCACTCCCCAGAGGCACCCTCTGAGTATCGCACTAATACCAATATTGTCTCTCCTTTTGCACCCACAGCAAGGCGGAGAAGCCTTTACAAACACTCTTTTCACCACTACCCAGTGCGGTAGAGAACCGTCGTCCTTTTACACAATCCCTAATGTTGGAAGAGAACCATCCATCCTTTCACACTCTCCTAGTGTGGGCAGAGAACCCTTCGTCCTTTCACACTCTCTTAGTGTGGGCAGAGAACCCTTCAGCTGTTCACACTCTCCAAGTGTGGGCATAGAACCCGTCGTCCTTTCACACTCTCCTAGTGTGGGCAGAGAACCCTTCGTGCTTTCACACTCTCCTAGTGTGGGCAGAGAACCCTTCATCCTTTCACACTCTCCTAGTGTGGGCAGAGAACCCTTCGGCTGTTCACACTCTCCAAGTGTGGGTAGAGAACCCTTCACCCTTTCACACTCTCCTAGTGTGGGCAGAAAACCCTTCGTCCTTTCACACTCTCCTAGTGTGGGCAGAGAACCCTTCGGCTATTTACACTCTCCAAGTGTGGGTAGAGAACCCTTCGTCCTTTCACACTCTCATAGTGTGGGCAGAGAATCCTTCGGCTGTTCACACTCTCCAAGTGTGGGCGGAGAACCCTTCGGCTGTTCACACTCTCCAAGTGTCGGCAGAGAACCGGATCTCCTTGACAAATCTCTTCACTAGAAATCTAGAAGGAGGAAAAAAAAAGTGAAGTAATCTCAAATCACAAGTTGGAAATCTTAACTTTGAACACCAAGTGAAGCCTTCACGCTCCAGTGGTAGAAATCCTTCTTTGAATGCTCTCTCTCATTCTCTCTTTTACTCTTCTTCCAATAGGCATGAAGTTCAATGAGAAAAAAGATTGGGTGGCAGTCAAATTTGAACTATTTATACAAAAGACAAGAAAAACTGCCCAAAAACTGCAAGTTTTCAATTCTGTACGCAGTGGATGGTCCCGTAGGATCGTGGATCGTCCCGTACGATTATGGATCGTCCTCGACAATTTTACTTAAAGTGTTAGAAATGAACCTAATGTATATTTGTACGAACTATGTTCGTACACGCTTATCGTCTCGTATGAACTAGGTTCATCCGGTACAAAATGGTAATTTCATAGGTCGGTTCCCAAAATTCTACAGGATGTAACCAACTGACGTAAGTCAGTTTGGATCGTTCTGGGACGAACAGGTTTCATCCTAGGATGAGTTTATACAGAGCATTTCATCCAGGGACGAAAATAAATTTCATCATGTACGATTGCATACAGAGGGCTTTGTCCTGGGACGAAAATTAATTTTGTCATGTATGATCTCATACAGAGGGCTTCATCCTTGGACGAAAATTAATTTCATCCTGTACTATCTCATCCAGAGAGCTTCGTCCTAGGACAAAAATTAATTTCATACTGTACGATCTCATCTAGAGAGCTTCGTCCTGGGACGAAAATTAATTTCGTCCTGTATGATCTCATCCAGAGAGCTTCGTCCTGGGACGAAAATTAATTTCGTCCTGTACGATCTCATCCAGAGAGCTTCTTCCTGGATGAAAATTTATTTCGTTCTGACGAACAATGAAAGTGAGAATCCCGAGACGTTCATCTCGGGACGAATATTAAATTCATCATGGTCGATTAGGACTTAGAAAATTTTCTCCTCGCCTGTTCGATTCATTGCTCTTCTGAGGGTTAATTTATATGATCATCCAGTACAAAAAAAGTTCATCCCGTACGATCAGTTCATAAAGTTCGTCCCCCAAGAGTGTGTGTTGTGATTTTTCACTCAATTACAACCACTCCCTTTCATTTCAAAAAACTTGTAATTTACAAAAAAAATAATTTGAAGTCTTCATCGCTTGGAGTTGATTTTCCTGAAATGTTAGTACACACTAGAGCAAAAACAAATCTTTCTAAAAGTGTTAGGAGATATATAAAAACAATAATATTTGAAATCATCAAAATAATACAAGTTGCAAGTACGTAAAGCATGCAAATAGGAACTCTCTCTACAGTAGTGATTCTAGTTCACTAGCAGGTTTAGTGATAGGTAGACCATCTACAAGTTAGAGAGAGTCTGGTTTTCATATTGTTGTAGCTCCAATTTAGGCACGCGTGTATAGTTTAAATTAGCAAGAGGCTTGATATGTTATAAATATTGTGATAGATTTTTAAAAAATTTTAATCAACCTTGTTGTATTTTATTTGAATATGGAGCCCATCGTTCATTTATTTCCAAGCAATATTTCAACTTATTATACTTCCCTTTAATTTTACTATCTTTCTCTCTATCTATTAATTTATTTATTAGAGAGGGTATGATTGCTAGTATGGTTTGTTTTCATGATATATAGATATATAATAGGAAGTGGGGATCTAGTCTGATTTTGTTGCCTCTTTCAGAGTAAGTTGTTAATTTGTGTGTAGATTAGTTGAACCAGTATAAGTCTTGGATTGATTGTCTAAAGAAGATAGTCACCTTATTTTAGGGTAATGAGAGTTATTTGCTTTAGGAAGTTATTATGCATGATCCTTTTTATGGAAGTGAATAAACTATAAAAAAGGGTTGAAGGGTATTTAGGGCATAAGTAAGGGATAGTATAATATTATCTGGATCTATTTCTTGAGGAGTTAGTCAATTTTATACTGAATAGAGATATTGAATTCATTAATGATGTATTTTCATGTATGGACCCGATATCGAAGGTACCGTATAGGATGACACCTAAGGAGCTTTGGTGTTGAAGGTGCAACATCATGAGTTGTTTGATAAGGGATTTATCCATCAAAATGTGTCTACATGGGGAGCACTTATTTTATTTATAAAGGAAAAAAGATGTTATGATGAGTATATGCATTGATTATAAGGAGTTAAACAAAGTCACTATCAAGAACAAGTATCCTTTACCAAGGATTAATGATTTTTTAAATAGTTTGTTTGATCTTCTATATTCTCTAAGATTGATTTGAAATCTGGATATTATCTGGTAAAGGTGAGGAAAGCTGATGTGATTAAGATGGCTTTTAGCACTCGGTACGGATATTATGAGTTTTTATTCATGCCTTTTTGGGGTGACTAATGCACTAACCATTTTCATAGTTTTGATGAATAAGGTGTACTGAGATGTTCTAAGATTTCTTAGATTAATTTTTTAATGTCTTTATAGATGATATTTTGATATATTCTACTTCTGAGGAGGATTACACTATATATTTGAGTATCATTATGGAGACTCTTAGTCATCATCAATTATATGCTAGTTCTCAAAGTGTGAGTTCTGGATGAAGAGTATTTATTTTTTGGGGCATGTATTAAGCATCATAATTATTTTTATAGGTCTTCGAAAAGGTCAAGCAATTAATAATTGGCTTAGTCCTTTTGGAATATCTATGATATGTAGTTTCTTGGTTATGGGCAGTTATTACAAGAATTTTATGATAGGACTCTCTAAGATTTCTATACCTCTAATAAGAATCGCTCAAAAATCATTTGCTTTTATTTAAACACTGGATTTTATGGTTATTTTTAAGAGATTGAAGGATTATTTAACATTTACCATAGTTCTGACTCTTCCATCTAACATTGATAGATTTTAATTATTCAATGATGCTTTACTAAGAGGAATATGATGTATCCTAATGCAGCATAGGATGGTATAGATTATATCTCCAGTCAGTTCAATCCCCATGAAAGGAGTTATCTAACATATAATTTTGAGCTTGATGCAGTTATTTTTTCTTTAAAGATCTCAAGACATTATTTTCATGGTATAAGAAGTGGGATTTAATTGTTCATCAAAGCGTGAAATATATATTAACTCATAAGGATATGAATCTAAGGAAAAATGATGGTTGATGAGAAGAACTTACCATCTAATTGAAATATATATTCAGTTTACTTCTGACGAGTATTTAATTTGGGATCAAGAGAATCTATAGCTGGAGGTGTTTTCCTCTATTCATCGAGATTCTAGTATTTTAGCTCACATGATTATTTTGATATCTCTATATAAGATAATTTAGGAAACTAAGAAGTTAGTTATTGTTTGGTATTGAACAATTGAAAAAGAGGTTTTGAAAATGGTAGTTCTCTTTAAGAAATTTGAATTTAAAATTTCAATCTCAATGTTAAACAGGTCATTATGAACGATATATTGCCCAGAAGGCAAAGCTACCATTCTCTAATGGGTTCAAAAAGTGAAGATGAAAATTTCACCCGTAATAACAAAATCCAAATAAGAACTACATATTACCCTAAGGGATCAAAATTAGGTTCAAACTTTATTTACTTATTATGACCTTGATGAAACATCATTATTTTCATATTAAAAATCACTACGATAGATGATATATCTTCACATGGGAAGAATATATCATCTATCGACGATCATCTGAACATGACGATAATAATCATCATTGATTTTGATTTTTCCCAAAGAAGACTAATTGAGTTTTGAAAACCAATTTTTAAAAGTAAATGTGGGCTCTAAATTTCCTATGATTGCAGTCCCTCATAGTTAATTACATCGTAGGGAGGTTGAATTTCCTATGAATACTCTTAATTAGAGTAACGACAAAAATTTTTTTTAATAATTTTTTAGGAGTGATCAATGCAAGTGAGAAATATATTTTAATTGGGATTGGATCGAATTTGAATAGGTATTTTTAGATGGCAAAGGAAGGGCAGTAGGGGGCATTTCAAGATTCTAAAATAATACAAAAATGTCCCGTTCTCCATATGTGTTGGACATTAAGTTTTAGGTTGAAGAGAATTTTATTTCAAGTTAATCAATTTATTAGAAAGTTGGGACTACATTCCTGAAGGTTAAGGTTTGATGGCCTAGACGTGCCTCAAAATCTAAATCTAAATTACGTACTTGACAACAGTAACCATAACCTAGCTAATATAATGTAAAACCTGGACTTACCCTAGCATGGATTGGGGAGCCAGGTAATCACTTATGCGATTTAAAATCTATTTATTCGGTCTTTATATGAAAGAGTGGTAGGGATGTTAATTAAGTTTTGAGGATCTGGGCCATCATATAGAGAGGATCCTAAGTGGTCCCTTGACTTTATAGTGGTAAAAAAGCTTGAAAATGCAATTAAAGATTTAGACACTTTTAATTTTATTTCTAATGTAAAGCATGCTAATTAACTCTAGAAATGCATGAGTTTGCATGAAGAAATTTCAAAAACATGCTTAATAGTAATTGGTGGGAAAAAAATTGTGTCACCACGCATATTTTGATTTCTCCTATTCTGTAATTGAATACTGCATTGAGAATAAAGTACAGTCTCGAGAGGCCGACACAATATTCTATAATGGATTCAATATCAAAATAGGGTTTTGAAAATTGATATTTCTATAATCAAACACAATTTAAAGAATAACATATTATTTCAAAAAATAAACATGAAATTCTTAAGAATGTGTTTAAAAATAGAAATAAGCTTTTTGAAAAATTTATTCATTCTTTTATTTAGATATAACAAAGAGAATATTATATCATCTTGAAAGATGAACATAACATTCTTTAAGACATCCAAAATCAAGAATGAATTTTATAAAATTCATCATTTCTAAAATTAAATATAACAAGCAATAAATTATATTGCCTGAAAAGACAATAATAACATACTACGAGCATATTTAAGATTAGAAATGAAGTTTTTTAAAAATATCTGCATTCCCAAAGATTCTTCCCTTGTTTTATATGAATAAAACAAGGTTTATTTTAGTCTGGGGTTCTCAAATCCTTATAGGAGCAAGCTCCTATAGTTAATTACATCCTAGGAGGAATGCTCCTAAGAAAACTCTCGATTAAAGCAGTGATTTCATACTCTTTGACTACAAAGTAAAAGACAAGAAACAGAAGTAGGAATTTTCCAAGGTGAAAGCTCAATGTTGAACATTTATTAGCGAGTCAATGGAGGAAAAGTAGGAGGTGTCGGATTCTGAGAAGCTCAGAGACAATCTCAGTCTATCCTATGTTGGGCTTTACATTTTAAGAGAAAATTTTATGTTTAAGTTGACATTTTATTAGAAATTTGGGATTATATTCCCAGAGGGCGAGGACTTAAGATCTAAAAAGAATCTGCCTCAGAACCTAAATCTAATTTGGGTACTACAAAGTAGCGACCCGAACCTAACTAATGAAGTGCAAATCTGGACTTATCCCGGCCTGGATTGGGGAGCCAGCTAACCACCTAGGCGCTTTAAAACCACGTGTCCAGTCTCTTATGAAAGATGGGTAGGGATGTTGTTTAAGTTTTAAGGAATTGGGGCTGACATCTAAGACAATTCCTAATTATCCCCTCAACTTATGTAGGATGATAAATGTCTAGAAATGCAATTAAAATTTTAGACTCTTTTTAGTTTGTATCTAATGCAATGCATGCTAATTAACTCGAATGCATAAAATGATAATGAAGCAGTTTAAAAATTTAGGCTTAGAAAATAGATTTTTCCCTAGATATTGCACAACTTCCCCTTGACAGAACTGCACCCTCATAGGTCAAGTGGTCTGCCAGAACCCGCAGGCGGGGAGGTGCCTAATAAGGAAGAGAAAGTATTAATATGCTTATGCTGACTCTCGGCGGTCCCGAGCTTACTTCTTAGATCGTTAGAGTTACTATGTGAGCCTAAAAAATTTTTTATTTAAAATTACAAGTAGAAGAATTTTGAGCGTACCCTTACAAAAAAATATCTCCGTTTCGAATCCAGGCTAAAACAAAACACGGCATGCAAGGTCCTAAAAAAAATCTACTGCACAAACAATATAAACAATCAATTTTAATAATCCAAATATAATGTCCAATGTCCAATGTCCATATTACACCCAGAATTTGCTGAAAAGTAAAGTGGCCGGGCACCACTGACAACAAACCCGGATTCTAATCCTAAGAATGACGCAAGTGATTTTTGAAATGATATATACTGTTCCTTAAATCTTCATTTATTCATCTTCTTTCTTCAATCTTCTTGTTCTGTCTTTTCTTCTTCTACGAACTTCTCGGGTCCGTCGAGTTCTGGATATCCAAATGAAAAGAAACTCATCCCTAAGAGGGGTATTTTCTTTTCTATTTGTATATTGAATCATCCTAATTTGGCTTTCCAAATAAAAGAGAATAATCCTTTAAAGTATATTCTCTTTTCTTTGGATTACAAATTGGATGTAATATCCCACTTTCAAAAAAAATCACTTTCACATTTATTGACTCTTGATATATTATATTTACATTACATTTCATTTCACAAAAAGGGAAGGAAAATCTAGTCCACCTGCAAGGTTATCCTAAGCAATTTATAACAAAAATCATCCCACGCAGTTATATATATATACGCAATTGAATTTAAATTATTAAGTCACACTTGGCCACACTCTTCTTCATTTAGGGGCTAAGCAGCTGAAGTACCTGTAGCATTTATTTATTATTAATTAATTAGCCCCCTTTTTTTGCCCTGCATGAGTGTGGCCACCTGCAGAAAATCATGTTAATAATCCAGATCGCTCCTAGCCTATGGGTAATCTAATCGTCAATCAAACCAACAAAGAGTGCAGTAAAATTAAATAAACAGACACACCAACATTTTACAACCAGCATGCAATAAAACTTGAGAAAAAGCCCGTCACAGTGCAGTAAGGAAATAAACACCGGCCTAACCTAAAACTAGAGTCAGTTGTCCTAACAAACAAATCTAAGTGTGTGCAGTAGGCTGTGAGGTTTTGAAATGTCCTAAGTCAATTATTGGCTAAAGCTTTCTAATTGATTGAATTCTAATTTAAAGATATTTACTAATTCTAAAGTGAGATGTCACTAAATTTTCTATGTTATAAGTTTCTATCCTAAAGTGTGCATGCTTCCTAAGTCTAGATTTTCTAAGACCCGGTCCTTAATTTTTGTCCTTAAGTGTCACTACTGTTGTATGGGATAAAAATTTGTTATTACTAACCCTTGGGATTTTGAGCGTGTGTAAAAGGGGTTTAAGGATCTAAAAGCAAATAAAAGTAAACCTAATAAAATTGAAGTTACTACAGGGACCTAGAAGGGAAGGGTTAACGCACACCACATCAAGGGACCCCTAAAGGTTTTCTAAGTTTAGAAATACTCATAATCACCGGGGGCTACGACCCGGTGGTTCCGCCCATAGCACCTCTACCCGGTTGGATAGAGGCGACTGACGTCATTAGCTCCTTGTCCTTTTGTTCCCTCGACCCGTACCGTTCCTCATAGTTCATGCAAATAAACAGAAAAAACAAGGAAAACAGGGAAAACAAGGATTAGAAAGCACATTTGATAATTAATAATAAAATGATTGAAATTTACTGAAAATAAAAGACATACCTTTCTTCGGGCTTGATCACCAGTTCTGTTGATTACACTTTTGGAACCTTTACTTTATAAACATATTGTGTACCTTTCCAATATTTACTCCAAGGCAACAAGAAAGGGGAAGAAGAAAGGGGAGAGAATGAGAGGTAGAGAGAGAAAGAGAGGCATTGTCCTTCAATACTTCTATTTTCTAGTAAACAACTAACTCATTCACTTCCTACCACAAATCACTTTTCCACCTATACACTTCACTTCTTTTTCCAAACTCATACTATTCCACTTTAAATATATATACACTTCTCACTTTTCCAACACACACTTTCAACATTTACACACATCATTCTTTCTAAAACATATACAAATTTCACAAAACAAATATTTTTACCTCTTATAAATATACACTTCTCCCTTCTCAAAATCATACTCTATACTTCATTATTTAATCACTCATGCACTTTACCTTTCTACATTTTCACATTGTTTTCCAAAAATTCACACAAACACCTTTCTCACACAATACCCATCATTTATTTCTTCCTTGAATGCAAATACATTTCATTTTTTAAATAAACACCCAACAAACTACTTTTCAACACAACACTTTCTCTAGCACATATATATATTTCCCTCAAAATCATATACTTTACCTTTCGTATTTCCCAATCATCACTCTTCAAAAATCTACACTTTTATCACAAATCACCCTTCAAAAAACACATACAACTTCATCACATCACTCTTTCCAAGACACACAAATTCTACTTTTACTTTTTCAAAACTCACATACTTCCTTTTTCAAGATAAACACTTTTTGCTTTTTCAACATCACACACTTGATTCACTTTTCAACACACACACACACTTTTTTTTTCTCATATACCGATTACACCATTTCCAAAATATACATAACTTTCACCATTCATAACCTACAAAACTCACTTTTATTTCTTACATATCACCTTTTCAAAACGAACAATTTTTTTCACTTTTCAAAAAATAATATAAACTTCACTTCTTAAACTAAACACCTATTTTCACTATTTAACATACAAACATTTCATTTTCCACTTAAACATACACTTTAATAAACTTCTTCAGAGTATACCCACTTCCACACTTTTATTTTCACTTATTCACATTCATACCTTAGCTTTTCAAAGCATTCATACTTTTCAAAATAAACACAAGTTCCACTTTTCCAAAACAAACAAAAATTTCGCCTTCAACACATAATTTTCATCTTTACACAAATTCCACATCTCCAACTTTCAAATCAATACTTATGCCAAATACAATTCAAAGAAAGAATTAAAACCAACTTCATTCTCTTCCAAAACCAATGAAGCTTTTCAACTACACCAAAAATACCATTGTACTGAATCTATGATTGCTTGCAATTAAAAATAACTACTGTCAGATATTTTAAATGAATACAACTTTTCTAATTGGTGAAATTAAGCTCTAACGAGAAGATATATCACACACTGTTGTCATCATATTATATTTTTGTTTTTGTTAACATCTCTAATTAAACAAAGATTGATAAGTGACTAACATAACGGGAAAGAGAAATACAGTTAAATAAATAAATATATCCATCTGTTTACCAAAATGAATCTCATACGTTATTTACATTCCAACAAACATTCAAAATTTCTTTTACTGCCAATTTTATCATTTTCAAAAGATAGAAGAGAGTTAAAAATTATTTCAGAATTTTCTCTAACTAATCATGGCAAAAGACAATTTCTATTAGGATTTATCAAACATTTTGAATAAAAAAAAATAAATTTCTGGATGAAAATAAATTAAATATACAGTGTGCTCAAATCGATTGAAGTTTCCCTATGGATTTCATTGTTCAAATTTATTACAGTTTTAATATCTTCGATCAAATCTCCATCTATAAAACATAAAAGGGAAACTGAAATATCTTTTCTCAACTCTTTTATAACTGATATACTGAAGAAGAATGTTAGAATGGAAAAGAAGGAGATCAAGAAGATGAAGATTTACTCAAGGTTGGCTAGGGCTAGCGTCGTCTAACTTGCGAATAAGGAGGTAGATCTGGCCCTGTCTTGGTGCGAAACAGAGAAGAATCTGACTGGAGGTCCTCTTGCGAAATGGTAAGAGACGGAGAGAGCCTTGGGTTTGAGAGCAGTTTACAAATTGCTCTAGGGGTGAACGGTTCCTGGTCTTCGTGCGAATGAGAGTGTGAGGGAGGCAGCGACGGTGAGGGAGTTTTGTTCTGTGCGAATCGAAGAGGCAGAGAGCAGGAGTCGTGCAAACTGTAGAGAGACGTTCGGGAGAAGGTTCTCACACGAACTGCTCTGGATGGGAGATCCTGGGCTTCGTGCGTGCTGAAAGCAGGAGGCGATGGGAGATTTCGTTCGAACTAGGAGCAGACGAAGAGGGGAACAGATTTCACCAATGGGGGCCTGGGGTTCGTGCGAACTGCAGGCGTGAGGGGGCTCGGTTCTGCGAACTGTTGGGTGGTTTGCGAACTGGGAAGAGATGGGGAGTTCGGGAGTTGTGCGAACTGCAGTGGAAGCCACGGTTTGAGGGATGGCTGTTCGTGCAAATTCAGAGAGGAGACGTAGGGATGGTTTTTTTTTGGACCGGCCTTAACTATACACTTAAATTTCTCATTTTAACTCAAATTTATGGCTAGGATTGAGTCATGTTTTAAAGGATTTAAGGGCTGAATTTGAATCAAAATTAGAAAATTAAAACATTACGAGTTTGATCGAATTAAACACAGTTGTTACCAAATTAAATATAAAATTTAATGAATTTTATTTTGATTTTATTATAAAGAATTTAAATGGCTTGAATTGATACCCAATTCTCTCAAATTATAACGAGAAAATTTATAGTGTTGGCCAAACTCGTCGAATTTAGAAGGCAGTTGAATCAAACTTAATTGGGCTAGACGACGAGTTAAATTGGGCAAATTGAGGCCATTGAAATTGAATTCGACTTGAGTTAATTTGATTTGATTTCGTTTTGATTTGAGCCCAATAATGTATCAATTTGATCGAAAATAAACTAGATTGAGTCGATCGACATCGACGAATCAAAAATCGAATTTGATTTGAATTTGTTTGGAGTTGAATTAGAAATGGATTGAACTGATTCGGATTCGAATTGAATGGTAGGTTCGAGTCGACGCTACGTCAATGGGTATCCACCTAAGAGAAATCCTATGGGGGCGACGTCTACACTAGGTTACGAATACCTAGGTGCTAGAATCAATTCCGGGGAAATTGACCTCAAATAATGAGGTCAACAGTAATTTTATCCTAGAGATTACATAAAATACCCTTGACTTGACTACACCCTAATAGGTCGGTTGGCCTATTAGAACTTGTAGGCAGGGATGTGACTAATAAGGAAAATAAGGTAAAATTATGCTTTAATTAGAACTCTAACTGGTCCCACGCTTTCTTCTTAGTATGTTAGAGTTTCTATGTTAGCTTAAAAATTTTATTTAAATTTTGAGTAGAAATAGCTTCTATTCGTACCCTTATAAGCCTTCGTGCATCCACGCTAAAACAAAAATGGCATACAAGA
Organism: Dendrobium huoshanense; assembly: GCA_016618105.1. Taxonomy (NCBI): domain Eukaryota; kingdom Viridiplantae; phylum Streptophyta; class Magnoliopsida; order Asparagales; family Orchidaceae; genus Dendrobium; species Dendrobium huoshanense. The sequence continues at coordinate 38,980,392 of CM028352.1, read as the reverse complement.
GATGAAACTAGGAAAGGTAGGCATTCATATACGTAAACAAAGTAAATTAGATAGTCAATCAATCAAATTAATCAAACAAATAAATGCCCATAAGCAAGTGCTTTTTTTTACTGCCTAGAATTTACAAAAATTAAGAGTGGCAGGGTACCCCTATTAATAACTTGGATTCTAATATTGGGACTAATGCGAGTGATTTTGAGTGGGATACTCTTTAAGTTTTCACCTTTTTGCCCTTCTTCGAGCTCCTTGGATTCTTCGTGTCTGGATATCCAAATGAAAAGAAACTCTATCTTAAAGGGATGCTTTCTTTTCTATATGGATATTAAAAATAATCATAACTTCATGTGCCCAAATGGAGGAAAACTACTTGTACGGTTATCCCAAGAAATTGACATTATTTATTCAATGCAGTTTATATATATAAACACTCTAGGCCACTCTCTTTTGATTTGAAGGGGGTTTCAAGCATTTTTTGCTCTTGCATAAGGCATGTTACTATAAAAGCTTTTAAATTTGCCATCTTGACTTATAGCCCTATGTGAGCATGGCCACCTATAAAAAATTCTATTAGCAATTAGATCATTCTTAACCTAGGGGTAATCTAACACTCATCACATTAATTCATAGATTATATTATTAAATAAAAACATTAATCACAACAATCACATAAATTGACTAGCATACAGTGAAAACTAGAAAAGATCATTAGTGAAAATCAGCCTAGCATAAATTAAAAGTTGGTTATCCTATCAAATCATCTAAAGTGTGTGCATGAATGCTTTATGGCTTGGGTATATCCTACACTGGGTAGTTTATTAAAGTTGTTTAGTGTTCGGGTTTGTTAAAGGTCAAAATTTAAATTTAGTTTGAGTTTAAATATTTATATATTAAAGTTTATTTTAGAATGTATTTTATAGGTTGATTGGTTACTACTTTTGTTGTTCACCGGGGCCATGAAATTTATTTCACCTTTATTGGGGCTAAGCTAATAGCCTTACATGCCCAGGTTACCTGGTACTAAATGGTATTAATTGAGTTAATTTAATTAGTTGAAGATTAATGGTTGATAAATTTTAAATCAATTGATTAATTACTAGCTTGAATGATTAATTGAGAATTTTCTAGAATTTTAGGTGAATTATTTGAATTATTATAATTCATTAAATTAAATATCAAAAGTTATCTTTATAAGTTTGAGTGAATTTTAAAGATTTAGTATTTTCCTATATAACAGACATTCGAATGAGTAATTAGACTCTAAGTTTTTTTTAAATTGGAATTTTTAAGATTAAGTTATGATTTTTTGAATTTTTGACCTAGTTTTGAATTACAATTGACCAAAGAATTGACTTTTTAACTTTGACTAAATTTTGGAGGTTTGACATTTTTTAAAAATAGTAGATTTTTTTTTTAGAAAATAGTAAATTTTAAGTGGAGATTATTGACATTGAGTTTGGTCTAATTGGAATTTCTATAATTAATTATGAAATTTGAAAGTTTGGATATTTAATGAATTTTTAAAATTATTTAATTAGAATGGATTGGAGGATTTTGAACCAAAATAATCCCAAACTTTTTTAAATCTTCCATAAGGGTTAGAAATGGCCTAAGGAAACAATTTCAAGTGTCCAAATAATTTTTTTTTTAGAATTTTTAAAATTTTTAACTTACAAGAACGATTAAAGGTTAATTTTTATTGAAAATTAGATTAAGGTTATAATTCAGGTTTTCTGATTGGGTTTTTAATTTTTATGGATGTGTTGTTCAAATTTGATCAATTTGAAATATTATATGATTTTTTAACATTTAATTCTAATTAATTATGATTTAATTAAATTTCTAGATCATATATATGGGGTGATTTTAGGTTCCCTATTTGGAGGACCAAAAGGGCTCCATTTTTAGTGAAACGTGGGCCATGAGTTCACCTGACCTCAAGGCCCAAGACCACTAAATTTGGGATCAAATTGAATCCTTTAAGTTGGTTAATAAAACCACATAAGGTAATTATAGGGTTACCTTAGAAAAATTAAAACCCACTACCTGGAGCAAGGGGAAGGATGAAATCAGTGGTTTTAAACTCCCTATCCTAAGCAAAATTAACACAAAAAAATGTCAACCCAATTCTCTTTAGAAAGATCATTAAGTCAATTTAAATATAGGGTGTCAAACTATGACCGCTTATTTTAAATTGAATCAAATATGTCCTGAATCAAAACAAATAGAGGTGAAAAATTTTGGACATCTCAGAGACAACCAAATTCAATTCCCCAAAATTTCAAGTTATGGTGAGTTCAAATCTAACAAAAATTCCTAAAATACCCTAGAGTAACTACTTGAATTAACTAAGTTTCATATAAGTTGACAACCTGAGACTATAGGGCTTTTAAAGACATCGTTGAGAACTTTCCAATGAGTCTATTAAAACTTAATTTAGTCAAGAATACTAGGTAATATAAATTTTCAAAGATCTATGCAATTTTTGGAAATTTAAAATACGGAATTACACAGTCAACCATACTTTTCTATGCAGTAATGCATGATTGGTTGTCTAATCATTGACCTCTGACTGGATAACAAGGAATTAAACATGGTTGTCGGATATTTAATTGAACGATTGTAGTTAATAATAGCTCAATAAAAGTTCATTAGGGATGTTTAGCCCTTGTGAACTAGCCCAAGGCTAACCAAGAGGGGGGGTGAATTTGTATTTTTAAAATTTCTCAAATAAAAACACAATCTTAAACTAAACTAATAATCATTATAAGAAAATCAAAGTGCATAAATTTAATGCAGAAAATAAGTAAGAAAGAAAACACATAAATTTATAGTGGTTCGGTCAACTTGACATGCGTCCAATTCCCAGAGCCTCTCCTTCGGGTGCACTAAACTCAGTGAATCTCCTTTTTCTCCCACAGTAAGGCAGAGAAGCCTATACAAACCTGCTTTCCACTTACACCTGTGAGGCAGAGAACCCAACTCCTTTTGCTTTATCCTAAAAAAGGCAGAGAACCTGACTCCTTTCACTTTCTCCTAAAGCAGGAAGAAAACCTTAATCATTTGCTGAAGTAGACCTCTCTTAAACCTCCAAGGAACTAGGGATGATGACCAGAGAAGATGACTTGGATCCTTTCTTGGAGAAACCTTTGTGAAACCTCTCACAAACTCCCCATCAAAAGATCATCTCTCTCTCTCTCTCTCTCTCTCTCTCTCTCTCTCTCTCTCTCTCTCTCTCTCTCTCCCTTAATCTCCCTCACCTCTTGGCTGTCTCATGTGAAGATAGTAGCAAAAGATGCAATCTTGGGTAAACTAGAGGTCTTAAATAGAAGACCTCCAAAATAGCTCTTAATTGCAACAAACTGACTTTATCATCCAGAATGATATTCATATCGTCATTTATGATTAGTTTAAATTGTTGAGTATCATCTAGAACATCCCTCTGAATACATGTCTGGATGATGGAAAAGTAAACTGATCATCCCAGACAATTTCACGATCATCCCGGACGATTTCACGATTGTCTCTGATGATTAGTTCAAAATGAAAAATATTATCCAGTACATCGCCCAGATTGCATGTCTAGACGATGGAAAAATAATTGATCATACAAGATTTGGGATCATCTCGACCGATTAATGTAAAAATAGTACACATCATCTAGAATATTATTTTGGTCATCCAGGAAGAAACTAAGGTTTATCTTACTGATCATCCCAGGCGATCATGTGATCATCTAGGATGATATGATTGTTCAATCAAATCTTAATTAACATAATAATTTAGGCATAATTGCACTTCGTCATCTAGGACGATGTCCTAGACGATGACCAAGATGATGTCTAAAAATAAAACATGCCTAAACAGATCTGGTGGATGATTCTATCTGATTTAAGCTTATCATCATGGATGATGCTAATATCATTTAGGATGATTTACTTAATTGAGGTTTTCTTAACCATTACTCCCTAATTAGGGTTTCTATTTTTAACTGATCATCTTGGATAATTTGGGATCATCCCGGATGATATGATTAAAATCAGAAAACTCTAAAACAGTCAAAATTTTTCCCTCGAGTATGTGTGTGCAAGGTTGCTTTGCACCAGGACCCATATTGTTACAAATAACTCAAGAAAAAGTAAAATACATTTAACGTACATTACAAGCTGACTCAGTCCTAATCTACCCAATCTTGAGCTGACTTGATTTGTTATTTACCATGTGGACCAAAAATGTTAGTAGGCAAGGTAGTCGTAGTAAAATAAAAGTTTCTGAAATGTTTAATATCATCAAAACTATAATTCTTTAAAACAGATTCACAATAATCATCTCCTTTTTAATGATGACAAATAAAAATAATTTAAGCAGTTTAACACTGAAATTCAAATTTTACTAAAAAGAAAACTAATGGTACAAATAAACACTAAACAGAAATAGTACAACAAAACAACATAAAACACTATAACTACTTCCCTTTTTGACATCTCAAAAAAGGAAGAGGGAATTATAAAATAAAAAAATAGAAAAAAAACTACCAAAAAAGAAACAAACAACAACACAGAAAAATAACAGTAAAAAATAGAAATAGCATAATTAAAAAGAATAAAAAATGACAAAAGGAATGAAGACAAGTTTTTTTTATCAATGCATAAATATGATAAATTCTCCATGAGTTTGAATTAAAAAAATTTTAAGAATCAATGAGTTAACATTATTGAAATCCGAAAAATAATTAAATAAATGATTCTGTAGGCCCTAGCTCAGACTTCTCACAAGGAAAACCGTCTTTTGAAAATAAAGATCTAACTTAGAAAAATTAATTGGATAAGAAAAAGAGATCTGTTCAAAACTTAGTTCCAAAAAAATATCATATAGAATAATATACCAAAGTAATTAGTCACAATCATGAAAGTCAAAATCAAGCCTTTGAATGTTTCAAGTGATACATGAATTCTTCTAAGATTTAAGGTTTGAAAGAAATGGAAGCTTGCTTTTTTGTGGGCTCATTTTATGCCTCTTGTCAATTGATTGGTGCACTTTGCACATCTTTTGATTTTTGATATACTTTGTGTATTTTTCAATTATTTTTATTGGTCATTGTGCATCTTTATAGTTTTTCTTCTTTTAGGGCTCATTTTATGCCCTTGTCATTCCCTTTTTTTTTGCAAGATAGATTCCTTGAAAAACTTTTAAATACTCTTAGTTGTAAGAATATCTTCCAGATATTAGAGAAAAAAACTCACTCTTTAATATAAGGAAGAGTAAATCACAAAGGACTTGCATCACACAACTCCCTAAGGCAATATACTCAACTTCAATAGAAGAAAGTGCAACAGAGGTTTATTTTCTATTGGACTAGGAGACTAAAGATTATCTTATAAATTGGCATGTCCTAGAAGTGCTCTTTATATCCACCCTATATCATGCCAAATTAGAATCATAATATCTAATAATCTCAAAAGAAGTGTTGTGCCTTTGATATCAAGATCCTAAGTTTTTGGTTCCTAAGAGATATCTAAGGATTCTCTTAGCTGTAGTTAGGTGGGATTCTTTAGGATCAGCTTGAAATCTAGCACAGAGAAAAACACTAAACACTATATCAGGTAAAGAATTGAACCAATCATCACTCTGTACTTCTTTTGATCAATAGATTTTCCATTTTGATCCTTATCCAACTGAACACTAGAAGTCATAGAATTATTTATTGGCTTGGCTTTATCCATTTCATATTTCTTCAAATTTTCCTTAATCTACTTTGATTGATTTAGAAAGATTACATCATCCGATTGTCTTATGCTAAACCCCAAAAAGTAAGACAACTCTCCCATCATACTCATCTCAAACTCCTTACTCATTATTTTAGAAAAATCATCACATAGCTTTTTATCAGAAGATTCAAAAAGTATATCATTAATATAGATCTGAACAATGAGTAACTTATATTCTACTTTCCTCAGAAAAAGGGTGGTGTCTATGCTCCCCTTAACAAACTCCCTCTCTATTAAGAATGTGCTAAGCCTCTCATATCAAGTACTGGGTGCCTATTTTAATCCATATAAGGCCATTTTTAATTTGAAAACATGATTTGAAAATTGGGAACTCTCAAAATATGGGGGTTGCTCTACAAACACATTCTCTTTTATTACCCCATTTAAAAAGGAACTCTTAACTTACTTTTGGAAAAGCTTAAATACCTTATAATAAGCAAAGGCTAGTAGTAATCTAATGGCTTCCAATCTAGCTATAGGGGCAAAGGTCTCCTCAAAATTAATCCCTTCCATTTGGTTGTACCCCTTAGCCACCAATCTCACCTTATTCCTAACCACCATACCAGAATCATTCATCTTATTCTTAAAGACCGATTTGGTTCTGACTGTACTTTATCCTTTTGATCTTTTTACAAGTTCACAAACTTCATTCCTAACAAATTAATTTAATTCCTCTTGCATGGTTAAGATCCAAAACTCATTAGACAGGGCTTGATTAATATTTGTGGGTTCAGTCATTGAAATAAAGGCAGAGTTGTTCACTTTCTTCCTAAGTCCATGCCTAGTCTTAATACTTTTAGAAGGATCTCCTAAGATCAATTATTTAGGATGACTCAAAGAAAATATCTAATCTCTAGGTAAAGTGTATGTAGGTTCTACCTTTTCCTCCATATTTGTATTTTCTACTCCTTAGGTAATCTCACCTACTCCTTCAATATTAGGGGCTCTATCATCTTCTCCAAATTTTCAACTCCTTGGGAAATCTCTCCAACACCATTTTCATCCTCAACTCTAGACTCCTTAGGATAAGATTCATCAAACACTACATGAGTAGTCACCTCCACCAAGAATACCCTCTTATTAAAAACCCTAAATGATTTCCTAACACTTGAATATCCTAAGAACACTTCTTCATCAAATTTTGGGTCAAATTTCCCTAAGTGTGACTTCCCATTATTAAGAATAAAACCTTACATTCAAAGACATGAAGGTGAGAAAGGTTAGGTGTCCTACCCTTAAGAATCTCATAGGGTGTCTTATTTAGTTTGGCTCTAACATTCACCCTATTCAACACATAACAAGCTGTGTTCATCGCTTCAACTCAAAAGAATTTTGGAACTGAATACTCAGCAAGCATGGCTCTAGCGGCTTCAACTAAGGTCTTGTTATTCCTTTTAGCTACCTCATTTTGTTGAGGGGTCCTACGAGCTGATAAGTTGTGGCTAATCCCTTTATCCTCATAAAAGTCTCCAAATTTCTCATTTTCATACTCTCCCCCATAGTCACTATGGATGGTCAAGATCTCACAACCTAGATTTTTCTAAATCCAAGTGGAAAAGGATCTAAACTCATCAAAAGAATCACTCTTATGAGACAAAAAATTAATCCAAGTGAACCTCGAGTAGTCATCAACAATCACAAATCCATAGACTTTATCTCCTATGCCGGTAGTGCTAATGGGTCTAAACAAATCCATGTGAAGGACTTTTAAAGGTCTAGAGGTGCTAATATCCTTAATGGAATGGAAAGAGGATTGGACTTGCTTCCTTAGTTGGCAGGCATCACACAGGTGGTCTTTAGAGAACTTAAGCTTGGATACACCTCTAATTAAGACTTTCTATATCACTCTTCTAAGGGTTTTCATACTGGCATGACATAACCTCCTATGCCACAACCATGACTCATCAGCAATAATTTTTAAGCAAAATGAAGCAGCATATTCAATATTATTTAATTCAAGCATGTAAACGTTGTTGATCCACTTTCCCTATAAAATAATGTTATTATTTAAGTTAGTAATGAAAGTATTTACCAAGAATTATATGATGAAGCCCTTATCGTAAAGCTGACTGATGGTGAGCAAGTTATATTTTAGTCCATCTACAAGCAAAATATTTTCAATCAAAAGGTTCTTGGAGTTTTTTTATTATACCTAAGCCCACCACTTTCCTGATGGTATTATCTTTAAGACTTACCATGCCTCCAGCCCTAACCTCCAGCAAAATGAATTGGTTGGCATCTCTAGTCATGTGTCATGAGCATCCACTGTCAAGGTACCACATGCTCTCATGAGGTCTTTTGTGAAAGCATGCCTACAAAATCATCAAACAACATATTTAGGAACCCAAATAAGTTTGGGTCCCTTCTTATGAAAAAAGAATGCAATGCAGGTGTGTAATGCTGTGAATCATGCAATTTGGGTCTCCACACCCAATATGTACTATGGTGAATAGTACAAGTGTGTGAAATATGTCCAAGCATGCCACATGAAAAATGTCTAACATCAGGAAAAGGGTTTACTAATCTGTTTGGGTTATAGTGCCTCTTCCTAAGTTTCAAAACATTTATATCAAGTGTGTGTGTAGTCCTATTTTTCTTAAGTGCTTTTAATTCAACTTTAAGCATCGAGTTAGCACTTTCTAAGATAGCCTTATCAAACTTTAAATAGTGCTCCTTACTTTCAGCTTCATCAATATATATTTTAAAATCAGTTTCAAGTGTAGTGTAGGATGCTTTCAATGAATCATGCTCAATGATCAACTCATAATACTTTTTATTTAACTCATCAAACTCACCAAGTAATGATATGTGATTGCTATCAATTTGGTGTGACCTTTACATAAAACTTTATGCTCTTTTTGCAAATTTAAAAACTCCAATTTCAAACTACCATGCCATTTCTCAAGTTTCTTATATAATACATGAATTTTCTCACAAACTTCCAGTAATTATTCATAGCTTAGTTTGCATATCTCTTCTTGGTCAAACTAACCAAGATGATCGTCCGCCATCAAGAACAAGTTTGTAGTCTCCTCCTCAGCTTCAGTCTCAGAGGAGATAGATGCAGAATTTGTACAGAATGTCTTTTGGAACTGCTTCTTGTCCTTATCTTTTCTAAACTTGGGTTTCTCCTCACAATTTTCCTTATTTGGGTGAGTCTTAAGTGTAGGAAAATCAGCTCTTATATGTCCTGGCATCTTGCATTCAAAGAAAACCATATAAAAAGAACCTTTAAAATTTTACTATCCTTTCCTTTTCTCTACTTCCGATGGTGTTGGTGATTTTTTCTTAGAAAGCTTTTGAATTACCTAGTAATTAAGGCAACATCATCTCTTTCAGACCCAGAAGAATCAGTATCCATATTATTATCCTTTAGCGCAACAATTTTTTCTTTCTTCTTCTCACATGCATCAAGCTGTCTTTGATTCACCTCTTGCTCATAAGCAATGAGTGATCCATGTAAGTTATCAACATAATAAGTATTCAAATCCTTATATTCAATAATTACAGTAATCTTTTCATCAAAGAAAGAAGGCAAGCATCTCAAAATTTTATTCACTTTTTCATAGTTAGTTAGCTCTCTTACTAAGGCATGTAAAGAGGTGATAATTTGAGTAAACCTAGTATACAAGTCAGAAATTGATTCAAAAGGTTTCATACAAAAAAGTTTGTAGTCATGCAATAAAATATTCAACCTAGATTGCTTAACTTCATTTATTCCTTCATAAGTAATACACAATCTATTTCAAATTTCTTTACTATTACAATAAGTTGAAACATGTATATAATATTCGGATTTCAAAGCACAGAAAAAATAATTCAAGCATTTTGCATTAAGTTGTGCTAAATCCCTATCATGTCCATTCAATTAAAGAAAGTTCAGTTTTAATGCCATTAATTTCAGGTGATGGAGGTAAATAACCCTCTTTAACAAGCATCCACATACGATAGTCAATTGATTGTAAAAATATAGACATGCGAGTTTTCCAAAAATCAAAAGGAATATTGTCAAACAAAGATGATCGGGTAATAGAATTCCCTTCCATAGTGTTACGATTGTTGACCTCAAATTTTGCCAATTTATTCTTGAGCACCTTTGATCGACTTAATTAGACATTGTCAAGCCCAGTTTGAGCTTGAGTCAACTCGAATTGAGTCAAATTAGATTTGACAAATGTTTAATTAAACTTGCGCATGGCTTACTGCTGCATCGAGGTCAATCTGATTCGAGTCGACATTAATTTGGGTTTTTATTTATTTGATTTTGGTTGAGTCAAGTTGAACCTGAATAGACTTAAATCAAGTCAAATTCAGTTCAATTTGGATCTAATTTTAACCTCATAGATTTTACTTAATTCTAATTAAGAGTTCAATTGACTTTCTAAATAATTTAAATATGATATCATATTGAGAAATTGATCCAACAGTCCTAATTTGCTTGAAATTTGAAACTAGTCGTCATTGTAGTACGTCAATCATGTGAGTTACACATTTCAGGATAAGTGCAGGCTTCTTTTGTAATGGCCGAGCACAGTAAGATCGTTCCGATGTGTAATGGCTGGATCGAGAAGGAGAGGCAGCGGGGTTATCTCCGAAGCTCTTACAACTCTCTGGGAAGAACACTTTGGCTTCCCCCAATCGGACGGGACTCCCTATTCAGAAGCCCTCAGTTCTCCTTATCTCTCAGTTTTTACAAGACCTCTCTATATCCACCACTTGTTGGCAAATTCCAAGGAAAGTCGAAGCCAGCCTCCCGTTACCTCTTCATTTCCTTTGGATCAGATGAGACCCGAGCCTCCATTATTCCATCTCGAAGCACTCGAACCCAGTTCCCCTCTTGTTTCTCCACTCTCCATCTCCCTTGGCTATTTTCACATGAATGTTTATTTATTGCTTCTCTTACACGGTCTTTAATAGTGGTATGAAATCAATGCATGTATAAAAAAAAGAAACACAAAATAACATTATTATTGATGGCGGGAACCACATCGCCTTATCATTTACGATTACAAGTCAAGCTTAATGTGACGTTTAATTGTTTGTATGAGGGGTTTAAAAGATATTGAGTACATTCATATCTTGATGTATAGGAAAGTGAAACATGAAGGGTAGAAGTGTGTTTGAAGATCTTTATGAATTGCTTTATTGTTAGGAAAGTTTTATGAGATGTTTTATGTTGATAAACTTTATGATTGACCTTATGTCAAAAATTCTATGTCTTATTTATTTTTATTGAAGGATTTAATGAGTTTTAGTTTTTGGAAAAGCTTCATGAATCATTTTGTCTCAAAAAAATTCTATTATATACTTTGTGATTATTTTATAATGGAAGGCTTCATGAAACTTTCTTGTTAGAAGATTTTCGTAGATTTGTCCCACAACAAATATAAAAGCACTCGGTTGTTTTGTGTCAAAAAGAGCTTTGATGGATTTCTTATGAGAAAGGTTTCATGTTGTTTCATTTGGGAGGTCCTATAAGTTATTTTGGGTTTGAGAATTTTTTGAATAGCTTTTGGTTGAAGAGCTCTTTAAGTTTTCTTAGAATGAAATGATCTTTCATGTGTGAGTTATCTTTCTTTTATTTGTGTTTGCTTCTAAAGATGAGTTTGGATAAATGAGGAGTAAAAGCTTGTTTGGGTTTTAGTTTTGGGAGCTTGTTTTCCCTTCACTACTTTGAATTTCACATAGGATATTGTGTGGGTAAGTGAGTAGGCTCTTTCGAGTGCTTGTTTTTGGAATGTGGGAATACCAAATAGCATCCAAACCATTTTTCTCTTATTCAAAATTCATTGAATTGGAGTGAAGGGCATTTTAGAGGCATGTTTGGCTTTGAAGAAGCATGCCCAATAGTAAGATGCTTATATTTCTTTTATTATTTTGATTTTCATTCAATTTTTTTTTTTTTTGCTTTTTGTTGCCTTTCTCTTTACCTCTCTCCCTTCTACTACTTTTCTACTTATTATCTCATTTTAGTTATAGATCTCTAAATTCATTGATACACGCATGAATGTCAAAAGTGTTAGAAACGAACTTCCTTTTGTCTCCTATAACACTAGTGACATCTAAGGACAAAAATTAAGGACCGAGCCTTAGATAATATAGACTTAGGGTTCATGCCCTTTTTAGGATAGAGATATCAAAACATAGAAAACTTAGTGACACATCATCCTAGGTCTAGTGTGCCATAATTTACCCATAATCAATGAATAAAATAAACTTTAATCTAACTCAAATTGCACTAAAACACTTAACTTTGAATCAAACTCTAATTAACATAATAACCACTAAAATGCAAACATAAAACATACACCTTAAACCAAGTCTAACTAATCTACTAATAAACCTCTAAGAAACCTAATATTTAAAATATTTAGACTAAATTATGAGAACAAACTTAAACTAAAACTTTCTAAAATAAAGGTCTTCTAAAAAACCCAAAACCCACTGACTCACTTAAAATTAATCAAACCCTAAGTTAACCCTTTAAAATCAATAAATAAACCCTTAATTAATAATAAACTGCTTAATTGATCTTTATTTATAATTTACAACTAACTAAAATAATTCAACAAAATTAATTATCACTAGGTAACTTAAGCCTACGAGGCTATTAAGTTAGCCCCATGGAGGGTGAAATAAACCCCATGGACATGGTGAGAAACAAAGGTGGTAATCAAGTGAACACTAAAATAAATTCTTAAAATCAATCTTAAAACATTAATATTTAAACTTAAACTAAAATTCCCTCTTAATCTTTAACAAATTGTAAAATAAATAACTTGAATAAATTATCCAACATATGACATACCCATAACCACACATCCTATTACACACATTTAGACTTATTTGTTAGGGCATGGCTTTTAGCCTTAGGTTAGGCAGATGTTTTATTTTGTTATTCAATGTCAATCCTTATCCCCAAATTAGAAAACTCTCATATTATTTTATTTTCTAGCAATAACCCGCATATGTTTTATAAATGATAATATTAAATTTATTATTATTTATATTTTTATTTACCTGTATTCTTTTTTGAATAGTCTCTATTCTTATCTCATGTTTGCCCTTGTCTTATTATTTGCAAGGTACAGTATGTCCTGTGTAGGCGGATCAATGGAATCATTTGCTTGGGAGTTTTTGAGTGGGCACGCCATGATCAAGTATAATCTTTGCTACTCATAAAAACTCCTAATTATATATTAAAATTGTTACACATTACACACATCTTGTTCTTAGATTTTAGTTTAATATATATTCTAGCATGATTAGTTAGCTTCCCATAGGTTAGTGCACTAATGAAACCTTAGCCTTATGGGTCAAGGCTTGCCCCCTTCTGTCAGCCCTAGAGGCCCTTATGGCCACCTTAGACCTGTATGTAGGCCCATCTACTTGTGCTATATGCATCGTTGTTTTTCCCACACGAAGTGGGCACCACTATGATGTTCTCTTTTTCAATTTTGGGTATGATATCCCCCCCCCCCCCACCTTCTATGAGCCCTAGGGACCATTAGGGTCATTTTAGGCATGCAATGTAGGCCATCTATTTATGCCATGTGCATCGCTATTTTCCCACACTAAGTGGGCAGCATTATGATGGTTTTTTATTATTGTGTGATGCAGGTACCTTGCCTGTAGGGTATCCTTGGTGTGTTTATTTATTTTTTTATACTCTGGATGTCATGCATGTATCTTTATACACTTTACTTCATAATGCACCTTGCTTATATACATGCATTGCATCAGTATTGCTCAAGTAAAAAAATGTTAAAATAGAATGTATCTAGGTTGTTTATAAAAGTAATGATTTAATGTAGAATGTATCTAGGATTTCATGTAAACTATTCATCAAATTTAAGAATGTTTTAATTTCAAAGACTTGTAAAAGGTTAAATGTTACTATTTGTGCACACCTATAGGGCTCCAAAAGATAATATTTCCTTCTTTGGAATATGATCTTTTTTGGAATTCTATAATATAGACTTGGAGCTAGAAGATAACAAATAGCCACATTTAAGCATGTTCTATTCATAGGTGTAAAAATTCAAACATGTTGTTGCGGAGCTTGGCCACCTTATCTTTCAGTAGACCTGAGAATACTTTTATTTATGCATATGCTTCATGCATCATATATGACGCTAGATAGATTCATTTGCATATTAAAGAATCCTTGCTTTAAACCTCTGAACTACAAATCTTTGATTTCTTCTGATAGAGACTTCTTATCTTTTTAGGATGTTAGCTGGCAGCTCACTCCAAGCAGGCATAAGCCTAAATTATACACCCCTCACTATGTCTCTTTCCACTTTTGATGGGTTTTAAACCTATTATTTCTCTTAGGATAACGAATCCTATCTTTGATCTTTTAAACTCAAAGTTTTAATCATATCATTCTTCATTTAAAGAAGTCTAATCATCATTAAAGATAAAGAGAAGAGATTTTTTGGAATAGAACTTAGAAACTTTCTATGTGAACCAAGTTAAAAGAGAATAATATAACATCTTTAATCGAGAGTTTTCTTAGGTCAAGGCCTAGGATGTAATTAACCACAGGGGCTTGCTCCTATGGGAGATATATCCCCACATCAAATAAACCACATTCAAGCTGATGTATCAAATAGGGGAAATCTCGTAATGTCTTGTGTTATATATATTATTATCCATCAAGGTGTGTAGGCTAAAGTGCTATCCTCCATAGCTAATCATATGTATGACTCCATATACTCTTCTATTGGCCTGCTTGTGTCGAGTGTAAAAGCCTATGATCATTTTATCTTACGAGATAGTATAATTGTACCCTTTGCATTCAAACACCATAAGTAGAATCCTTTTGGAGACCAACAATTATTACCAGAGTTAGTCATGGATCAAAATTCAAAAGTTTTCAAAAATTCAATTTTATAAATCCCACTCTCATAGCACTAGAAAGTATGTTAGGTAGAGAACCTGACTTCATTTGCTTTCTCCTGAAGCAGGTAGAGAACTTTAATCAGTTATTGAAGTAGACCTCTCTCAAACCTCCAAGGAACTTGGGACGATGACCGGAGAAGATGACTCGTATCCTTGCTTGAAGTAACCTTTGTGAAACCCCTCATAAACTCCCCCTCAAAAGATCCTATCTCCCTCCCTTACTTTCTCTCCTTTTGTCTCTCTTAGGATAAGAGAGTAGTAAAAGATGCAATCTTGGATAAATAAGAGGTCTTAAATAAAAGAGCTCCAAAAGAGCTCTTAATTGTAACAAACTGACTTTATCATCCAAGATAATATTCATATCGGCTTTTACGATTAGTTTAAATTATTGAGTATCATCCAGAACATCGCCCTGAATGCATATTTGGATGATGAAAAAGTAAACTGATTGTCCTCAAAAATTTCACGATCATCCCATATGTTTAGTTCAAAATGACAAATATCATCTAGCACATCGCCCTGATTACATGTCTGGATGATGGAAAAAAACTGATTGTCCAGGATGATTTGGGATCGACCCGACCAATTAGTGCAAAAATAGTACGCATCATCCAGAAATTTATTCTGGTCGTCCAGAAAGAAACTAAGATTTGTTTTATTGATTGTCCTGGACGATCTTGTGATCGTCATAGATGATATGATCGTTCAATCAAATCTTAATTACTTTCCTTAATTACCATACTAATTTAAGTATAATTATACTTCATCATTCAGAATGATGACCAAAAATAAAATATGCTTAAATAGATCTGGCGGCTGATTCTTTTTGATTTGAGACTATTGTCCTTGACGATGCTAATATCGTCAAGTACAATTTACTTAATTATGGCTGCCTTAACCAGAATATCCTAATTAGGGTTTCTATTTTTATCTAATTGTCTATGACTATTTGGGATCATCCTGAATGATATGATCAAAATCAGAAAACTCTAAAATGGTCAAAAATTTTCTCACGAGTGTGTGTGTGCAAGATTGCTTAGCACCAGGACCAACATAATTGCAAATGACTCAAGAAAAGGTAAAAGACACTTGACGTACAATACAAGCCGACTCAGTCCTAATATACCCAATCTTGATCTGACTTAATTTGCAATTGACCTTATGGACCTAAAATGTTAGTGGGAAAAGAAGTCATAGAAAAATAGAAGTATCAGAAATATTTGCTATCATCAAAATTATAATTTCTAAAACCAGATTTGCGAGACTCAATACTATGGGATCTAATCATAAATATTGATTGAAATCAATGGCTTTAATTAATTCTTCCACCTTCTACCCATTTCCATTATCGTTAAGACATTTCGGCGTGATTTTGGAATCTCGCGGAGTGGAATCTCACTAAAATTTGCAAAGTATATCAAAACAATGGAAACCTTAAATTCAATGGTGGAATCTTGTTGAGGTGAAGGTTTCCTTTACACTTGACTGGACTACACATCTAAGGAGCTCAGATTTGAGTTTTCATCTTAGAGAAAGCCTAATATATGAGTTTTTATCTTGAGAATATTCAAGGGAAGAAGGTGAACACTTCTCCTTTAAGCGTTAGGATCGAAGGACTGCCGGAGGTATGACTTCAAGTGGAGGGTTGAAGGATTTCACTGGAGCTCACTTGAATTGTTGGCCGAAGAGGGTTGGGAAGCTTGGAAAATGGAGAGGGATGCTCAAGAGGCTCTAGGGATTAATTTTAAAATGTTGTAAGTGAATTTAGTGCTGTAAGTTTGGTAGCCCAATTCAAGTGACCCCTTACATCCATGGATGGTCAGAATCGACATGGCAAGCCGCTAGATGGCCTATGTGTAAAGGGGTAGCTACTTTAAGCCTTGTGAGCTTGATTCCAATGAGTGTAGTCTTTGAAAAGCCTTTAGAAAAAGCTCAAGATGGAGGGGACCATTAGAGCTCCAATTTTGTTGCTTCGACCATTGGTAGCCACTAGTTGGGTCAAGATAAAGTACAAGTTTTCTAGATGTTAGGTGAGCTCAATGGTGAGCTTAATTGGGCAGGAGGCAACCCAATTCAAAAATGGGGCTCAATTTGACCCATATATGTATGGTTTTTGCCAAGTTCTATGCAACTTGAGTCAAGCCATATTGTAGGATTTATGTGTTTCATTGGGTAAAGGCATACCCAATGAAAGTGTCAACTGGGATTGGTCTAGTCTATAGTGAGAAATGGCTCAAGTCAAAGTGGTTTTGAACACTTTTGGCTAGCCTAAGTGTTGACCCAAGTCAAGCCAAGGGTTGGGCTGGATATGGTAGGTGTGTTGGAGCTAGGGCCACCTAATGGAGTTATTAGTTTGGCTAGGTGAAGCATAGGTTGGGAAATGGCTAAAACCAAAGTGGTTTTAACCACTTTGTGCTAGCCTAATTCCCAACCTGAGTTGACCTAAGGGTTAGGTCAGATATGGTAGATGCATTAGGTCATGGAGGACCTAATGACACCACTGGTTTGATCTAATTTGGCTTAGGGTAGAATTTAACTCATGGGAGATCTCTCTTTGGGCACTTGGGTCAAGCCAAGTGGCTAACCCAAGTGAACCCAGGGCTTAGGCCTTTAAGTGGGATTTTCTAGGACCCAATGAATCATCCCATGGGTTTGAATGGGTTTGGTAAGGCCATGGTCAAATAATTTGAAAGAGATAAAGGTGTATGTAAAGTTAGTCAAAATTAATTGACTTGGTCAACCAAGTTGACCTAAGGTTAAGGGTTGGGTCCACTGAGTTTTGATTGACCATTTGAGTAAAATGGAAGCAGTTCCAAGTGCTAAAGATGTGATTTGGGGTTAAATGTAAGTTTAAAAGCTTTAAAGGATAGTTTGTTCAACCATAGTTGACTTAGTCAACTCAATCAAACCAAGGGTTTAGTTTGATCTCAAAAAGTTTAAATTGATCAATGGAGACCAATGGAGGTGGTCCCATGCTAATAAGAGTTCATTTGGATGGAAATGGGTGTTTAAACACTTTTGGGGAATTTTGGTCAACCATGTCAAACCAAAGGCTAGGTTTGAACTTAATGCATTCATAATGATGTTAAGAATGCATTAGAAAAGGTTTCAATGTTTGATGTTATTAAGCTATGTTGAGTTTTGAGGAAATTTAAAAAATTCCCTTAAAGGTTATTTTGGTCATTTAGACCCCTAATCAACTCTTGATCAAATTGGGCCAAATAAAGTACAATTTATTAGTCAACATTTCATATTATAAGCTATGGATATAGTTAAGGGCTTTGGTGAAGGTCCTAAAGTTAATTTCCACTAAATGGTAAGTTTAGTGGCACATACTATAAATATTTAAAGGTTTTATAGCTTTTGGAAATCAATTCAACTTTTGGGGTTAAAAGAGTAAGATTGAGCACAAATTTAAAGGGTTGACCCTAGGGACATGCTTAATTAATATGCAATTGATATACCCTAAATTAGAGGATATTTGAATGGGTCTCAGGGTAACAAAAATATACTTTAGAAAGGGTTTCAGGACCTAGGTCCCTAACCTTGACATTTAGTTTAGAATCTTGGATTTGGATTGGATTTTTTTGGATTGGATTTTTAGACTTTAATGGTTGAGTTTAAAATACTCACATGAATGAAAATCAAATGAATGATTGAGATTATTTTGATATGATTTGAAATCTAGTTGAAGGTTGAGTTAGAGTTTGGAGTTGAGATTCAGACTGTAAATAATATGCGAAAATAGACATGAAATTTTTAAAGATGGATTGGAATTTGAATGGGATATACATGATTGAAAAGTGAACACCTACCAATCATATGGTCACCTGAAGGGAGCTCAGGTTGGTCCTTGTGACCTCATACAAAAATGAGGTCAGCATATACATAATATTTGAAATCGATTGATTTGATCAAATTAGGTAAGAAATATGAAATACAAGTTATTAATTTTATTGTTACTTCATTTAAGAATAGGTTATTGGTTTCGAGTTATAGAGAATTGAAGCAGGATGTTCTACACGAGGCTCATTATATAGGCTATACTATTCACCCACGAAGAAAAAAAAACTTATAAAGCTCTAAAAGGTTTATATTAGCATGGATTAAAGAAGGAAGTGGTAGATTTTGTTTTCAAATGTGTAGTCTGTCTATTAGTGAAAGTAAAATATCAATGACTAGGAGGTTTTCTGCATCTATTACCCATTCTTGAGTAAAAATGGGAAGAGCTAATAATGGATTTTACTATTGAATCTCCCAAGTTGAGATAGGGGTATGATGACACTTGGGTTGTAGTTGGTTGTGTGATGAAGTTTGCCAATTCTATTTTAATTTAACAGTCTTATTCAGTTGGCATAAGTATATGCAAATGAGAATATCTAACTATATGAGATACTAGATATGATAGCTTATGATAGATGATATATTTAATTCTATACTTCCATGAGATATTTAGTAAGATTTGGGCACATAATTATATTTTTGTACGGATTTTCATCCTTTGATTGATAAAAAGTTTGATAAGACTATACTTGTATTGGAAGATCTTTTGAGGTTATTCATTTTAGATTTTGGTGATAGTTAGGAAGATCACAACCCTTTGATTAAATTTTCTTATAATAACAATTTTTATTCAAGCATAGGTTTGACCCCTTATGAAGCTCTATAAGATTGAAAATGTTGGAATTCTATATCTTGGCCATAGGTAGGTGAAAGACATCTGATTGGGCCAACTATAATCAGTGCTACTAATAAGAAGATCTATTTGATCAGAGTTAAATTAAAGCTATGAAAGAAAAACATAAATAGTATTTTGATGCAAAGCATCAAGTTAGAGGATTATGGTTGGAGATTTTGTATACAAAAAAATTAGACCAATGAAGGGAAACATCAGGTTTAGCAAGGACAGAAAGTGAAGTTTAAGGTATGTCCAACCTTTTGAAGTTATTGGAAAGTTTGCATACATGTTATAGTTGTTGAGTTTTTGCAACATAGTTTTTTATTGTTGAGATTGTTGCAACATATATATATATATATATATATATTATGATTTCAAATATTATTGTTTTCATTACTGTTTCTCCTAACATATATTGGATATATTGCTTTTGTTATTTTTGTGTACTAGCATTTCAAGGAAATAATACTCCAGACTGTTGAAGACTTCAAGAGAGAATAGATTTTGGTTTATTGTAAATGGAGTCTTTATTTTTCACTTTTATTGAGTCTGAGAGAGTGTGATTGTAATTGAGTAACCGTTCACACACACACACACATGCACACACACTGAGGGAGTGTTTAGAATCTATAAATTTTTAAACTAATCATATTATATAATTTAAATTCGTACATGACTATTTGTTCAGTTATTTCCTCCTATGAGCAGTTAAACGAACTATGGGAATAAATGTTTTTCTAAGTACTGAACATTCTATATGAAGCATTTTTCATACAGATGACGCCTAGAGTATGTAATAGATACATCCCTGTTTGTCCCGATGATTTTTGAATTTTTTTGAATTGTTTTTACTATGTAGTGAGCTTCATACTGACGATGTCTAGAGTGCAAAAATAATGGGTTCCTTTTCATCATAACAAATTCCAAAATTTTAAACTGATTATACTATATGAAGTGACCTTCGTGTAGACAACATCTAGAGTACGAAAAGAATAGGTTCTTTTTCATCCCAATGAACATCAAATTTTTTTGAATTGATCATACTATATGATACATAATTCATACAGACGACATCCATAGTACGAAAATATGGGGTATATTTTTATCTCGGTGAAGAAAAAAAATCTTAACTATTCATAAAATACGAACATGATCATCATGTATGAAAATATTTCATACAGGCTTGTATAAAGCAGTTTTGGAACTATTCATACTACGATTAATGATTATACGATACTATTGTATATGCTCAAAATAAAAATTTTCAGTCTTCTGGATAGTATTTCATGTCTTTTATATAAATAGTCCTTAACAACTAACTTGAGAGTTTTTGTTCTCCGTGACTTCTTTGAGAGCAAGCTAAAGATAGTTTGAGAGAGAGTTCTTGCAAGTAGAGTGTGAAGGGTTCACAAGATTACTCAAAGATATATATATATATATATATATATATATATATATATATATATATATATATATATATATATATATATATATATATATATTTATTTATTTATTTATTTATTTTGGTTACTACTCTACCTTTCTTATTTCTAATTACTCAAGAGAAGATATTTCAAGAAGATTTGATACTCTCATGACACTTAGAGCGTGTGAAAGGATGATGATACTCTGCCGACATTTAGATGGTGTCAAAAGATGACGGTACTCTGCCAACACCTGGAGGGTATGAAAGGATGATGGTACTCTGTCGATACTTGGAGGGTGTGAAAGGACGACGGTACTCTGCCACACTGGAGATTGGTGGAAGAGAGGAAAATTGTAAAGGGTTATCTGCCTTGATGTGGGGGAAAAAAGAGAGACACTTTGGTAATAGTGCAATACCTGAAGAGTGAGTTTTCAGGGTGTGTATGTAGGTCTTGCTGGACCGAACCACTATTAATCTTTGTGTTCATCTATATTTCACACTTTTATTTTTTAGCATTTTATGTTTTGTGGTTAAAAAATTATTTTTACAAAATATATAAAAAAATGGTTTTCCTTAATTTCAAAGAGAATTTTTAAAATACCAATTCACCACCCCTCTTGGCTAGCCTTAAGACATTTATATAGGTTTAACAACCTATACAGATTTTACAAGTGGTATTAGAGCTTTGTTTCAAATCATAAAGTTTAGACTATATTTTAAAAATGATAATGGCTGCTTTTGGAAACCATAACACTCTTGAAGGTTATTTGATCATTAGACATCCATTATTTGACAATATCACTTTCAATTTTTGGAAAATATGTATGTCCACTTTTCTTCAATCGTTTGACTATCGCATATGGATTTTAGTTCATGATGGGTATACTAGGCCTACTAGACTTGTATATGGCATTAGAGTTGAAAGACCCTTTGGTGAATGGACTGTAGAAGAACGAGACTTAGTATAATTAAACACAAAATGTTTTAATAGTTTTTT
Source organism: Dendrobium huoshanense (assembly GCA_016618105.1). Taxonomy (NCBI): domain Eukaryota; kingdom Viridiplantae; phylum Streptophyta; class Magnoliopsida; order Asparagales; family Orchidaceae; genus Dendrobium; species Dendrobium huoshanense. The sequence continues at coordinate 38,958,619 of CM028352.1, read as the reverse complement.
TGTGCACTTGAATCAGAAGATTACATGTATGTTTCAATTTATAAAAGTGGAAAATAAATATGGGATAGACTCTGTATCATATATGAAGGAACAGATAAAGTGAAACAATTTAGATTAAATATCTTATTATATGATTATGTATTATTTTGCATGAAACCAAATGAATTTATATCTAACATGTATACACATTTTACTCAGATAGTCACTTCTTTGCATGCATTTTTTTTTTTTTTTTTGAGAAAATGCATAAATTGCATTAGAATAAAAAGTAGATAGCCTAATACAGACTAGTAAAAAGAACTAAATGATCCTTTTTTTAACAATAAAAAGGACCTTATTAAAATGTAATTTGTTAATTTAAACTTATTGTAATTGTAATGAAATCCACTAACTCCTATGTTGAGATGAATTATATATACTATATATAAGTTTATACAAGCACTATACACACTATGAACAAGTTTATACATTCTATGTACAAATATTATACACACTATTTCAAGCATTATACATACTATGTACAAGTTTATTCAAACATTATACACACGCTATGTACAAGTATTATACAGACTATATACAAGTTTATAAACGCTATGCATAAGGATTATACAAACTATGAATAAGTTAGGTAGCAAACTAATAAATGCTTAAAAGGTAAATAAAATATTTCATTGTTTGCCTACTACTTATGATACTAAAATAATTGCTATTACAGAGTCTAAGGATTTAAATATATATTCTATTGACAATCTTCTTGGATCACTAATTGCTTATGAGTAAGTAGTGACTGAAAGACAGATTGATGCAGGAGAAAAGTGAAAGGAGAAGAACATAGCTTTAAAATTGGATGACTCGGAGAGTGATCAATCAAAACCTGAGGATGAGGATGATATTGCCTTGATGACCGGACAATTTAGAAGTTTTCTAAAGATGGAGCAAAAGAGATGCTAACAGTATAATAAAGGTAAGTTCCATCAAAATGTTAAAGTTTCTAACAATATTATTTGCTTTAAATGTAGAAAACCTGGATGTCAAATCAGATAGTCCTAATCTTAAAGCCACTCCTAGCAAGGAGAAGGTGAGGAGATGACAAATGTGAATAAGGACAAGAAGAAATCTTAGCAAGCTTTTCGGGCAAACTCAGCTTCAGATTCAACAAAAAAAGAAAAGGAAGAAGAAGTCACCATTCTGTGCTTAATGGCCAATAATCTTGATCAGTTAGATCAAGAATAGGTATGTGACTTAAGTTATAATAAATTGCTAGAAGTTTTTGAAATAATTTATACAATATATAGAAAACTCAAAAAAATGCATGTTAAGTTGAATTTAAATTTCCTAGGGTTATAGAAGGTGTATTAAATCCTTAGGATAGATCACACACAGATTGATAACATCCACATGAGTTTATTAGATGATATTCATAATTTGAACAAATAAAATGAATTATTAAAATCATCCTATACTAAATTGGGAAAAGATTTAAAACTTTTAAGGACGAATCTAAAAATAGAGAACATTATTTAAAATTTTATAATACTGTAAAAGAAAATGCAAACTCATTTTTTAGAGTGAAGTTAAAAGCTCTAGAGGAGAATATGATCCCCGCTAAACTTGAAGATTTTAATGATCCTATTTTAAAGTCAAAATTTTTAAAACCTAGGAAGAGACAGTTTTATTATCAAATATTGAAATTCCTTTTCCCGGAGTTAAGTATTTTTCTTATGGAATGATTGGACATATTTCACACACTTGTATTATTCATAGCAACACTCATTTAGTGTGAAGATATAAGATGCATAGAATAAGTCATATCATACAACTAGTTTAATTTTACCACGAGGAAAACCCAAACTTATTTATGTTCCCAAGATAAATATTTGTTAATTTTTTAGAAATTGTTGTGAATCTGATTTTAGGAAATAGAATTTTGATGAAAGTAAATACTTTTGTTCCTCTACGACTGCCTTGCCTACTAACATTTCAAGTTCACAAGATCAAACTGCAATTTGAACTAGCTTAAGATTGGGTAGACTAAGTCTGAGTCAGTTTGTAATCTTTTCCTTTTCTTGAGTCAATTGTAAATGATGTGATCCCTGATGCTAAGTAACCTTGCACACATATACTTGGGGGAATTTTTTTGACTGTTTTAGTGTTTTTTATTTTTTCTCATATCATCCGGGATGATCCATAAATCGGCTTGGATAATCAGTTAAAATAGAAACTCTAATTAGGATATACTGGTTAAGGCAGCCATCATTAAGTGAATCGTGTTGGATGATATTCTATCGGGTGGGACGATAGGCTCAAATCAGAAAGAATTAGCTGCCTGATCTATTTAGGTAGCTTTTATTTTTGGGCATCATCCAGGACATCATCCTGGATAATGCAATATAATTATGCCTAAATTAGTCTATTAATTAAGGAAAGAAATTAAGATTTCATTGCTCGATCAAATCATCCTGGATGATTAGTAAATGATATACTATCATCTTGGATGATATGAATAAAAACCTTCTGATCGTCCCAATCATCTTGGTTGATTGAGCTAAATTTGTACTGATCGTACATGATGATAAAGTTGAGTTGTTGTAATTAAAAGCTATTGCAAAGCTTTTCTATTTAAGACCTCTTGTTTTACCCAAGAGATTATCGTTTACTACTATTCTGACCTGAGAGAGCTAATAAGAGAGGGAGAGCAAGGGAGGGAGAGAGAAAGAGGATCTTGTGAAGGGGAGTTTGTGAGGGGTTTCACAAAGCTTGCTCCAAGAAAAGATCTATCATCATCTTCTCCAGTCATCATCCCTAGTTCCTTAGGGGTTTTAGAGTGGTCTACTCAGCATCTGATTAAGGTTCTCTGTCTGCTTCAGGTGGAAACAAAAGGAGTTGGGTTCTCTGCCTTCTTCTAGAGGAAGCAAAAGGAGTTGGGTTCTCTGCCTCACCGAGGTTAGTGGAATGGAGGTTTGTAAAGTTTCTCAGCCTTGCTAAAAGGGCAAAAGGAGAGACAATGTGTTTAGTGTAATACTAGGAGGGTGCCTCCTAGGAGTAGATGTAGGTCGAGTTAATCGAACCACTATAAATTTTTGTGTTCTTTATTACTGCTTCAGCATTTAATTTTTGCACTTTAATTTCTTTGGTGAATCTTAGTTTTGGTTTAAGATTATATTTTGCTTGAAGATGTTTTAAAAAATAAATTTATCCCCCATCTTGGTTAGCCTTAGGACTAGTTCATTTGGGCTTCACATTCCAGTCAAACTTTCAAATGGTATTAGAGCAGGATTCATAAAATTTAATTTTTGAAAACTTTTAAATTTTAATCAATGGCTAGCTTTGGTAATCGTAGTACTACGGAAGGATATTCTATTACATGACCACCTTTGTTTGATAATATTACTTTTGATTTTTGGAAAACATGAATGTCTACAATTTTACAATCGGTTGATTATCGTATGTGGATGCTTAATAAAGAAGGTTATACACCTCATTCTCATGAAATTACTAGCATTAAAATTGAACTTCCTTTTACTGAATGGACTTTTGATGAACAAGATTTAGTGCAACTTAATACAAAATATTTGAATTATTTTTTCTATGCTTTGAAAACTGAAGATTATATGTGTGTTTCAACTTGGCAAGTGGTAAAGAAATTTGGGTAAATTATGTATTATTTATGAAGGAAACAATGAAGTTAAACAATGTAGGTTGAATATTTTATTGCATGACTACGAACTTTTCGTATGAAACCTACTTAATCAATTTATGACATGTATACTAGGTTTACTCAAATTGTCACCTCATTGCATGCTTTAGGAAGAAAGTTAACTAATTATGAAATAGTCAATAAAATTTTGAGATGCTTACCTTCTTCTTTTGATGCTAAGATCACTAAAAATACTGAATCAAAAGATTTGAATACTTATTATGTTGATAATTTACTCAGATCACTCATTGATTAAGAGCAATGGGTGAATCAAAGAAATCTCGATGCAGGTGAGAAAAAGAAGGAGAAAATAGTAGCACTAAAGGCCAATAACATGAAAATTGATTCTTCAGCTTCTGAAAGTAATGATGTTGCCTTTATCACTAGGTAATTCAAAAGCTTTCTAAGAAAGAATAATAAGTATCATCAGAAGTGGAAAAAAAGGTAAGGATAGCAAAATTTTAAAAGTTCTTCTGATCTTGCTTGCTATGAATGCAGGAAGCTTGAACATGTCAAAGCTGATTGTCCTACACTTAAGGATCACTCAAGAAAAGAGAAGGGTGAGAAGAAACCCAAATACAGGAAGGACAAGAAGCAGAACCAAAAGGCTTTCTTTGCGGATTCTGCATCTGACTCATCTGAGACTGAAGCTAAAGAGGAGATAACAAACTTGTGCTTGATGGATGATCATCTTAGTCAGTCTGATCAAGAAGAGGTATATGAACCAATCTATGATCAATTACTTAAAATTTTTGAGAAAATTCATGCATCATATAAGAAACTTAAGAAAACTCATGCAAGTTTAAAAATGGAGTTTTTGAATTTATAAAAAGAGCATGAAATTTTATATAAAGATCACACTCAACTTGATATCAATCACGTGTCTTTATTTAATGAGTTTGATGAATTGAATAAAAAGCATTATGAACTATTGGTTGAGCACGATTCTTTGAAAGCATCCTACACCTCACTTGAATCAAATTTTAAAACTTATATTAAAGAATCTGAGCATAAGGGGTACTATTTGAATGATGATAATACTATTTTAGAAAGTGCTAACTGGAGGTTTAAATCTTTATTGAATGCTCTTGAGAGAAATTGGAATACATCCACACTTGATCTAAAGCCAAAATCTAGGAAGATGCATTATAACTCAAACATTCTAGTAAATTCTTTACCTGGAGTTAAATGTTTTTAATATGGCATGTTAGGGCACATTTCACATTCTTGCACTATTCACCATAATACATATTGGGTGTGGAGACTCAAATTACATGATTCACAGCATAACACACATGCATTGCATTCTTCTTTTCATAAGAAGTGACTCAAACCTGTTTGGGTTCCTAAAATATGACAGTTAATGATTTTTATAGGTGTGCTCTCACCAAAGACCTCATGAGAGCATGTGATACTTGAACAACGGAGGCTCACTACTCTTAATTGCATTATCTTGCTGCTTAATAAATACTGATTTGCATATTTCCTATTATATAGTTTGTTATTATTTTCTGTTCTTTCATTTTTAGTTTTTTTAGTAGTGATTGCTATTTGTTTTTATTATGAAATGTTTCATCTTTGATGTTTTTACTTTGTATTTCCTCTTTGTTATAGCTGAAATGATATTTTTTTGTCTTATTTTTATTTTTTGGAAATTTGTAGTCAATGTCTAATATCCCTAATCCAGTTAAAGGGAGAAATACTGTTGATTGTTTACCTCCCTCTAACCTCTTTTAATGGTGTAATTTTCTTTTATAAACAAAAATCTATCTCAAATTAATAGCTGAACTTTAAAATTGAGATCTTTTCTATCATGCTATAGTAATCTACCTTATAGATATAATATTCAAAGTCTTTATATTAATTTCAATTTCTTTGAAATCTTGTCATTGTATTTATCATATGATTTTGAGTTTGTTTTATGGCTTATTCTTCCATATATTAGAGAGTGAGTTTTTCTTCTATAATATCTGGAAGATATACTCACAACTTAAAATATTTAAGAGTTTTGAAAAGGGATCTAGCTTGCAAAAATAAAAAATGTAGCCAATGATGCCAAAAATCAAAAGATGCGTAATGATCACTAAAGAAATTGAAAGATACAAAAAATGTATTAAAAATCAAAAGATGAACAAAGTGCAGCATTCAATTGAAAAGATGCATAAAATATGCCCACCAAAAGCAAGTTCTCTTCTCTTTCAAACTTTTAAAACTTAGTAGAATTTATGTGTCACTTGATATTTTCAAAGGCTTGATTTCAAATTTTGCGGTTATAACAAATTACTTTGGTATATTATTCTTTAAGATAATTTTTCTGAAATCAAGTTTTGAATAGATCTCTTTTTCTTAGCCAATTAGTTTTTTTGGGTTAGGTCTTTTGTTCTCAAAAGATGATTTTTCCCTGAGAGAAGTCCGAGCTAGGGTTAACAGGATTGGATATTCTAACGGTTTCAAATTTTGACGATGTTAACTCATTGGTCTTACAAGTCTTTAAATTCAATCACTTAGAGAATTTATCATATTCGTGTCTTATTTATTTAACAAAAAAATCTATTGTTGTTTTTATTTCTTTTTTGTCTCTTCTTTTCTATCTTTTTCATATTTTAACTTTATCTTTTACTGATGTTTTTGTATTTTTTGGGCCTTCTCTGATCATCTACATCCACCTCTTGAATTTTATTTTTTGGTCCCATCGTGTTGGATGATTTTTATATTGTTCTGGATGATGCTTTCATTCCACTCCTAACCTTTCATTTATGGCTAATTTATTTTCTCTATTTTATCATTATCCTAAACAAAACTTTATCATCCTGGATGATCTGATCATATCCTGCTTTGCTTACTATGATCGGCCCGAATGATCCTCTTCATTCTGCATGATGTTCTTAAATCTTTACTTAATCATTGGTAATGTTTTGTATGATCCACATGTTCGTCCTAGATGATACACATGGTAATATGTTTAAAACCCTTTAAATTTGGCCGTTACAATCAATTATTGATGATCATCCCATATAATACAATTGTTCATCCTAGACGATACATGTGTCAATGCTTTAAATGTTTTTAAATTTGGTTGGAATGATCCATTATTGTGCATCATCCTGGACGATCCACCTAATTGGCTAGGAGGATCTTCTTTATCAACGGTCATCTAATTTGACTCCTCGGGATGATCACCTGTGTCTTATCATCCCAGACGATATCTGATTGTCCTGGATGACTTTACCGCCATTTTGACCAATTATCCTAGACGTAATTATTAAATCCGATCATCTTAGATGATTCTGCGATCATCCTGGATGATCCATCCGATTATTTTTTAAACTGTGGATTACAATCATTTTTTCTCACTCAACTCTCCTTCAATCCTTCTTGCACTCCCTATTTCCCTGCCTCCTTCATCATGGCTGGTAAAAAGAGCTGCTGCATGCCTTTTAAGAGTTCCTCAAGGGTGAATCTAGACCTTTGCTTCACTAAGGTGGTCAACCAAGCCGCCTATCAGAGGTACAAGATGGTTGGGATCACTGCATCCTGTACTGTCAACCCCTACATACTTTTATATCCTATCCTTGATTTATTTACTCACACTACTCTCACTTTCTTCCTTACTCTTATCGTCCCATTTAATTCAGAGTTACTGTTTGAGTTTTTTGCTAGCCTTCGCATCAATTCCTCTTTTATTTCTCGTCAGTCCAATGTGAATAGACATCCAGTCAAAATCACATATCAGGACTGTTAAGAACTCATGTAATTATCCACATAGGAGACAAAATCCACATCCTGTGTCAAGATCCTTAATACGACTGAGCACCAGCCAACCACTTTCTAAGAAACACTAATACTTCCTTTCATGTTGGAGAATCTAACAGCTTAATCAAAGATACTAGGATAATCCAACATGTCCTTCACACTTCTATTCTTTGAAAAGCTGGTGATCGCATTCATATCACTCCACTCATTTTGATCACCACTTTTTACATTTTGGCCCTCACGAATTTAATACCACTGATCTATTTTTTTGATACATTGAGCTTCTAACTAGTATTCGAGATCCAGGACATAGGATGAAGCCCAATCTTTCCCTAGGACAAATCATTGCATATGTCCTAGAATCCAAATACAACCTCTAATATCCTGCCCCACCAAACTATTAGCTTGCCTTCTACTCAAATAACTCCTTTCATATTCTTCACAGTACTCATCTCCACCTAGGGCATGAAAAAGCTGAGGGAGCCAAGGAGGAGGAAGCTCCTACACCTGTTCCTGCACCTTCTCCACTCCACCATCACTCACAGCTGGTGGAGCGATTCAACCAGTGGGAGACACTGTTCGAGACCTAAATTACTATGCAGGAGCAGCAACATGTTGAGGATGTTGCTCATTTTGACTCTTATGTGGCTTACCAACAACATCAAAATGACCAGAATATGGCCTGGTTTGGAGGGCAGTTTGTCACTTTTTCCAGTTAATTTCAGCAGCCACCATCACCACCACCTCCTCCTTTGGATGATTAGGGATTGTCCTTCTTTTAGTTTGGTTTCAGATATTATTTCTTTTTTTATTGTAGTTTAATTCTATTTAGTAGTCTCTGCTTTGTTTCTTTTCTAGTTTCCCTCCTTCATTTTATGATATCAAAAGGTGAAGTAATTGTACTATTTGTTCTATTATGTTTTATGTTGGATAGTTGAACTGTGTTTGTTTCTTCACTATTTTTTTTAAACTGCTTTGAAGAGCTTTTATTATTTTTTTGTTTGTCATTATAAAAAAGGTGGAGATTATTAGGAATCTAATTTTAGGAAATAGAATTTTGATGAAAGCAAACACTTTTGTTTCTCTACAATTACCTTGCCTACTAACATTTCAGGTCTATAAGATCAAACTGTAATTTGAACCAACTCAAGATTGGGTATACTAGGTTTGAATCAGTTTGTAACCTTTTCCTTGTCTTGAGTGAATTATAAATGATGTGATCCCTGATGCTAAGTAACCATACACACATACACTTAGAGGATTTTTCTATTTGTTTTAGAGTTTTTTGTTTTTGCTAACATCATTTAGGGTGATCCATAAATCAGCCTGGACGATCAGTTAAAAATAGAAACCTTAATTAGGGCATGTTGGTTAAGGAAATTGTCATTAAGAAAATCGTCCTTGATGATATTCATATCGGCCGAGACGATGAGCTCAAATAAAAAAAATCAGTTGCTAGATCTATTTAGGTAGCTTATTTTTGGACATCGTCCAGGATATTATCCTAGACGATGCAATGCAATTATGCCTAAATTAATCTGGTAATTAAGGAAAGAAATTAAGGTTTAATAGCTCCATCATATCATCCTGGACAATCGCAGGATCGGCCGTGACGATCAGTTAAAAAACCTTAGTTATTCTAAGATGATCAAACATTAGCCAGCTTTTATTCAGGATGATGTTCTGGATTATATGTGCTGAATTGAACAAATCATCCAGATGATCATGAGATTGGTCTGGATAATCAAGTTATTTTTATATCATCCAGACATATATTCAGGGAGATATTCTTGATGATATTCAACAATTTGTACTAATCATATAGGACGATATACTATCATCCTGGATGATATGAACAAAAGCCTTTAGATAGTCCCAAATCATCCTAGCTGATTGAGCTAAATTTATACTGATCGTACAGGATGATAAAGTTAGTTTGTTGCAATTAAAATCTATTCCAAAGCTCTTCTATTTAAGACCTCTCATTATACCCAAGAGATTATCTTTTGCTATTATTCTGACCTGAGAGAGTCAAGAGGAAATGGAGAGCAAGGGTGATAGAGAGAGGATCTTGTGAGGGGCAGTTTGTGATGGATTTCACAAAGGTTGCTCCAAGTAAGGATACATCATCATCTTCTTCAGTCATCATCCCTATTTCCTTGCTGGTTTTAGAGAGGTCTACTTCAGCATCTAATCAAGGTTCTCTGCCTTCTTTAGGAGAAAGCAAAAGGAGTTGGGTTCACTACCTACTTCTGGAGGAAGCAAAAGGAGTTGGGTTCTTTACCTCACTGAGGATAGTGGAAAGGAGGTTTGAAAAGGCTTCTTAGCCTTGCTGTAGGGGTAAAGGAGAGACACTGTGTTTAGTACAATACTGGAAGGGCACCTCCGAGGAGAGGATGTAGGTTGAGTTAATCGAACCACTATAAATTTCTATGTTCTTTATTACTACTTTGACATTTAATTTTCGTACTTTGATTTTTGTGGTAAATCTTGGTTTTGGTTTAAGATTATGCTTTTGCTTAAAGATTTTTTAAAATACAAATTCAAGCCCCCCCCCCCCCCCCCTCTTGGTTAGCCTTGGGACTAGTTCATTAGGGCTTAACATCCCTGTCAAACTTTTAGAAATGCTCTCATACAAGACCTATAAGAGTATTTAGTATATGGACAGTGGTTTCTCAAAGTATATGATTGGAGACACTACATAATTAATATCGCTGGAAGCCAGGAATGAAGGTAAGGTTATACTGGGAGATAATATCACTAGGAAAGTGGTAGGGATAAGTATGATTGGCAACTTGAACAATTTTTTCATTAAAAATGTGTTACTTTTTTTTAGTCTCTTGATAAGGTTACCTTTTCAACCGTGAAGAAGCTGAAAAAGGTGAAGGCGAGCAAAGAAGTCGAACAACAATTGAGAAATAGAAAATTGGAAAAGCAAACATTGGAAAAGAAAATTGTTTTAAAATAAATGGAACAATTTTTTCATTGAAAATGTGTTACTTTTTTTAGTGCATATACCATCTCCAAGGCTTAAAGTATAATCTCTTGAGTATTAGTCAATTATGTGATAAACGATATAGTGTGAAATTTTTTACCACTGGCTACATATTAAGCCAAAATGTAATTGATGTACTGCATGGAAATAGGGTAAATAATGTGTATATGCTAGATTTAAATTGTATTAAATCTCCTAATGATTTTTATTTAAAAACAATTTCTAATGAATAATTTTTTTTATTATTATTATTATTTTTTAATTTCTAATGAATCATTGTTATAGTATAGGAGGCTTTATTATGCTAGCATCAAAAACCTTAAAAAAAATTACCCAAAAAGAATTGAAAGTTCGTTAGGGATGTAAAGCCCTTATGAACTAGTCCCGAGGCTAACCAAGATGGGTTTGAATTGGATATTTAAAACTTCTTTAACTAAAATAAAACTCTTTCTATATCTAGCAATAGAAATGAGTTAAATCAATAATAAAAAGATTAATTAGAGATTTCACCCAAGTAGTTAATCATAGTAAAAATAAAGTGTGGAAAGTAATAAAAAAGAATGCACTATATTTATAGTGGTTCAGTTAAACCTTGACCTACATCCACTCCCTGGAGGTACCCTCCAAGTATTGCACTAAACCTTTAGTGACTCTCCTTTAACCCCTAAAGCTAGGCAGAGAAGCCCTTACAAAATCACTTCCACCTTCCCCAGTGCGGCAGAGGAGCTTGGTCTTTTGACACCAAAGAGATCTTATTTTTTCCAAAACTTCTCTCAAGATGAATCTTGAATCCAATGGTACTAAGGTGCAAGCTTGCTAGAGAAACCATGTGAAATCCCCTCTACACTCCCTTAAAACCCCCTCCAATGATATTTTCCCTCTCTCAAACTCCACTCTTTCCTCTCTCCCTTTCCAGTTCTCTCTTCAAATTTTCTCCAGAAGAACGAAGCTTCAAAGGCTACAAAAGACACTTATCAAGTGCCTTGTCAAAGCTTAGATAGAGGGCTTTGAGAAACCCTAAAAATTAATCTTGGAGGCAAATATCATCCAAGTCGATCGCAGGATCATCCCATATAATGTACTTAAAAAGAGGGCTTCAGAAAATCTTAAAAACTCAATTTTTGTGCCAAATATTATCCTGAATGATCGCAGGATTGTCTAGTGAGATGTGTAGAATTTGACCTGATAGTCTTGGACGATATCAAAATAGTCCTGGATGATCAGTTTAAATTTGTACAGATCATCCAGGATAATATTGTGGATCATCCTAGAAGACATTCATTGCATTCTACTTTCTATAAGAAGGAAACCAAATATGTTTGGGTTCTTAAATCTGACATTTGATAATTTTGTAGGAAAGCTCTCACAAAAGGCCTCGTGAAAGCATGTGGTACCTGGACAAAGGATGCTCTCGACATACGACTGGCGATGCCAATCAATTCATAGTGCTGGAGACCAGGATAGGAGGCAAGGTAACTCTTTGAGACAACACCACCATAAAGGTGGTAGGCTTAGGTATAATTGGTAATTCCAAGAATCTTCTGATTGAAAATGTTTTTCTTGTAGATGGACTGAAACATAACTTGCTCAGCATTAGTCAGCTTTGCGACAAGGGCTTCATCATAAATTTTTTTGGCAAATTCATGCATTATGAGCTTAAATAATAACACTATTTTGCAGAGAAAGCGGTTCAACAACATTTACATGCTTGATTTAAATAACAATGAATATGCTGCTTCATTTTTCTTAAAAACTGCTATTGATGATTCATGGTTGTGGCACAGGAGATTATGTCATGCCAGTTTGAAAACCCTTAAGAAAGTGATCCAAAAGGACCTAGTTAGAGGTGTCCCCGAGCTTAAATTTTCAAAAGACCACCGTTGTGATGCCTGCCAATTAGGAAAGCAAATCTATTCCACTTTTCACTCCATTAAGGACATTAGCACCTCTAGAGCTTTAGAAGTCCTTCACATGGACTTGTTTGGACTCGTTAGCATTGCCCGCTTGGGAGGGAAAGTATATGATTTTGTGATTGTCGATGACTACTCGAGGTTTACTTGGATTAGATTTCTATCACACAAAAATGAGTCATTTAATGAGTTTAGAGTCTTCTTCACTTTGATTCAGAAAAGCTAGGTTATGAGATCTTGACCAATCATAGTGACCAGGAGAGTTTGAAAATGAGAGATTTGGAGATTTTTGTGAGGACAAGGGTATTAGCCACAACTTCTCAGCTCCTAAGACCCCTCAGCAAAATGAGGTAGCTGAAAGGAAGAATCGAACCTTAGTGGAAGCCGCTAGAGCCATGCTTGCTGAGTATTCACTTTCAAAATACTTTTGGGCTGAAGCGGTTAACACAGCTTGTTATATGTTGAATAGGGTGAATGTTAGAGCCAAACTAGATAAGACATCCTATGAGATCCTTAAGGGTAGTACACCCAATCTTTCCCACATTCATGTCTTTTTTTGTAAGATTTTCATTGACAATAATAGAAAGTCTCACTTAGGAAAATTTGACCCAAAAATCTGATGAAGGAGTGTTCTTAAAATATTCTAGTGTTGGAAAGTCTTTTAGGGTGTTTAATAAGAGGACTTTGGTGGTGGAAGAGACTACACACGTAGTGTTTAATGAGTTTGATCCTAGAAATCCTAGAGTTGAGGATGATGATGATGATGATGTTGGAGAGATTACCAATGGAGTATAAAATTTAGAGAAAATGGTAGAGCACCATAACACTGAAGGAGTAGGAGAGGTTACCCAAGGAGTAGAAAATATAGATCTGGAGGAAAGGGTTGAACCTTCACACTCTTAGTCTAGAAATAAGATATACTCTTCAAGTCACCCTAAAGATCTGATCTTAGGAGACCCTTCTAATGGAGTTAAGACTAGACATGGACTTAGGAAGGAAGCGAACCACTCTGGCTTTATCTCAATGAATGAACCCACCAATATAAACCAAGCCCTTCCTATGAGTTTTGGATCTTAGCCATGTAAGAGGAGTTGAACCAATTTGTTAAGAATGATATTTGGGAGCTTGTGAAAAGACCTAAGCAACAAAGTGTAGTTGGAACCAAGTGGGTCTTTAAGAATAAGGTGAATGATTCTAGAGTGGTGGTTTGGAATAAGGCAAGATTAGTGGCTAATGGGTATAACCAAATAGAAGGGATAGATTTTGAGGAGACTTTTTCCCCTGTAGCTAGATTGTAAGCCATTAGAGTGCTATTAGCCTTTGCCAGTTATAAGGGATTTAAGTTTATCCAAATGGATGTTAAGAGTGCCTTTTTAAACTGGGAAATAGATGTGTTTGTAAAAAAAACCCCATATTTTGAGAGTTCCCAATCTCCAAATCATGTTTTCAAATTAAAAAATGCCTTATATGGATTAAAGAAGGCAACCAGAGCTTAGTATGAGAGGCTTAGCACATTCTTACTAGAAAGGGAGTTTGTTAAGGGGAGTGTAGACACCACCCTTTTCCTGAGGAAATTAGGAGATGATTTACTCATTGTTCAGATCTATGTCGATGATATAATTTTTGGATCTGTTGACAAAAGGCTATCTCAAATTAACAACTGGATTTTGCAATTGAGATTTTTTCTACCTTGCTACAGTAATCTACCTTATACCATAATAGTCAAAGTTTTTATATTACTTTAAGATTTCTCGTTATTTTGTTAAAGCATCTCTCACATGATTTTTGATTCTATTTTATGGATTGTTCTTCCCTATATTAGAGAGAGGGTTTTTCTTCTCTAATATCTCGAAGAAAAACTAAGAATATTTAGGAGTTTTTGGAAAATAATCTAGCTTGTAAAAATAATAAAAAAAGTGTCCAATGATACTAAAAATAAAAGATGCACAATGACACCAAATTAAAAAAATATACACCAAGTGTATCAAAAATCAAAAGATGTGCAAAGTGCGTCATTTAATGGATAAGAGGCATAAAATGAGCCCATCAAAAAGCAAGCTATCTTCCTTTCCTCCAACTCTTAAAACTTAGAAGATTTTATATATCACTTGATATTTTCAAGGACTTGATTTCAAATTTTGCGATTTAACAAACTACATTGATATATTATTTTATAAAGATATTTTTCTGAAACAATGTCTTGATCGGATCTCTTTTTCTTATCCAAATGTTTTTTCTGAGTTAGGCCTTTTGATTTCAAAAGAAGATTTTGCCCTAAAAGAAGTTCGAGTTTAGGGTTAACATGATCGGATGTTTTACCATTTTTTTATCTTGAAATTGTTAACTCATTAACTTACAAAATTTTAAAATCAATCACATTGAGACTATATCATGTTCTTGCCTTAATTAAAAATAAAAACTTTTTTTTTATTTTGTTTTATCGTTGATTATTTTTTATTGATCTTGTTATTTTTGGGACTTCTCTGATCATCTCCATCCCTCCTTTGATTTGAAATTTTTTGTCACATCATCCTAATCGATATTTATATCATCCTGGACGATCGATTTTCTGTGCTTCAAGAACTGCATCTACTGAATATTCTAAGTTTTTTGCTCTCATCATCCTGGACGATCCTTTATCGTCCTAGACGATATAATCGACATCTGCAACAATCATCTTGATCGTCCTGGCCGAAACCTTTTTTCATCCTAGATGATGCATTTATTGGTTATTGTCCTGTCCGATACACCTATTCATCCTGGATGATACACGTGTCAGTATATTTAAAATCTTTAAAATCGCCCGGGATGATCCTTTTTTGGACAATCATCCTGGATGATCCACTGTTCTTCTCGGACGATACACGTGGTGAATGATTTAAAATATTTAAATTTGGCCGATATGATCCATTATTGAGCATCGTTCTGGACGATCCACCTAATCGGCCTGGATGATCTGCTTTTTCAATAGTCGTTTGGTCTGACTCCTCGGGGTGATCGACTATGTCTAATCGTCCCGATTGATATATGATCATCCCGGACGATCGGACCTCCTTTTGACCAATCAAACTGTTCACAATAATTGCACCAAATCATCTAGGATGATCCTACGATCGGCCTGGACGATCTACCGATTCTTTAAAGAGAGCCCGAATTCATCCATTATTTCTTTACACCTTCTCTTGGGCTTTATACTTGTTGTTGCTTACTTTTTCCTTGATTTTTTCTTCTAAATGGCTGGCAGAGAGCATGCTCGTCAGACATCTAGCAGCTCCTCAAGGGGCACACTGGACCCTCATTTTTTGGAGGCAGACGATCAGGCTGCCTACCATCATTACAAAGAGTGCAGCATTACTCTCTCTCGAACAATCAATCCATCCTATCTATCATATCCGGTACTGGATCTTTTCACTTACACATCTCTTTGACTTATTCTCACCCTCGCAGTCCTCTTTAGTTCTGAACTTCTTTTTGAATTTTATGCAAGCCTCCACATAAATTCTTTCTACACTGCTCTTACCTCTTATATGAATCGACGTCCTGTCGAGATTACATATCAGGATTGTGCTGAACTGGTGCAACTATCCACCACTGGGGATAAGTTGCATACCCTTGTTGAGTCCAGTAATTAGGTTGTTAAGCCTAAGTAAATGTCCCACGGCTACCAAGAGGGGGGTGAATTAGTAGTTTTAAAAATTTTAAACCCTCTTAATTATAAAGTTGAACCGAAATAAAATTTTCTTTTAAAGTTTATAGAAAAATGTTTTTCAACCACAGTGTTGTTAAAACTGAAATTTAAAGTGCGGAAACGTAAAAGCAATAAAGTAAATGACACCAGATTTATAGTGGTTCGGTCTATAACCAGACCTACATCCACTCCTCAGAGGCACCCTCTGAGTATTGCACTAATACCACAAAGTGACTCTCCTTTAGCACCCACAGCAAGGCGGAGAAGCCTGTACAAAACACTCTTTTCACCACTACCCGGTGCAGCAGAGAACCGTCGTCCTTTTACACAATCCACAGTGCTGGCAGAGAACCGTCGTCCTTTCACACTCTCCTAGTGTGGGCAGAGAACCCTACAGCTGTTCACACTCTCCAAGTGTAGGCAGAGAACCTTCTTCCTTTTACACTCTCTTAGTGTAGGCAGAGAACCCACGTCTGTTCACACTCTCCAAGTGTCAGCAGAGAACCGGACCTTCTTGAATGATCTTCTCACAAGAATCTAGAAGGAAGAAAGAAAAGAGTGAAGAAATCCAATTTCACAAGTAGAGACTCTTACCTTAGCAATCCAAGTGAAGCCTTCTCGCTCCAATGGTAGGAATCCTCCTTTGAAATCTCTCTTCCACTCTCTCCTTGGCTATTCTCTCAATAGGCACGAAGATCAAATGACAAAAAGATTGGGTGGCAGTCTAATTTGGACTATTTTTACAAAAGACATGAAAAACCGCCCAAAAACTGCAAATTTCCAATTCTGTACGCAGTGGATCGTCCTGTACGATCCTGGATCGTCCTGGACGATTTTACTTAAACGATCTGAAACGACCCAATTTGTATATGTGTACGAAATGACTTCGTACAGCTGATCGTCCTGTACGAACTAGGTTCGTCCAGTACGAACGGTTATTACAAGGTCGGTTCTGGAAACTGCTGAAAACTGTTCTAAGTCGGTTTATCGTTTGGACAAAAATATGTTCGTCTGGACGAAAATTTTCCAGAGAGCCGATCGTCCTGGACGATTATTTATTTCGTCTGGACGAAAATTTTCCAGAGGACCAATCGCCGCGGACGATAATTTTGTTTCGTCTGGACGAAAATTTTCCAGAGAGCTGTTCGTCCGGTACGATATTTATTTTCGTCGGGACGAAAATTTTCCAGAGCACTGGTCGCCTCGTACGGTGATAAAATTCGTCTGGACAAAATTTTACAGAGAACCCATCGTCCGGGACGATATTAAAATTCGTCCTGGACGAATAGGACTTAGAAAAAAATTTTCCAAGCAAGTTCCTATTCGTTCCAAATGCTCTATAGGAGATAACTGACAGATCGTCCAGTACGATAAATATCGTCCTGTACGATCAGTATAGAATTTCAAGATCTCCTTATTTGTGTGTGTGAGATTTTATTCACTCAATTACAATCACTCCCTTTCAAAATTAATTCAAAGAAAAGACAAACTTCAAATAAACAAAATATCTCATGTTGAATTTGATTTGAAGTTTTCGTAGTCTGGAGTCTGATTTTCCTGAAATGTTAGTACACACAAGAGCAAGTGTAAATCTTCTAAAATTGTTAGGAGATAACTATACATTTGAACAATAATGTTTGGAATCATCAAAACTACATAAGTTGCACAAATATAAATCATTCAAATAGCAACAATTCAAACAATCTCCCCCTTTTTGATGATGGCAAAACAATTATTATTAGTATGGTTTCAAGTTAAAACAAATCTCTTATCTCCTAAACTCCCCCTGAATTTATGAGTACATTTAAAATAAGGAGGCATTAAAGAATAATATTTTTGTTTTTCAAAAATTTTTAACACACAAAAAAAACTTGCAAACAGAACAATTAAAAAGAAAATACAAACATAATAATTTCTCCCCCTTTTTGACAGCAACAAAAAGTGAAGAAGAAAAAGAAACAAGAAATGTAAATAATAATATGAAATTCATTTTTAAAATTTAATCTAAATTGTGATTTGACATAGGGTATGTAATTTTAAACTAAGTATATTAGATCAATCATAGATATTCATAAAATTTATGAAATGATACAACATTGTAAGTAAGAAGAATATATCAAAGACATGATTCAATTTAGACATTTTGATTATTGAAAATCATTACAAGTGAGATGTAAAAAAAAATTCTATATTTCAAAGTTCAATAGCATATAAATGAACATTAGATCAACTTGAATTAAGAGATTAAACGAATTTGGAAAGAAGAGAATTACCTCATGTGGTGCTTTGCACATCTTTTCAAAGTTTTGGAGCACATTTTTGTGCATTTTTCTTTGGTTGGGCTTATTTTGTGCCTCTCTTTTTTTTTTACTTTGCAAATTTTTGTGACTTGCTTTGATTTTTGTACATTTGTACAATGTTCAAGAGTAATTTGACCAATTCTTTCCAAAATCTATAATCTAAGATTTCAAATATTTCTAGGTGCATAAATATCATTTGAGCATAGAAATATAAAATAAGAAAATATCAAAATTGCAATAACAATATTAATTTTTATGTAGTCTAAATGAATAGACATGAATTTAAAAATTCTAATTACAACAAGTTATAAACAAATTATAAATTTAGAAAGTCTAGATTTTCTAATATAGATAATCTCACATTACAATCAAATTTAAGCACAATGTAGATTAAAAACAATACTAATGAAATTCATAAACATTAGCCACATTTCAAAACAAATCTAAAACAAACAAACTTTCATTGATTTAAAAAAAGATTACATAAAAAAAAAAATTGAACTTAAATAAAAACATAACAACAATCACAATAACACATATAAGATAAAAAAAAACAAAAAAACAAAAAAACAAAAAAAAGTACAACAGACACACATAAAAAAAACTTCTACTGTTCTGGAGGAGGAGGAGGAGGAATGCCGCCAAAGAGGTTGAAGTAGGAGGCCATCAACATTACATTGGTATTTATTTCATGAACTTCATCTCTAATATTACCAATGTCATGTTGCTGCTGTGTAAGGTGAGCATCAAATTGATCAAACCTTTGATCAATGTGAGTCTCTAGTCTATCAAATCTCTCAATCAGATTCTGGTAATCTGATTGAGAAGCAGAACCTTGCACTCCTTCTTCTTCTTCTTCTTCTGAAGCACTAGCATGTGCTTTCTCTTTCTCCTCCTTGAAGAGCAATCTGAAAGATGCATCGTTATAGTAAACTGACTCTTCATATTCTTCATCAGGATGCACTATATTGTACTTCTTCTCCAAAATATAAGTAATCAAGTGCCCTAAAGAAATGTTCTTCTTCCTCTTCTGATCAGGATGTCCTATTTCTGAAAGCCCATAGATATGATCTAGGATGAGTTGGGCTTCATCAATAGGATGTCTTTTCATGATTAAAAAAGTTAGACAAGAAAGGAGAGGAGTAATGTTAATCCTATTACCAGCTTTAGGAATAATTGAGGATCTAAGGATATGCTGGATGATTCGGGCATCTTGGGTCATACCGGCCACTCTAGCAACATGATTGTCAATCGCATTTTCTCTAATCACTCTATTGATTTCAAACCATTTGAAGATGTTTTCTGATGTTAGGGTGTGGGCTCTATATCCTTCAGTTCTTAAGTTTAAAAATGCACCAAGGTCGTGCTTGGTGATCTCAACATTTTTCTTAAAAACAAAAGAACTAATGATAGAGTGGTCAGAATTGAAACTCATGTTGGCTAGGAAGTAATGGTAGGTTTGCTTATTGTAGAAGTGGACAAGAGAAAGAATGAACTGAAATTGGGTTGAGGCGAAGAGGTGCAATACCCGAAATTTCAACTCTGTTTGGATAAGAATGCGAGACGGAGTGATTTTTGCAGATGCAAAACGAGGAAAAGATTCCTCATTTGCCTTGGTAAGAAAGTTGTCTGGGGCATTCCTGTTAGGTTTCTTCACCAAAACTTTTTGTCTTTTGCTAGATGAGGCCATAGTTGATTTGATGTAGAAAGGGATTGAAAAAGATGTTTGAAAGTGTGATTGTCAAGTTTGAAAGCCTTCATATTTAAAGAAAAACGATACGTTCGTCCTGGACGAAAATATTCGTCCTGGACGAAAAAATTATCGTTCGTCTGGACGAAGTAATTTCGTACAGACGATCCAATTCGTCCAAAATGTAACGGCTTTTCGTATTCAACACAACTTACGATGCGTCCCTTCGTACAGGCTTTTTGATTTGACCGATCGTACAGACGAAAAAATTTCGTACAGACGATCGAAAAAGTGTTTCGTTTTAATGACCCTTGAAAATCGTCCCCTACAATGAACCGACACATGTTCGTCTGGACGAACTAAAATTTCGTACAGACGAAGTTCATATTAAAAACTGTCTTATCCACTCAACCGCTGCATTCAATCGTCCCGACGTTTGAGAAAGAAAAAAAATTCGTCCTTGACGATCACAGATCGTACAGACGATCCAATAAAAAAACTGCTCTCAAAACGGTTTAAAATTCGCGCAAACTGTTCCTTTACACATCGTCCCGTACGAAAACATTTCATCCTGGACGATTTCCTCCAAAAAAAATTTTTAATTTTGAATATTTTTTAATTTAACAAAATCAACAAAAACAATCAAAAAACACAGAAAACATAAAACCAAAATCATAAATCCAAAAACAATTCATTAAAAACACACAAAATTCATAAAATTACAAAAATAAAACACAACAAGTATCAATGTTGCAAAGACATTTTATTTAAGCATTCAAGTCAATAACACCAAGCCTTGTTCTTAAAGTACTGAAGGTATCAAAGGCTAAAGGTTTTGTAAAAATGTCTGCAAGTTGATTTTCAGTTGAAACATGTATGAGTTCAATTTCTCCTTTGGACACATGATCCCTTATGAAATGATGCCTTATATCAATGTGTTTGGTTCTAGAATGTTGAATAGGATTTTTGGAAATGCAAATAGCACTAGTATTGTCACAATAAATTGGAATAGTGCCTATAGTTAATCCTAAGTCAATTAACTGTTGTTTTAACCAAAGTACTTGTGCCACACAACTTCCTAATGCAATGTATTCTGCTTCTGCAGTAGATAGTGCCACTGAATTTTGTTTTCTACTAGACCATGAAACTAATGAATTTCCAATGAATTGACATGTTCCAGAAGTGCTTTTCCTATCCACTCTACAGCCTGCAAAGTCAGAATCTGAGTAACCAATAATTTCAAATGAAGAGCTAAACTTAGGATACCAAATTCCTAAGTTTTGAGTTCCTAGTAGATATCTTAAAATCCTTTTCACTGCTGTCAAATGTGATTCTTTTAGATCTGATTGAAATCTAGCACATAAGCAAACACTAAACATAATATCTGGTCGGCTAGCAGTCAAGTAAAGTAAAGATCCAATTATCCCTCTAAATTACTTTTGATCAACAGATTTTCCCTTAAGGTCTTTATCTAACTGAACTGAAGAACTCATTGGTGTACTAACAGGTTTAGCATTGTCCATTTCATATTTTTTGAGGATGTTCGTAATATATTTGGTTTGACTAAGAAAAGTACCTTCCTCAAGTTGCTTAATGCTAAATCCTAGAAAGTAATTTAAATCTCCCATTAGACTCATTTCAAATTCACTTCTCATTGTTTTAGAAAAATCATCACAAAGATGTTTATATGAAGATCCAAAGATGATGTCATCCACATAAATTTGAACAATAAGTATATCCTTTCCAATTTTCCTTAAAAAAAGAGTTGTATCCACACTTCCTTTTTCAAAAGATCTTTCAAGTAGGAAGGTGCTTAACCTCTCATACCAAGCCCTAGGTGCCTGTTTCAATCCATATAATGCCTTTTTTAATTTGAAAACATGATTTGGAAATTTAGAATTTTCAAAACCTGGAGGTTGTTCTACAAAAACATCTTCTTCAATTACTCCATTTAAAAAGGCACTTTTGACATCCATTTGAAACAATTTAAAACCTTTAAAGCAGGCAAAGGCTAGTAAAACCCTAATTGCTTCAAATCTAGCAACAGGGGCAAAAGTTTCCTCAAAATCAATTCCTTCAATTTGATTATACCCCTTAGCTACTAATCTAGCCTTATTTCTAATGACTACTCCTGAGTCATTCATTTTATTTTTGAACACCCACTTGGTTCCAACAACACTTTGATCTTTTGGCCTTGTAGTTAGTTCCCAAACTTTATTTCTTACAAATTGATTTAACTCTTCTTGCATGGCCAATATCCAAAATTCATCTAAAAGTGCTTGATCAATGTTAGTGGGTTCAACAGTTGAAATAAAGGCTGAATGATTGACTTCCTTGTTTAATCCACGCCTAGTTCTAACACCCTCACTTGGTTCACCTATGATTAATTCCTTTGGGTGGTTTTTAGAAAATCTCAAATCTCTAGGCAAAGGGTCTTCTCTTTCTAAATTTTCTTCCACATTCTCTTCCAAATTTAATCTATCAATCTTTTGGGAGTTTTCTTCAATTTCTTCTTCAACAACTTTTGGCTCTTCCATGTTTCCATTTTCATCAAAAACAACATGTGTGGTTTCTTCAATGACTAAAGTTCTTTTGTTGAATACTCTATAAGATTTTCCAACACTTGAATATCCAACAAAAATTCCTTCATCTGATTTTGGATCAAATTTTCCTAAGGCAGATTTTCCATTATTATGTATGAACACCTTGCAACCAAATACATGCAAATGAGACAAATTTGGTGTTCTTCCTTTTAGCAACTCATAGGGTGTTTTATTCAAATTTGATCTCACATTCACCCTATTCAGAACATAGCATGCAGTGCTAACCGCCTCAGCCCAAAAATATCTAGGAAGTGAGTATTCTGCTAACATTGCTCGGGCGGCTTCTATTAATGTTCTGTTCTTTCTTTCAACTACTCCATTTTGTTGAGGAGTTCTAGGTGCAGAAAAATTGTGATCAATCCCCTTTTCTTTACAGAAATCTTCAAATCTTTCATTTTCAAATTCTCCTCCATGATCACTTTGTATAGAAATTATTTCACATCCTAGTTTTCTTTGTATCCAAGTTGAAAAATTTCTGAATTCCTCAAATGATTCACTCTTATGAAAAAGAAATTTAATCCAGGTGAATCTTGAAAAATCATCTACTATAACAAATCCATATACCTTTCCTCCTAGACTTACCGTGCTTACAGGTCCAAAAAGATCCATGTGAAGAATTTCTAATGGTTTACTGGTCCTTAGATCTTTATTGGACTTAAAAGAGGACTTCACTTGTTTTCCTAGTTGACATGCATCACACAGATGGTCCTTAGTAAAGTCTAGTTTAGGTATTCCTCTCACCAAATTCTTTTGGGTAATTTTTCTAAGATTTTTCATACTAGAATGACAAAGTCTCCTATGCCAAAGCCACGATTCATCAAAAACAGTTTTCAAACAAAAAGTAGTAGGAGATTGAATACAATTTAAATCTAGCATGTAAACATTGTTCACCCTTTTTCCATTTAAAACAATTTTCTCATTTAGACTAATTATGTAGCTAGTAGGTAAAAATTTTACATTATAGCCCTTATCACATAGCTGACTTATGCTAAGCAAATTATGTTTTAAGCCTTCAACTAATAAAACATTGTCTATGAAAATTTTTTTCAAATTTCCAATCATACCTGATCCAACCACTTTCTTTGTGGTATTATCTCCAAGTGTAACCTTGCCTCCACTCCTGGCTTCCAGCGTTATGAATTGAGCAGTATCTCCAGTCATGTGCTTAGAACATCCGCTGTCCAGGTACCATATACTCTCACGAGGTCTTGTGTGAGAGTATATCTGCAAAATTCTCAAATGTTAGACCTGGGAACCCAAACTAGTTTGGGTTCACCTTTATGAAATTTATAATCAGATGCATGTGTGATATGTCTAGGTTTATACATCTTAGTTCTCCACACCAAATTAGGTTTCATCTTTAAAGTGCAGGTGTGAGATATATGTCCCAAAAATCCACAATTGTTACATTTAACATTAGGAAAAATATTCCTATGTTTTCTTTCATATGATTGTCTTCTAAGGGATTTCATGAATTTAGGATAATATTTTGGATTTGTAAAATCTTCAAGTTTAGGGGGGTTCCTATTATCCTCGAGAGCTCTTATAGTAAGTTTGTAAAATGAATTCATTTCCTCCAAGATTCAATTTGTATAATTGACTCTATATGTCTTGTGCTCAGATTCATCCTTAAATTTCTTAAATTCTTTTTCAAGTTCAGCATAGGATGATTTTAAATTCTCAAAAAATTTTATTCAAGTCATCATATTCATCAAGTAGTTTCATGTGGTTGCTATCAATTAAAGCATGATCTTTCCTAAGGATTTCGTGTTCCTTATTAAGCTCTTCCAGTTCTAAAACTAAACTAGCATGCATCTTTTTCGTTTTCCTATATGCATCATGCATGTGTTCAGAAACTTCAAACAATTCATTATAAGTTAAATCACATACCTCTTCTTGATCTGATTGTTCAGATTTATCTGCCATCAAGCAAAGGTTGGTGACTTCTTCTTTTTCAGTCTCAGATGAGTCTGAAGCTGAGTCCGCCCAAAAAGCCTTTTGAAACTTCTTCTTGCCCTTCTTTACCATTGGTTTCTCCTCTACCTTCTCCTTGCTAGGAGTGGCTTTGAGTTTTGGACAATCAGTCTTTATATGACCTGGTTTCCTGCATTCATAACAAATCACTTCATTAGAAACCTTGCCATTTCTGTTATACTTACCTCTATTCCATTGTTGGCGTCTCTTCTGCTTCCTCTTTAAAAAGCTTTTGAATTGTCTAGTCATCAGTGCTATATCATCTTCATCCTCAGGTTGTGAGTGTTCACTTTCTAACTCTTCCACATTTAATGCAATATTCTTGTCCTTTCTTGGTTCACCTGCATCAATCTTTCTTTGACTTACTCCTTGCTCGTAAGCAATGAGTGAACCAAGAAGATTGTCAATAGAATAAATGTTCAAATCTTTTGACTCTGTAATTGCAGTAATTTTAGCATCGTATGCAGTAGGTAAACAACGAAGAATTTTATTAACCATTTCAGCATTTGTTAATTCCCTACCAAGTGCATGCAAAGAGGTGACAATTTGAGTGAATCTTGTGTACATGTCAGATATAGATTCATTAGGTTTCATGCGAAATAATTCGTAGTCATGTAACAAGATATTGAGTCTTGATTGCTTAACCTCATTTGTCCCTTCATAAGTAATACAAAGTCTATCCCATATGTCTTTTCCGCTTTTACAAGTGGAAACCCGCATGTAGTCTTCAGATTTTAAAGCACAAAAGAAACTATTTAAACATTTTGCATTTAATTGTGCTAAGTCACGTTCTTCTATAGTCCAATCTGCATAGGGTATATCTACCCTAATTCCATCAACTAATCTAGTTGGTTTTGTGTAACCTTCCTGGACTAGCATCCACATGCGATAATCAAGTGACTGTAAGAAAGTAGACATGCGTGTTTTCCAAAAATCAAAAGGAATATTGTCAAACAGTGGAGGTCTAGTGATAGAGTAACCCTCAGGTGTGGTTCGGTTTCTAAATGTACCCATCTACGTTAATCAAAAAGTAGTTCAAACTTATGATTTTGAAACAATGCTCTGATACCACTTGTTGAGTCCAGTAATTAGGTTGTTAAGCCTAAGTAAATGTCCCACGGCTACCAAGAGGGGGGTGAATTGGTAGTTTTAAAAATTTTAAACCCTCTTAATTATAAAGTTGAACCGAAATAAAATTTTCTTTTAAAGTTTATAGAAAAATGTTTTTCAACCACAGTGTTGTTAAAACTGAAATTTAAAGTGCGGAAACGTAAAAGCAATAAAGTAAATGACACCAGATTTATAGTGGTTCGGTCTATAACCAGACCTACATCCACTCCTCAGAGGCACCCTCTGAGTATTGCACTAATACCACAAAGTGACTCTCCTTTAGCACCCACAGCAAGGCGGAGAAGCCTGTACAAAACACTCTATTCACCACTACCCGGTGCGGTAGAGAACCGTCATCCTTTTATACAATCCACAGTGCTGGCAGAGAACCGTCGTCCTTTCACACTCTCCTAGTGTGGGCAGAGAACCCTACAGCTGTTCACACTCTCCAAGTGTAGGCAGAGAACCTTCTTCCTTTTACACTCTCCTAGTGTAGGCAGAGAACCCACGTCTGTTCACACTCTCCAAGTGTCGGCAGAGAACTGGACCTTCTTGAATGATCTTCTCACAAGAATCTAGAAGGAAGAAAGAAAAGAGTGAAGAAATCCAATTTCACAAGTAGAGACTCTTACCTTAGCAATCCAAGTGAAGCCTTCTCGCTCCAATGCTAGGAATCCTCCTTTGAAAGCTCTCTTCCACTCTCTCCTTGGCTATTCTCTCAATAGGCACGAAGATCAAATGACAAAAAGATTGGGTGGCAGTCTAATTTGGACTATTTATACAAAAGACATGAAAAACCGCCCAAAAACTGCAAATTTCCAATTCTGTACGCAGTGGATCGTCCTGTACGATCCTGGATCGTCCTGGACGATTTTACTTAAACGATCTGAAATGACCCAATTTGTATATGTGTACGAAATGACTTCGTACAGCTGATCGTCCTGTACGAACTAGGTTCGTCCAGTACGAACGGTTATTACAAGGTCGGTTCTGGAAACTGCTGAAAACTGTTCTAAGTCGGTTTATCGTTTGGACGAAAATATGTTCGTCTGGACGAAAATTTTCCAGAGAGCCGATCGTCCTGGACGATTATTTATTTTGTATGGACGAAAATTTTCCAGAGGACCAATCGCCGCGGACGATAATTTTGTTTCGTCTGGACAAAAATTTTCCAGAGAGCTGTTCGTCCGGTACGATATTTATTTTCGTCGGGACGAAAATTTTCCAGAGCACTGGTCGCCTCGTACGATGGTAAAATTCATCTGGACGAAATTTTACAGAGAACCCATCGTCCGGGACGATATTAAAATTCGTCCTGGACGAATAGGACTTAGAAAAAATTTTTCCAAGCAAGTTCCTATTCGTTCCAAATGCTCTATAGGAGATAACTGACAGATCGTCCAGTACGATAAATATCATCCTGTACGATCAGTATAGAATTTCAAGATCTCCTTATTTGTGTGTGTGAGATTTTATTCACTCAATTACAATCACTCCCTTTCAAAATTAATTCAAAGAAAAGACAAACTTCAAATAAATAAAATATCTCATGTTGAATTTGATTTGAAGTTTTCGTAGTCTGGAGTCTGATTTTCCTGAAATGTTAGTACACACAAGAGCAAGTGCAAATCTTCTAAAATTGTTAGGAGATAACTATACATTTGAACAATAATGTTTGGAATCATCAAAACTACATAAGTTACACAAATATAAATCATTCAAATAGCAACAATTCAAACAACCCTTGTCTCTGATCCTAACTTTGACTGGTCCACTGCGAATCACTTTCTTCGCCACACCAATGCACACTTTCATGTTGGAGAGACTAGCTCTTTACTCAAAGATGCTAGGACAATACAGCATGTCTTTCGTACTTCTATTATTCCAAAAGCTGGGGACCGAGTCCACATCACTCCACTGCTTTCACTTACTACCTTTTATGTTCTGGCCCATAAAGAGTTCATTGCTACTGACCTGTTTTTTTGCTACATTGAGCATTTAACTACAATCTGCGATCCAGGTCATAAGAGGAAACCTAATCTTTCTTTAGGACACCTCATTGCTTATATTCTAGAATCTAAATACCATCTTTAATATCCTGCTCCTCCCGACATTCAGCCACTCGTCTACTTAAACAGTTTCTTTAATGCCCTTTATAGTACTCATCTCCACCCAGGGTATGAGAAAGCTCGGGGGGCTGAGGAGGAGGAGGCTCCTGCACCTATTCCTAAACTTTTCCTCTCTGCTAGCACTCTTAGCTGGATCAGTTGGTGGAGAAATTTGATCTGTGAGAGACCTGTTTTGATGCTTATGTTGCACACCAGCAGCAGCACTATGACAAGGACATGGCCTGATTTGGGGCACAGTTTGCTACTCTCCTGTTACTTTCAGCAGCCACCACCACCACCACCTCCGTCTAATGATCAGGGGCCCTCGTTTCTCTGATTTTCTTTGTGTTTTTCTAGTTTATTTCTCTTCTAGTTTTAGTTTCCATTTTCTATAGTTAGTTTTTCTTATGTTTTGTTTAGTTTCTATTATATTTTTTATTTGTGTTATGTTGTATTTTCGTCCATTTTGTGATGTCAAAAAGGAGAGTAGTCTGATGTATCTTGTACTTTGAATTTTGGAACATAGTGAACTATTTTTTTGTCATATGTTTTTTACTAAACTGCCATAACTGCTTGAAATTTTCTCAATGTGTTTGTCATCATCAAAAGGGAGAGATTGTTGCAAATCTGAGTTTATGGATTAGACTTTTGATGATAGCAAACATTCATGATTTCCTATGTCTACCTTACCTACTAACTTTTCAGGTCCATAAGATCGAACGCAACTCAAGCCAGCTAAAGATCGGGTAGATTTTGGTTGAGTCAAGTTTATATTTTTCCTTTCTTGAGTCATTTGTTAAAGTGATTCCTGATGCTAAGTAACCTTGCACATACACACTTGAGGGGTTTTCTGAGTTTTTCTATTTTGAGTACATCGATCTGGATGATGTTCATATGGGCCAGGACGATTCAACTAAAAATAGAAACCCTAATTAGGGCATCCTGATTAAGCAGCCATCATTAAGTAAATCATCCTAGATGATACTTGTATCGGCCAGGAAGATAGGCTCATATCAGAAAAAATCAACCACCATGAGCAATTTAGGTATTCTTTATTTTAAAGTATCGGCCCGGACGATCTCCATATCATCCTGGATGATACAGCACAATTATGCCTAAATTAATCTGGCAAATATAGAAAGCAATTAATGCTAATTGATATGATCACATCAGTCGAGCCGATCACAAGATCGGCCGGGATGATG
This sequence comes from Dendrobium huoshanense, assembly GCA_016618105.1. NCBI lineage: Eukaryota > Viridiplantae > Streptophyta > Magnoliopsida > Asparagales > Orchidaceae > Dendrobium > Dendrobium huoshanense. Next base: position 38,929,586 of record CM028352.1, on the reverse strand, counting down.
TCCTGGATGATTGACATCGACCAGCATCTATTATGGGTGATGTTCAAGATGATTGTACTCAAATTTGAACTAATTGGTCAGGATGATATTATATCGGCGTGGACGATGTAACCAATTTTCTTCTGATCGTCCCAAATCATCCCGGCTGATTGAGCTTATTTTGTACTGATCGGCCAGGACAATATTTTGATCGTCCTGGACGATAAAGTCAGTTCTTGAAATTCTATTTAAAGGACCCAAATTTTCTCATGCTTAAGACCTTGAGTGCTGATGTCTTAACCTGAGAGAGCCTTGAGAGAGGGAGAGGGTGAGAGAGAGAGAGAGAGAGAGAGAGAGAGAGAGAGAGAGAGAGAGAGAGAGAGAGAGAGAGAGAGAGAGAGAGAGAGAGAGAGAGAGAGAGAAAGAAAGAGAGAGATAGGAACTTGTGAGGGGGAGTTTGTGAGAGGGTTCACAAATGTTACTCCAAGCATGTCATCTCTGTTCTTCATCCTTTGTCCTTTGTCCTTGGGACGTCTACTTCAATAAAAGATCTAGGTTCTATACCCGCTTCAGGAGGAAGCAAAAGGAATCGGTTCTCTGTCGCACCGGGGTTGGTGAAAAGGAGTATGTTGTAAAGGCTTCTCCGCCTAGTTGTGGAAGCTAAAGGAGAGACACTTAGTTAGTGCAATACTCTGAGGGTGCCTCCGAGGAGTGGACATAGGTCAAGGATTGACCGAACCACTATAAATCTGGTGTGATCTTTCTTTGTTTTGCTTCCACGTTTATTTATTTTTGCACTCTGATTTCTGTGGTGTTTTTGGTTTTAATTTTCTGCTTTACCTAAAGAATTTTTTTTTAAAAAATATGAATTCACCCCCCCCCCCCCCTCTCTCTTGGTTAGCCTTAGGCTAGTTCCTAAGGGCTTAACATCCCTAATAAAATTTCAGGACACGGTTCAAAGGAGATTCCTTTGGAAGAAATTAGAAGAGTTTAACTCAAACAATATCCCTATGCTAGTAGGAGGGGAATTCAATTATTTGTTATCTAAGGAAGATAAGAGGGGTGTAGGAGATTTTGGTTCAATCAAGCTTCAAAGGAGATGAAATCTTTCTTAGTGAATAATTATTTTCATGAGATTAGATTTGTTGGTCCTAAATTTACATGGTGTAACAATAAGGTGGAAGGAGCTCAGATACTTGAAAGACTATATAGATGTTTGTTAAATGTCAAAGATCTTAATTATAATCAAATGGTGGTAAGGCATCTTCCTAGAGTTGCCTCGGACCATTGTCCTATTCTTTTAAATTTTTTGAATCACAAGTTCAAATCGGAAAGGATCATCAGGTTTCAAGAGGTATGGGTTTCTTACCCTACATCGGAGGCAATTGTTATATCTATTTGGAATAGGAAAACTGAAGGTGATGGTGCTGAAATATTGAATAAAAATTTTAAGAGAACCTTAAGATCTTTATTCTTTTTGAGTAAAGCAAAACACAAGGATCTTAATTCTCTTAAGGAAGAATTAAAGCAAAGTATCTGGGATCTTCATATGAAAGAATCAAATACGGTTGGCTTTCGGAAACGGACATATGGATACTTAAGCAAGTGTGAATGAACTTAATTCTATTATGGCTCGGCTGAACACTTAATGGAAGCAAAGATCCAAAGTAATATGGTTGTTGAAGTTGATTCAAATTAAAAAAAAAAATCACTCTTTTGCATCAGCAAAAAGGAACTCGAATTGGATTCATAAAATTAGTAATAGAGACGGGATGGAAGTGGTAGATCCTAACCAAATTGAGATTGTTTTTCTACACACTTTCATGGAGAAATGGAGATACATACACTGTAATTTAGATGGATGGACGAATTCTTCAAGCACACTAGATGACAATGATAAATATGGCTTAAACAAGAATTTGGATATGAAAGAAGTCGAAGATGTGGTGTTCCAAACTGGCAGAAATATTTCTCGAGGTAATGATGGTATACCTTATTATTTTGTGAAAAAGTATTGCTATATAATCAAAGATGATCTTTGGAATGCTATTAACCTCTTTTTCAAATCCGGAGTGATGAATCATTAATGGAAAGAAATATTGATTGTGCTAATTCCTAAAGTAGAAAATACAACTACTCCAAATTAGTACAGGCTGGTTAGTCTTTGTAGGACTATTTACAAATTGATAGCTAATATTCTTCTGAATAGAATGAAACCTGTTATTCACAAAGTGATCTCAATAGAACAAGCTGCCTCTCTCAATGGTAGATCGCTTGAAGATCATATCCTTGTTGCTAAGGAAATTTTGCATAAATTCAGGATTTTCAAAGCTTCCAAAGGTATGGTTTCTTTTAAAATTGAAATGGAGCAAGCATATGATAGCATGTGTTGGAATACTTTAAGGCAAGTTTTGGAGATGTTTGGATTTCCCCAATTGTTGCCGGTTGGATCATGGAGTGTGTAATTGATCCAAGATTTTCTCTGATGATTAATGGAAGACTTTCTAGATGGATTAATGCAAAGAATGGATTTAGATAAGGTTGTCCACTATTACCTTATCTATTCATTTTTTGTTCTCAATTATTTTCAAATGTTCTTAAACAAAATGAATTGTCTTTGGGGATTCGGTTAATCCCAAATGTGCAAAGGATTTCGTATCTTCTATTTGCAGATGACATCTTAATTTTCTCTGAAGCAAAAGTGAAAGATGTAAAGGAAATTAAAAAAAAAATTCTATATGATTTTTGTTATTGGACTGGTCAAAAAATCAATGTTTCTTATTCAGCTATTCTTTTTGGGAAACATGTGATGAGAAAGATAAAAAATCAATTGAGAAGGTTATGGGCTTCAAGGTAGTAAAATAGTTTAATTATCTTGGAATTAAGGTGGCTTTGAGAAGGATGGTGGCGGAAGACTTTCATTTTATTATTGAGAAAGCTTTGAGATTAGTTCACATTTGGGGAATTAATCTTATTTCTCTAGTAGGGAAATTCAATCTTATAAAGACTATATTCTTATCAATCCCTAGCTCTAGTTCCAAAATGTGTGTTGAAGGAGTTGGATAAAATCTATAGGAACTTCATTTAGAACAAAAGTGATGGCAAATTTGGCATACATTATGTAAGTTGGAGTAATCTATGCAAACCTATAAGTTGTGGAGGAAGAGGTCTTTGTTCATTCTTGGATATGGTTGGTCTTTTATGAGATAAGTTGGCATGGAAAATTATACAAGATAAAGATTCTTTCTTATTCAAAATGCTGGGAGAAAAATATGGTGTTCAAAATAGAGTCCTCAGTGGTAGTAAAGGAAGCTCATCTTCTAAAATCATTGCAAGCGGTTTGGAGTCCATTAATTAGCTAATCAGATGGAAGGTTGGATCAGGTAAATCTATTGATGTTTACAATGACATATGGATTTTGGACAAATGTCTAAACAAATGGCCAACATTCATGAAAAATCTTGAACATAATGAATTGAAGGTGGAAAAGCTAATTATTGAAGGAAGATGGAATGTAGATGAATTAAATAATTTATTTGGGGATGAGCTAGTTTGCATTATCTGTAAGATTCCAACTCTTGTGGATAAGGAGGAAGATGTGATGGAGCTCATTCAATTCAATCCATGTTTTTCTATTATTGCTGCTACTTATAAAGCTACGGTGATGGATGATTACTCAGGTGACCAATGGGAAATGATGAAAAAATTTAAATTGATCATTCTAGTGGAAGTGTTTTGGTGGAGATTCTTTCACAATGTGATCCCTACCTTCAATTTCCTATATCAAAGAAGATTGCAGGATGATTTTGGATGCCTGAGAAGATGTAATGCTAGAGAGGACTTGGATCATATTTCGATCAAATGTGCAAAAGTGTGAGAGGTATTAAATCATCTTAACACCTGGGGATTTAGCTTTCCTAATTTTCAATCCTTTTATGAAATATTTGAATGGAAGGATAAAAGTGTTGATAAATATAAGTTCATTATCAATGTTTATTGTAATTCCATATAACTAAACTGGTGGGCTAGGAACAAATTTGTTCATGGAGGGAAGGTTGATAGTGCTAAGTTGATTGAGCTAAATTCTGTAAGTTTTGCATCGATAGCTTTATGAGTGGAAAAATCAAATCAGAGAATCGGGGTACCAATCAGTTATATAGACTGTTGGATCGTTGGGACCCTCTTCCTTCCGGTTGGATCAAATTAAATGAGGATGCATCATTGCTAAAATCATACAAAGCAGGAGTTGGAGGTGTAATCCGAGATTGCAAAAGAAGTTTTATTCTTGCTTATGGACATTCTTGTATTCATTGGAACATTTCACAACTAGAGATTTTGGCCGTCCAAATTTTAAAAGACATTAAAAAAGATTTTATGGAAGAGTACAAAGGGTTGATTATTGAAGGAGACAACTACAACATTATCAAATTTCTACAAAAATTGGGAGGTAATTGGAAGGAAGACCTTGCATTCTTAAAAGAGTTCAAATTTGTCATTTTTAATTGGGTAAATTGAGATTGTAATAAGTTAGCAAATTTTTGTGCTAACTATGCTCTTTTTAGCAATTTTAGTTGGTTTGATTTCATTTCAAATAAGATTCCTCCTTTTATGCAAGTGTTAAAGGTGGAATCAGATTATGGTTTTAGTCTATAATAGATCCTTTTGATCTTAATGCAATCGGTTTGATTTTTTCAAAAAAAATATACAATCTATGTTTCTTAATTAGAGATAAATTTAAATTTTAAAAATTGAATTGATCATAATGTACGAACTAGTTCGTATTGTATAAACATGAATTAAGTGGTCTAATTTAATCTATATATTAAGGAATCATATTAGATCAAATTTAATTATAGATTATATTACATAATACAAATAGTATAATAAGTCCAATCCACTATAGAGCTCTTCGAATAAAATTTGGTTTGTCTTGTACAATATGAGATTTAATTTGAACTTATCGTACTAGAAGACTTATAATTATACGTGATGATCTTCTATAAAATTGAACTAATTGTACTATATGGTCTGTGCATTGTACTGTACCATCAGAAGACTTTTATTGTATCTTATATGGAATTGAAAATAAAATTTTTGATAGCCCTCTTTAGAAACTCTTGTTGCATCCTATAACACGACTTTTTGAGTAGTCAATGCCATTTTCTTTCTAAGGGAGAGCTTAGAGAGAATCGACATTCAAAATGAAAGAGAGGAGGTGAGGTTTAGAGAGGGTGAGTGCATTAAGGTATTCAAGGGGTATGAGAGGGGTCATTTGGTTGCTCCAACTATCCTGCACCTTTGGTTCTTCAGTTTTGTTTGGTGGAGCTCTTGGAGGGTAGCTCTAAAAAGGTGTGTCTTTGGGGCCAAAGACTCGCTAGTCAAGGAGGATAAAGTTTCGGCATCTCCACCGAGCATAGAAGCGAAAAAAGGGGATTGACATCTCTTCCAATCTTAAAAGTGAAAGAAGGGATTACAATATCCACTAAGCTTGGAAGCGAAAGGAGGGATCGACATCTCTGCTAGTCTCTGAGGCGAAAGGAGGGACAACATCTCTGTCAGGTCGTAGAGGCGATAGGAGGAAGATTATTTGGGTGTGAAGAGTCTACAAGGGTGATTATTCTTCTGGTCAAGGGAGAAGAGCTTCTCCGCCTAATTGTATGCAAAAGGAGAGACTTGTCTAGTGCAATTTCCAAAGAGAAAGACCTTTGGAAAATGGACATAGATCAATTTGATTGAACTACTATAAACTTTGGTTTGCATTTCCTTACTTTTCATATTATTAACTTTACTTGCAATTTATTTAATAGCATTATGGTTTAATTTTTATTACATGTATGAAAAGGATTTTGGAGATTATTTTTGGCTGATCTTTATTTTGAAAATAAGTAAAAAAAAAATTAATGATCTTTATTTTGAAAATCAGTAAAAAAAATTAATAATTTTTTTCTACAAATATAAAAGCAAAAGAAAATAATTACTATGAGTTTTTGTTTGAAGTAATTTAGACCTTTAATCTCTTTCGTATATTTCTATATTTGTTTTTTAAGCAAAAGAATTTCAAAAAAAAAAATTTAATGAATCAATTCACCCCCTCTTTGTGTGCCTTTCAATGAAGTAATTTAAACTTTTAATCTCCTTGTCTAGTGCACTTTCATTTATGCTCTGATTCACAACAACATTAGGAAGAAATCTCTCTATTTCAAACCTGTTTCCGGATATTATAGGTTTCGAGTTTTTAAAAATATTAAATTGATCTTTTAGAATATGTAGTTTTTTTCTTTTATTTGCATTACACCTTGATAATAATTGACTAATAAGATAAAAATATCAGTTTTATTAAGTAGTATAAAAGTAATTTTAAGTTAATTACATTCATCATGGGAATGATATTCATCTCATCCTTTTATTAGTTGATACAACATGAATACTTGTGCAGAATAGGAATTGCAATTTGGAATAAAAAATCATATTTATAAAGACAAGTAGTGTGTGGAATGATATGTCAGTTGGAAACCCCAACGAACCTACCAGTCATGAACCTCCTTAACTCAACACTCATGATGGACTCGCCCACGTACTTATGTGAATCTACTTAGTATTATTGAATTCGCCTTGGAAGAGACCATTAAAAATCGTTCAACATCAACCACTCCAGCCAATCAGGAGGATACATATATACATATATATATATATATATATATATATATATATATATATATATATATATATATATATATATATATATATATATATATATATATATATATATATATATATATATATATATATATATATATATATATATATATAAGTGGGAATATGATAACATAAAATGGCGCAAAACTTACCGATGATATCAGGTTGCACAAAACACAATAAATTATCGCATTATTGTTCACCATATTGCTAGTGAAGATCAAATAGCCAATATCTTTATTAAAGTTTTATCTATAGTGACTTGCACTAGTTTTCTAACAAGTTAACAATTCAAGGACTATTAAAATTTTGTTTGAAATTGTTTTCTTATTGTTTTCTAAAGAAACTTTTTAGTACAAAATTCTCTAATTCAACATGATATACACTTCTTTTTTTTTGTTTATGTGCCAATACTTTTTACTCCATCTCAACCGTTGGTTGGTAACTACATGCTTGATCTCATCATTTGGCCAATATAAGGTGTGAATTACAATTTTTTTTGTTGCAAACCACTTGTCATACATTAATATTATAAAAAATCAAAATCTAAAATACTCGGTAGATAAGATATGGCACACTCTCAATGTAGCCATTTTAAAATATAACAATGATAAATGATAAGAATAAAACTATGAATGACCTAAAAATTAATAAAAAAAATATTTCTTTTCAAAATAGATAGTTAACATATTCGACCAACTAATTCATATAATATATAATATATAAAAATGCATTCATTTTCTTGATTCACAATGATGCATCTTAATTTTCACCCTATATAATTAATTGAGTCATATAATGAATATTCGACAAATTTTAAGCTGAATGTCGACTATCTAACGCAATCCTCTACTTTTATCATCCAAGACATAGAACCTGGAAGCAATAATGTTGTTAATGTAGTAGAAAAGTAAGATAATTATGTGACTTTTAACTTGACACAAAGGAAAAATATGAGTCATTAAGTCAACCCCACCCCCACATAGTGAGATAAAAGCTTGATGATGTTATTGTTGTATAATTAATTGAAATTATTTAATATGAGCTCCAAAAATCAGTCATGCCATAAAAATAAGTTAGAGGTCAGACGAAATTCTAGCGTCCCATGGAAGTAGGGCAGAATTCTGGTGTCACGGAGTTCGGGTGAAACTCTAGTGTCACTTGAATGTTGAGCAGAAATCCGGTTTTCTTTATACGCTGGGTAGAATTATGGTGTTGCTTGAACACCGGGCATAACTCTGGCGTCAGGCAGAATTCTGGCGTCGGGCAGAATACTGACGGCGGTAGTCGAGGAGGAATTTCTTCCCTCCTATCCTTCTTCTCTTATGCTTCTTCTCTTCTCCTTCTTCTCTTTCTTCTCCTTGCTTCTTTCTTCTCCTTGCTTGGACCCCTCTCAAGAGAAATGAGGGGTCTATGTGTAGAATTTTGGAGTGGCATGGCCTGTAAATAGGTGAGAGATCATGAGCAAATTGGGAGTGGTTTAAATGGACGGCCGATATTGAATCCCTTGATCGTGGACCATTCGTCAGACATTTGAAGGTCTTAATGATGTCAAAATTTAGCAATCTTGGGCTCATTGGATTTGTCTCATCGAGCCGCTTGATTTGACTGTAAGCTCGTCATGTTTGGAAACCGTTGGTAACTCAAATTGTGATGCAAACCTTCTAACTGCTCTTCGGGTCTTCAATTTAGACTCATTTGGGCTCGGATTGAGTCGAATTTGGTGTCGTTGGGTTCATTTTTCTGAGACGAACAGTTCAACTATAAGTTTGCTAGAATCGGAGTTCAAGTGATCTGAAATTTAATTTTTCAAACTTTTGGCTTGATTTCGCCATGAGATTCTTTCTCGATCAAGATAATTTTTGCATGATATATCAGTTTCCCCCCTATTTTTGGATGTCAAAGCTCCAGAAGTTCAAAAATATATATTACAACACTTCAATTTGATTGAATCACTAAAAATTGTGTTCCATAAAACATGAATTTGCTCAAACTTGATCATAGAGGCCCTGTTGAGCTCCGAAAGTGTCAAAACTGAGTCTGGAACATGGAAAAACATGTCCAAGAACCCAAAAAATGTCAAATTTGGACTATCCGGGCTGAAAATGGAGCCCGAACATGGTTAGGTGGCCGAACCGGCCGACCAGCGGCCTCCTGTCACCGACGGCGGCGGTGGCACGCCTGCCTTGAGGCAATAGGCGCGTCCCGCCCGTGTACAGCGCGGTTAGCCGCGCTGTTAGGGTTTTAAAAAACATTTAATGGTGGGGCCCTACAAAAGTTATAAAAAATCTCAAAAAATTTCAAAAACTCCCAAAAAAATCCAAAAAATTTTGAAAATTTTTTAAAATTTTGAAAATTCAGTAACTTCTATAAACTTTTCTCTTCCTCCCAAGAATGCTATAAGTACCCCCTCAGGGCCAAAGAAAAAATTGCACCTTCTTCTTTTTTCCTTCTTTCTTTCTAACAATTGAGGCTTTTTGCTGTTTTTAGTAGGTGACTTTCTCTACTTTATTCGACGCCCCTCCTCTTATACAAAAGTTGGAATTTTCTCCTCTTTTTCTTCTTCTGGCTTTCTGATAGTTGAAGTTTTTTGCTGTTTTCAGTAGGTGACTTCCCTACTTGATTCGGCGTCCCTCCTCTCGTACAGAAGTTGAAAATTTTCCAATCTTTCTCCTTCTTTCTTCCATATTTTTCTTCTTGCTTTAGAGGCCTTCTACTATTTTTCGTAGGTGATTTTCCCTACTTAATTCGGCGCCCCTCCTCTCGTATAGAAGTTAGACTTTTTGCATTCGTTTCTTTTCTTTCTCCTCCCTCATTCTAACTTTCTTATAGTTGAGGCATTCCCCTATTTATTGTAGGCGATATTCCTTACTAAAATTCAGGGCCCCTCTCCTTGTATAGAAGTTAAGATTTTTGTATATTTTTTTCTTTTCTTCTCTTATAGTCTTCTTCTTATATTAGAGGCATTCCATTATTGGAGATAGGTGACATTTTCCTATCAAGTTTTAGTGCCCCTCTTTTTGTATATAAGTTAGACATTTTACATTCGTTTCTTTCCTTTCTCTTCCTGCATTCTAACTTTCTTATAGTTAAGGCATTCCCCTATTTTTGTAGGCGGTATCCCCTACTAAAATTCAGGGCCCCTCTCTGTGTGTAGAAGTTAGAACTGTTGCTCGTTATTCTTCTCTTGTGTTCTTCTTCTTATATTGAAGGCATTCCACTGTCACAGATAGCCGGCATTCCCCTATCGATCTTCAGTGCCCCTCTCTTGTATAAAAGGAGATTTTTCCTTCTTGTTCTTCTCTTTCAAACTTCTTCTTGCATTGGAGGCATTTCACTGTTGGTGATAGGCGACCTTCTCCTATCGAGCTTCAGTGCCCCTCTTTTGTATAGAAGGATATTTTTTTCTTCTTATTCTTCTCTTGCGAACTTCTTCTTGCATTAGAGGTATTCCACTGTCGGTGATAGGCAACCTTCTCCTATCGAGCTTCAGTGCCCCTCTTTTGTGTAGAAGAAGTCGCAATGAGAGGATATCTTCTAAAAATACAATCCTTGACATGAGAAGATCAGTTGTTGCTTATATGCGAAGATGATTTGCGAAGATCTTGTGACAATAGTATCCAGGGGAGAGCCAGTAGATGGGGAGGATTTCAACGCCATTTGAGCGTAAGTCTGTCAGCAATGGACGATCGAGTTGAAGCACATTAGCAGTCAATGACTGAATGTAGAGCTGTAGGAGAAAGATCAAGGGTGCACTGTAAGTAGCAACCAAGCGAAAAGTCGATGATGGTTGATATTGAAAGTTCGTTCGGGATGTTAAGCCCTACGAACTTAGTCCCAAGCTAACCAAGAGGGGGGGTGAATTGGTATTTTAAAAAATTTCTTTTCACAAAGAACAAAAACACATAAACCAAAATCACACCACGTGAAAAATAAATGCAAAAATTAAAGTGCGGAAGCAAGAAACAAGAACACAGAAATTTATAGTGGTTCGGTCAACTCGACCTACGTCCACTCCCCGGAGGCGTCCTCCGAGTATTGCACTATAAACGTGACTCTCCTTTAGCCCCCACGGCTAGCCGGAGAAGCCCTCACAAAGAACCTCCTTTTTTCCACCCCGACAAGGCAGAAAACCTATCTCCTTTTGCTTCCTCATGAAGCTGGCAGAGAACCAACAACCAGATGCTAACTTCTTACCTCTACCGACCCTTCCACGGATGAGAAACTCTAAACGAAGAAGCAGAGCGATCCTTGAAGCAACCCTTGTGAATCCCCTCACAAGATCCTCTCTCTCTCCCTCTCTCACTTTCTCTCCTCAAGGCATTCTCAGGTCAAGGCAGTAGCCAAAAGGTTATTCAAAACATTGAACAAGAGCTCTTAAATAGAAGAGCTTCAAAGGAGCTCATTAATTGCAAGTTGCCGACATTATCGTCCAGGCCGATATGGACATCGGCCTGGCCGATCAGTACAAAACTCAGAAGATCGGCCAGAGCATCACCCTGAATGCAAAACTGGATGATTTAAAATTGGCTTGATCGTCCAGGCCGATCTCATGATCGTCCTGGCCGATCAGTTCAAATAAGAGGAAAATCGTCCAGAGCATAACCCTGAATTCGAGCTGGCCGATATTTATCATCCTGAAGTAACTAAGGTTTTTGAATAGATCGTCCTGGCCGATCCTGCGATCATCCAGAATGATATGATCGTATCAATCATCCTTAATTTCTTCCTTAATTTCCTGATCAATTAAGGCATAACTTGTGAATATCGTCCAGGCTGATCAATGATCGTCCTGACCGATTATTTAAAAAAATAATTTACCTTAATTGTCTATGGTGGCAACTTCTTTCTATTTTGAGCTTATCGTCCTGGCCGATACACGTATCGTCTAGGCCGATATGTTAATGATGACTTCCTTAATTAAGAATCTATATTTAGACTTTCTGTTTTAAGCCTTATCATCCAAGATGATGTAAATATCATCCAAGCCGATATGAGTAAAAACAGAAATTATAATTCTCTTAAGTGTGTGTGTGTGTGTGTAGGGTTACTTAGCATCAGTCTCTTTGACTATTACAAATAAACTCAATAAGAGAAAAAATAAATTACAGACTGATTCAACCCTAAACCTATGCAATCTTGAACTGGCTTCGTTTGTTCGTCTGATCTTCGATTCCTGAAAAGTTAGAAGCAACATGCAGTCCCAGAGAATCAAGAGTGTTTGTCAATCATCAAAACATAAGTCATGAAAATAGATTTGCAATAATCTCCCCCTTTTTGAAGATGGCAAACACGAGGAAAAACTCTAAAAAACACAGCAGTTCATTAAAATTTCAAAAATTACAAGCAAATCAGCTTTTCCTACCACAACCTACTCCCCCTTTTGTCATCACAAAAAGAGGGTCCTAGAACCACAAAAGAAAAAATAAAACAACACAACATAAACTAAAATAAACTACAATACAAACTACAGAAACAAAAAACATACAGCAGAAAACACAGACTAGAAAAACGAGGGACCTTGATCATCAGATGGAGGAGGTGGAGGTGGATGCTGAAAGTAACTAGCAAGCGTAGTAAACTGAGCATTGAACCAGACGATGTCCTAGTCATGTTGCTACTGCTGGTGAGTCATATATCTGTCAAAGCGGGCTAAATCCTTAGTACGGTGCTGCTCGTAGCGGGCAATGTCTTCAGAATGTTGTTGCTCCTGTGCAGCAACGTAAGCGTCAAAGCGGGTCTCCCATCAATCAAACCTCTCTATCAACATATTAACCGGTGAGTGCTGGTGTAGAGGAATAGGATCAGGAATGGGAGCAGGAGCGGGAGCCTCCTCCTCCTCAGCCCCACGAGGTTCCTCATCCCTCTGGTGGAGACGAGTACTGTGAAGGGTACTGAAGCAACTGTTTGAGTAGAAGGGAGTTGGGAGGTTAGGAGGAATAGGATACTGAAGTTGGTATTTGGTTTCAAGGACATAGGCTATGATGTGTCCAAAGGCTAGATTGGGTTTCCTCTTACGACCTGGATAGCGGATTGTGGTTAAGTGATCAATGTATTGAAAAATTAAATCTGCAGTGTTAAATTCTCTACGAGCCATGATGTAGAAAGTAGTGATGGAAAGTAGATGGGTGATGTGGATTTGGTCCCCGGCTTTTGGAATTATGGAGGTGCGAAGGACATGTTAAATTTTCCTAGCATCTTTGACTAAAGAGCTAGTCTCTCTAACATGAAAAGGTGCATTAGTCTGGCGAAGGAAGTGATTCACCGTGGACCAATCAAGGTCAGGATCTGAAGCGATTAAGTACAGCTTATCCCCGATGCTGGATGGTTATAACAGTTCAACACAGTCCTGATATGTGATTTCGACAGGGCGTCGATTCACATAGGAGGACAGGGTTGTGAAGGTAGGGTTAATGCGAAGGTTTGCAAAGAATTCTTGAAGAAACTAGGAATTAAAGGGGAAAGCAAGGGACATAATGAAACAAAGGGAGGTGTAAGTGAAAAGATCCATTACCGGGTATGAGATGTGGGCAGGATTGATGATTCTGGAGACAGTTATCCCACACTCTTTGTATCGATGGTAGGCGGCTTCATCTTGTGCCTCCCCGAAACGAGAGTCAATCCTAGCCCTCGAAGAACTCCCAGAAGTTTGTTGAACACGTTTCCCACCAGTCATAGAAGAGAGTTAGCAAGGAGACACAAGAGGAGAAGGGATGAAGTGAGAAATATTGCTGGATCGGCCAGAATTTAAAGAAATAGTCATATCGGCCAGGCCGATCGCAGAATCGTCCAGGCCGATATGGCTCAATAATTGCGTACAGGCCGATTGGTCAAAAAGGCGGTCCGATCGTCCGTGACGATCAGATATCGGCCAGGATGATTAGACACAGACGATCGTCCCGAGGAGGCAATCTGGACGACCGTTGAAAAAGCAGATCATCCGGGCCGATTAGAAGTATCGTCCAGGACGATGCACAATAATTGATCGTACTGGCCGAAGTTAAAATGTTTTAAATCTCTGCCACGTGTATCGTCCGGGACGAACAGTGGATCGGCCAGGACGATTGTCCAATAATGGATCGTTCGGGGCCGATTATAACGATTTAAACATGCTGACACGTGGATTGTCTAGGACGATCCAGTGTATCGGCCAAGACGATGCACATAAAATGCATCGGCCAGATGAATTATTCTATTGGCCAGGACTACCATCATGATTGAAATAGAGTTCGATCAGATCGTCCAGGATGATATTGTATCATCTAGGACGATGAGTTATAGTAAGCACATTAAAGGTCAGTAGATGGAATTTGAAGAGATTTTGTCTAATCGTCCAAGATGATACAGGTATCGGTCAGGATGATGTGACTAGAATTTAAAAATTAATGAATGATGGTGATGATCAAAGCCCTCAAAAATAAAACAGACAAAAACACAGTAATAAAAAGCTAAAAATAATGAAAATAAAAAAATGAATATTTTTTTAATTTTAATTTTTCTAAATTTTTTTTTATCAAGGCTTCATATGAGATGTTCTCAAATAATTAAATTTTAGAGTTCTAAAAGATCAAGGAGTTTAGCCAATCCTAATCAGACAAAGGCAAAACATCCGATTATGTTAACCCTAGATCAGACGTTCTTTATGGTACAAATTTTCTTTTGGAAAAATAAAAAAGTTTAACTCAGATAAACCTAATTGAGTAAAAACAATATCCAATCAAAACTTGTTTACAAAGAAAAATCTCATAAATAATAAAACAAAGTAATTTGTCTCAATCAAGGAATTTGAAATCAAGTTTTTGAAATCATCAAAAAATCAATGAGTTCTCTAAGTTTTAAGAGTTTAGAGAAAAGATAGTAGCTTGAATTTAGTGGGCTCTTTTTATGCCTCTTTTGTCTTTGAATTGGCTCTTTAAGCATCTTGATTTTTGATACACTTTTGTGTATAAATATATTTCAAATTTGCATCTTTTCAATTTCCTTCTTAATTCTCTCAAGCTATATTCCCTTTAACAAAACCATTAAAAAGATCCTTAGTTGTGAGTATATCCTCCAAATATTAGAGAATAGGAGCTCTCTCTCTAACATAGGGAAGAACAAGTCACAAAACAAAATCAAAATCATATGATAAAAGCAATGGCAAGATTTTAAATAACTTGAAAGATATATAAGAATTTTGGATATTAAGTACAAGATAGATTATTGTAGCAAGTTAAAAAAAATCTTAGTTTCAAAAACCATTGGCTCAAATGAGTTAGACTTTTGTTTAGAGAAAAAAATCATACCACTAAACAAGGTCAGAAGGAGGGAAACCATCAACGGTGTTTTTCCCTTTAACCAATTTTAGAAAAGCTAAACACTATCTTCAAAACTCTAAAATTTAAAATCTTGAAAAGATTCAACATATGAAAAACCAAATATAAAAGCACAGAGAAAACAAAACAAATTAAAACAAAAAAGCAGAAATAAAACACACTGAAACAAAAAAAACACATTTCAAGAATTTATTGAAGCAGCATGTTTAAGCATTTATGAGCTGTGAGCCTTCATACGTCCAGTTATCCTGTGCTTCCACAAGGTTTTTGGTGAGAGCACACCTGCAAGACTCAACAACAGTCAGATTTAGGAACCCAAATTGGTTTAGGCCCCTTCTTAGAAAAAGTAGAATGCAATGTAGGTATGATATGCTGTGAATCATGCACCTTAGGTCTCCACACCCAATGTGTACTATGGTGAACAGTACAAGTGTGTGAGATGTGTCCTAGCATGCCACAAGAAAAACATCTAACTCCAAGAAAAGGATTTCTTAAATGATTTGAGTTATAATGCCTCTTCCTAGGTTTTGGCTTAGGATCAAAAGTAGATGTCATCCGATTTTTGTTACATATTTCTAAATCATTTTGAATCCTCAAGTTAGTTCTTTTTAATGCATCATTATCAATCCTCAATTTTTTCTCAATCTATTTAGATTTCTTAAGATCAGAAATAAGTGAGGTGTGTGAAACTTTTAATGCATTATATTCATCAATTAATTCCAAATACTTTTTGTTTAAATCATCAAATTCATCAAGAAGAGCCATGTGATTTGAATCAATCGTTGCATGATCTTTGAGAAAAACTTCATGCTCTTTTTATAAATTTGAAAGTTCTACTTTTAGGCTTGCATGGGTTTTCTTGAGTTTTTTGTATGATGCATGTATTTTCTTACAAATGTCAAACAATTCATTATAGGTTGGTTTACATACCTCTTCCTCATCACTTTGATTTTTTCCCATTAAACACAAGTTTGTTGTTTCATTCTCAGATTTCGTTTCAGATGAATCAGTACCAGATTCCACCCAGAACGCCTTTTGGATTCTCTTCTTGTCCTTCTTGAACTTAGGTTTCTCCTCGATCTTTTCCTTGCTTGTGTTGTCTTGAAGTGTCGGACAATCAGTTCTCACATGTCCTGGTTTCCTGCACATAACAAAAGACATCAGAATTTTCTTTTAACATATTTATGATCCTTACATTTTCTCCAATTTTGATGATGCTTTTGTTTCTTCCTTAGAAAGCTTTTGAATTGCCTTGTGATTAAGGCAACTTCATCGCTTTCAAACCCGGAAGATTCAGAATCTAATTTGTGCGCCTTCAATGCAATTATTTTCTCCTTCTTCTTCTCACCTGCATCAAGATTTCTTTTATTCGCCCCTTGCTCGTAAGCCATGAGTGAACCAAGTAAGTTTTTAATAGAATAATTGTTTAAATCCTTAGATTCAGTGATTGCAGTGATTTTAGCATCATATAACGAAGGCAAGCATCTCAAAATCTTGTTTACATTTTTTATAGTTTGAAAGTTCTTTTTCTAATGTATGCAGTGAAGTAACTATCTGAGTAAACCTTGTATATATGTTAGAAATTGATTCATGAGGTTTCATACGAAAAAGTTTGTAGTCATGCAAGAGAAAATTCAAACGGGATTATTTAACTTCATTAGTGCCTTCATAGGTGATACACAATTTATCCCAAATTTCTTTACCAGTTTTGCAAGTAGAGACATGCATATAATCCTCAGATTTTAAAGTACAGAAAAAACAGTTTACATTTTGCATTCAATTGAGCCAAATCTCGTTCATCGAAAGTCCATTCAGTAAAACAACTTCTGTTTTAACACCATTAATTTTATGAGAAGGTGGAGAATAACCTTCTTTGATAAACATCCACATGCGATAATCAGTAGATTGTAAAAATATTGACATGCGGGTTTTCCAAAAATCAAAAGGTAAGTTGTCAAACAAGGGAGGTTGTGTAATTGAATACCCTTTCGTAGTGTTACGATTCCCAAGGTTAGCCATGGATCAAAATTTAAAATGTTTTTAAACTTAAAATTTCGAATCTCGCTCTGATACCACTTGAAAGTTCAATCGGGATGTTAAGCCCTATGAACTTAGTCCCAAGCTAACCAAGAGGGGGGTGAATTAGTATTTTAAAAAATTTCTTTTCACAAAGAACAAAAACACATAAACCAAAATCACACCACGTGAAAAATAAATGCAAAAATTAAAGTGCGGAAGCAAGAAACAAGAACACATAAATTTATAGTGGTTCGATCAACTCGACCTACGTCCACTCCCTGGAGGCGCCCTCCAAGTATTGCACTACAAACGTGACTCTCCTTTAGCCCCAACAGCTAGGCGGAGAAGCCCTCACAAAGAACCTCCTTTTTGCCACCCCGGAAAGGCAGAGAACCTATCTCCTTTTGCTTCCTCCTGAAGCTGGCAGAGAACAAACAACCAGATGCTGACTCCTTACCTCTACTGACCGTTCCACGGACGAGAAACTCTAGATGAAGAAGAAGCAGAGCGATCCTTAAAGCAACTCTTGAGAATCCCCTCACAAGCTCCCCCTCACAAGATCCTCTCTCTCCCTCTCTCTCTTTCTCTCCTCAAGGCCTTCTCAGGTCAAGGCAGAAGCCAAAAGGTTGTTCAAAACATTGAACAAGAGCTCTTAAATAGAAGAGCTTCAAAGGAGCTCATTAATTACAAGTTGCCGACATTATCGTCCAGACCAATATGGAAATCGGCCTGATCGATCAGTACAAAACTCAAAAGATCGGCCAAAGCATCGCCCTGAATGCAAAACTGGATGATTTAAAATTGGCTTGATCATCCAGGCCGATCAGTTCAAATAAGAGGAAAATCGTCCAGAGCATAGCCCTGAATTGGAGCTGGCCAATATTTATCATCCTGAAGTAACTAAAGTTTTTGAATGGTTCGTCATGGCCGATCCTGCGATCATTTAGGACGATATGATCGTATCAATCATCCTTAATTTCTCCCATGATTTCCTGATCAATTAAGGCATAATTTGTGAATATCATCCAGGCCGATCAATGATCGACCTAGCCGATTATTTAAAAAAATAATATACCTTAATTGTCAACTTCTTTCTATTTTGAGCTTATCGTCCTGGCCGATACACGTATCGTCCAGGCCGATATGTTAATGACGGCTGCCTTAATTAAGAATTCATATTTAGACTTTCTGTTTTAAGCCTGATCGTCCAGGACGATGTAAATATCGTCCTGGCCGATATGAGTAAAAACAGAAATTCTAATTCTCTCAAGTGTGTGTGTAGGGTTACTTAGCATCAGTCTGTTTGACTATTACAAATAGACTCAAGAAGAGAAAAAACAAAGTATAGACTGACTCAACCCTAAACTTATGCAATCTTGAACTGTCTTCGTTTGTTCATCTGATCTTCGATTCCTGAAAAGTTAGAAGCAACATGCAGTCCAAGAGAATCAAGAGTGTTTGTCTATCATCAAAACATAAGTCATGAAAATAGATTTACAATAATCTCCCCCTTTTTGATGATGGCAAACACGAGTAGGAAAAACTCATAAAAACACGGCAGTTCATTAAAATTTCAAAAATTACAAGCAAATCAACTTTTCCTGCCACAACCTACTCCCCCTTTTGTCATCACAAAAAGAGGGTCCTAGACACACAAAAGAAAAATAAAATAGCACAACAGAAACTAAAACAAACTACAAGATAAACTACAGAAACAGAAAATAGACAGCATAAAACATAAACTAGAAAATGAGGGACCCTGATCATCAGATGGAGGTGGTGGAGGTGGCTGCTGAAAGTAGCTGGCATGCATAGTAAACTGAGCATTGAACCAGGCGATGTCCTGGTCATGCTGCTGCTGCTGGTGAGTCTTGTATTTGTCAAAACGGGCTAAATCCTCAGCACGGTGCTGCTCGTAGTGGGCAATCTCCTCAGAATTTTGTTGCTCCTGTGCAGATCCGTAAGCATCAAAGCGGGTCTCCCATCGATCAAACCTCTATATCAACTGATCAACTGGTGAGTGCTGGTATAGAGGAACAGGATCAGGAACGGGTGAGGGAGCGGGAGCCTCCTCCTCCTCAGCCCCCCGAGGTTCCTCATCTTTCGGGTGGAGACGAGTACTGTGAAGGGTACTGAAGGAACTGTTTGAGTAGAAGGGAGTGTTAGAATAGTTGCTATTTGAATGCCTTTACATTTTTTGCAACTTGAATAGTTTTGATGATTTCATACATTTTTTACAACTTGAATAGTTTTGATGATTTCAAACATTATTGTTCAAATGTGTAATTATCTCCTAACAATTTAAGAAGATTTGTATTTACTCTTGTGTGTACTAACAATTCAGGAAAATTAGACTCCAGACTACGATAACTTCAAATCAAATTCAACATGAGATACTTTGTTAATTTGAAGTTTGCATTTTTTTTAATTAATTTTGAAAGGGAGTGATTGTAATTGAGTGAATAAAAAAACATACACACACACATAAGGAGGTCAAAAAATTTTATACTGATCGTACTGGACGATATACTATCGTACGGGACGATCAGACAATTATCTCCTATAGGGCACATGGAACGAATAGGAACTTGCTCGAAAAATTTTTTCTAAGTCCTATTCGTCCTGGACGAAATTAATTATCGTACCAGATGATTGGTTCTCTGTAAAATTTTTGTCTAGACGAATTTTATTATCGTACGTGGCGACTGGTCCTCTGAAAAATTTTCGTCCAGATGAAATTAAATATCGTCCAGGACGATCGGGTCTCTGGAAAATTTTTGTCCAGACGAAAATATATTATCGTCCGTAGCGATTGGTCCTCTGAAACATTTTCGTCCAGACGAAGTAAAATATCGTCCAGGACGATCGGGTCTCTGGAAAATTTTCATATAGACGAACATATTCTCTTCCAAACGATTAACCAACTTAGAACAGTTTTTAGTAGTTTCTAGAACCGACCTAGTAATAACCGTTCGTACTGGACGAACCTAGTTCGTACAGGACGATCATCTGTACGAAGACATTTCGTACACATATTCAAATAGGGTCGTTTTAGATCATTTAAGTAAAATCGTCCAGGACGATCCATGATCGTACAGGATGATCCACTGCGTACAGAATTGAAAACTTGCAGTTTTTGGACAGTTTTTCTTGTCTTTTATATAAAAAGTCCAAATTAGACTGCCACCCAATCTTTTTGTCATTTGATCTTCGTGCCTCTTGAGAGAATAGCCAAGGAGAGAGTGGAAGAGAGAATTCAAAGGAGGATTCCTACCACTGGAGCGAGAAGGCTTCACTTGGATTTCAAAGGTAAGAGTCTCTACTTGTGAATTTGGATTACTTCACTCTTTTCCTTCTTCCTTCTAGATTCTTGTGAGAAGATCAGTCAAGGAGGTTCGGTTCTCTGCCGACACTTGGAGAGTGTGAACAGCCAATAGGTTCTCTGCCTACACTTGGAGAGTGTGAACAGTCGTAGGGTTCTCTGCCCACACTAAGAGAGTGTAAAAGGACGACGATTCTCTGCCAGCACTGTGGATTGTGTAAAAGGACGACGGTTCTCTGCCAGCACTGTGGATTGTGTAAAAGGGAGACGGTTCTCTGCCGCACCGAGTTGTGGTGAAAAGAGTGTGTTGTAAAGGCTTCTCCGCCTTGCTGTGGGTGCTAAAGGAGAGTCACTATTGGTTTTAGTGCAATACTCAGATGGTGCCTCTGAGGAGTGGATGTAGGTCTGGTTATAGACCGAACCACTATAAATCTGGTGTCATTTACTTTATTGTTTTTACGTTCCGCACTTTAAATTTCAGTTTTAACAACTCTATGGTTGAAAAATATTTTTCTACAAACTTTAAAAGAAATTTTTATTTCGGTTCAACTTAATCTTCAAAGAGGGTTTAAAATTTTTAAACTACTAATTCACCCCCCTCTTGGTAGCCTTGGGACATTTAATTAGGCTTAACAACCTAATTACTAGACTCAATAGGGAGTTGGGAGGTTAGGAGGAAAAGGATACTGAAGTTGGTATTTGGTTTCAAGGAAATAGGCTATGATGTGTCCTAAGGCTAGATTGGGTTTCCTCTTATGACCTGGATCGCGGATTGTGGTTAAGTGATCAATGTATCAAAAAATTAAGTCTACAATGTTAAATTCTCTACGAGCCATGATGTAGAAAGTAGTGAGGGAAAGTAGATGGGAGATGTGGATTCGGTCCCCGGCTTTTGGAATTATGGAGGTGCGAAGGACATGTTGGATTGTCGTAGCATCTTTGACTAAAGAGCTAGTCTCTCTAACATGAAAAGATGTATTGGTCTGGCGAAGGAAGTGATTCGCCGTGGACCAGTCAAAGTTAGGATCTGAAGCGATTAAGTGCAGCTTATCCCCGATGCTAGATAGCTGTAACAGTTCAACACAGTCTTGATATGTGATTTCGACAGGGTGTTGATTCACATAGGAGGTCAGGGCTGTGAAGGTAGAGTTAATGCGAAGGTTTGTAAAGAATTCTCGAAGAAACTCGATATTAAAGGGGAAAGCAAGGGACAGAATGAAATAAAGGGAGGTGTGAGTGAAAAGATCCATTATCGGGTATGAGATGTGGGCAGGATTGATGATTCTGGAGACAGTTATCCCACACTCTTTGTATCGATGGTAGGCCGCTTCATCTTCTGCCTCCCTAAAATGAGGGTCAATCCTAGCCCTCGAAGAACTCCCAAAAGTTTGTCGAACATGTTTCCCACCAGCCATAGAAGAGAGTTAGCAAGGAGACACAAGAGGAGAAGGGATGAAGTGAGAAATATGGCTGGATCGGCCAAAATTTAAAGAAACGGCCATATCGGCCAGGCCGATCGCAGAATCGTCTAGGCCGATATGGCTCAATAATTGCGTACATGACGATTGGTCAAAAAGGCGGTCTGATCGTCCGGGCCGATCAGATATCGGCCAGGACAATTAGACATAGACGATCGTCCCGAGGAGGCAATCCGGACGTCCGTTGAAAAAGCAGATCGTCCGGGCCGATTAGGTGTATCGTCTAGGACGTTGCACAATAATTGATAGTATCGGCCAATGTTAAAACATTTTAAATCTCTACCACGTGTATCGTCCGGAATGAACAGTGGATCGGCTAGGACGATTGTCCAATAATGGAACATCCGGGGCTGATTTTAATGATTTAAATGTGCTGATATATGGATTGTCTAGGACAATCCAGTGTATCGGCCAAGACGATGCACATAAAATGCATCGGCCAGACGAAATATTCTATCGGTCAGGACTATCATCATGATTGCAACAGAGTTCGATCAGATTGTCTATGACGATATTGTATCATCCAGGACGATTAGTTAC
Organism: Dendrobium huoshanense; assembly: GCA_016618105.1. NCBI lineage: Eukaryota > Viridiplantae > Streptophyta > Magnoliopsida > Asparagales > Orchidaceae > Dendrobium > Dendrobium huoshanense. The sequence goes on along the minus strand of CM028352.1, from coordinate 38,907,237 downwards.
AGTAAGCACATTAAAGGTCAGTAGATGGAATTTGAAGAAATTTTGTCTAATCGTCCAGGATGATACATGTATCGGCCAGGACGATGTGACTAGAATTTGAAAATCAATGAAGGATGGTGATGATCAAAGCCCTCAAAAATAAAACAGACAAAAAACACAGTAATAGAAAGCTAAAAATAACAAAAATAAAAAAATGAATATTTTTTGAATTTTAAATTTTCTAAATTTTTTTTTTATCAAGGCTTCATATGAGATGTTCTCAAATAATTAAATTTTAGAGTTCCACAAAATCAAGAAGTTTAGCCAATCCTAATCAGACAAAGGTAAAATATCTGATTATGTTAACCCTAGATCAGACGTTCTTTATGGTACAAATTTTCTTTTGGAAAAACAAAAATGTTTAACTCAGAATAAACCTAATTGGGTAAAAAGAAGATCTAATCAAAACTTGTTTACAAAGAAAAAATCTCATAAATAATAAAACAAAGTAATTTGTCTCAATCAAGGAATTTGAAATCAAGTCTTTGAAATTATCAAAAAATAAATGAGTTCTCTAAGTTTTAAGAGTTTAGAGAAGAGATAGTAGCTTGAATTTAGTGGGCTCTTTTTATGCCTCTTTTGTCTTTGATTTGGCTCTTTGAACATCTTGATTTTTGATGCACTTTTGTGTATAAATATATTTTAAATTTGCATCTTTTCAATTTCCTTCTAAATTCTTTCAAGCTACATTCCCTTTAACAAAACCCTTAAAAAGATCCTTAGTTGTGAGTATATTCTCCAAATATTAGAGAATAGGAGCTCTCTCTCTAACATAGGGAAGAACAAGTCACAAAACAAAATCAAAATCATATGATAAAAGCAATGACAAGATTTTAAATAACTTGAAAGATATATAAGAATTTTGGATATTAAGTACAAGATAGATTATTGTATCAAGTTAAAAAGAATCTTAGTTTCAAAAACCATTGGCTCAAATGAGTTAGACTTTTGTTTAGAGAAGAAAATCATACCACTAAACAAGGCCAGAAGAAGGGAAACCATCAATGGTGTTTTTCCCTTTAACCAATTTTAGAAAAGCTAAACACTATCTTCAAAACTTCAAAATTTAAAATCTTGAAAAGATTAAACATATTGAAAACCAAATATAAAAGCAAAGAGAAAATAAAACAAATTAAAACAAAAAAGCAGAAATAAAACACACTGAAACAAAAAAACACATTTCAAGAATTTATTGAAGCAGCAGGTTTAAGCATTTATGAGCTACGAGCCTTCATATGTCCAGTTATCCTGTGCTCCCACAAGGTCTTTGGTGAGAGCACACCTGCAAGACTCAACAACAGTAAGATTTAGGAACCCAAACTGGTTTGGGCCCCTTCTTAGAAAAAATAGAATGCAATGCAGGTATTGTATGTTGTGAATCATGCATCTTAGGTCTCCACACCCAATGTGAATTATGGTGAACAGTGTAAGTGTGTGAGATGTATCCTAGCATGCCACAAGAAAAATATCTAACTCCAGGAAAAGGATTTCTTAAATGATTTGAGTTATAATGCCTCTTCCTAGGTTTTGGCTTAGGATCAAAAGTAGATGTCATCCAATTTTTCTTATATGTTTCCAAATCATTTTGGATCCTCAAGTTAGTTCTTTTTAATGCATCATTATCAGTCCTCAACTTTTTCTCAATCTCTTTAGATTTCTTAAGATCAGAAATAAGAGAGGTGTGTGAAACTTTTAATGCATTATGTTCATCAATTAATTCCAAATACTTTTTGTTTAAATCATCAAATTCACCAAGAAGAGCCATGTGATTTGAATCAATCGTTGCATGATTTTTGAGAAAAACTTCATGCTCTTTTTGTAAATTTGAAAGTTCTACTTTTAGGCTTGCATGAGTTTTCTTGAGTTTTTTGTATGATGCATGTATTTTCTCACAAATCTCAAACAATTCCTTATATGTTGATTTACATACCTCTTCCTCATCACTTTGATCTTCTCCCATTAAACACAAGTTTGTTGTTTCATTCTCAGGTTCCGTTCCAGATGAATCAGTACCAGATTCCACCTAGAACGCTTTTTGGATTCTCTTCTTGTCCTTCTTGAACTTAGGTTTCTCCTCAATCTTTTCCTTGCTTGAGTTGACTTGAAGTGTCGGACAATCAATTCTCACATGTCCTGGTTTTCTACATTCATAACAAACATCATCAGAAGATCCTTTAACATATTTATGATCCTTACCTTTTCTCCAATTTTGATGATGCTTTTGTTTCTTCCTTAGAAAGCTTTTGAATTGCCTTGTGATGAAGGAAACTTCATCACTTTCAGACCCGGAAGATTTAGAATCTAATTTGTGCACCTTCAATGCAATTGTTTTCTCCTTCTTCTTCTCACCTGCATCAAGATTTCTTTGATTCACCCCTTGCTCGTAAGCCATGAGTGAGCCAAGTATGTTATCAATAGAATAAGTGTTCAAATCCTTAGATTCAGTGATTGCAGTGATTTTAGCATCATATGACGAAGGCAAGCATCTCAAAATTCTGTTTACTTTTTTATAGTTTGAAAGTTCTTTTCCTATTGCATGCAGTGAAGTAACTATCTGAGTAAACCTAGCATACATGTCAGAAATTGATTCATGAGGTTTCATACGAAAAAGTTCATAGTCATGCAAGAGAAAATTCAAACGGGATTGTTTAACTTCATTAGTGCCTTCATAGGTGATACACAACTTATCCCAAATTTCTTTACCAGTTTTGCAAGTAGAGACACGTAATCCTCAGATTTTAAAGCACTGAAAAAATAGTTCAAACATTTTGTATTCAATTGAGCCAAATCTCGTTCATCGAAAGTCCATTTAGTAAAAGCAACTTCTGTTTTAACACCATTAATTTCACGAGAAGGTAGAGAATAACCTTCTTTGATAAGCATCCACATGCGATAATCCGTAGATTGTAAAAACGTTGACATGCAGGTTTTTCAGAAATCAAAAGGTAAGTTGTCAAACACGGGAGGTCGTGTAAATGAATACTCTTTCGTAGTGTTACGATTCCCAAGGTTAGCCATGGATCAAAATTCAAAAAGTTTTTAAACTTAAATTTTTGAATCTCGCTCTGATACCACTTGAAAGTTCGTTCGGGATGTTAAGCCCTATGAACTTAGTCCCAAGCTAACCAAGAGGGGGGTGAATTAGTATTTTAAAAAATTTCTTTTCACAAAGAACAAAAACACATAAACCAAAATCACACCACGTGAAAAATAAATGCGGAAATTAAAGTGCGGAAGCAAGAAACAAGAACACAGAAATTTATAGTGGTTCGATCAACTCGACCTACGTCCACTCCCCGGAGGCACCCTCCAAGTATTGCACTACAAACGTGACTCTCCTTTAGCCCCAACGGCTAGGCGGAGAAGCCCTCACAAAGAACCTCCTTTTTACCACCCTGGCAAGGCAGAGAACCTATCTCCTTTTGCTTCCACCTGAAGCTGGCAGAGAACAAACAACCAGATGCTGACTCCTTACCTCTACTGACCCTTCCACGGACGAGAAACTCTAGACGAAGAAGAAGCAGAGCGATACTTAAAGCAACTCTTGTGAATCCCCTCACAAGCTCCCCCTCACAAGATCCTCTCTCTCTCTTTCTCTCCTCAAGGCCTTCTCAGATCAAGGCAGACGCCAAAAGGTTGTTCAAAATATTGAACAAGAGCTCTTAAATATAAGAGCTTCAAATGAGCTCATTAATTGCAAGTTGTCGACATTATCGTCCAGGTCGATATGGACATCGGCCTGACCGATCAGTACAAAACTCAGAAGATCGGCCAAAGCATCGCCCTAAATGCAAAATTGGATGATTTAAAATTGGCTTGATCATCCAAGCCGATCAGTTCAAATCAGAGGAAAATCGTCCAGAGCATAGCCCTAAATTCGAGCTGGTCAATATTTATCATCCTGAAGTAACTATGGTTTTTGAATGGATCGTCATGGCCGATCCTGCGATCATTCAGGATGATATGATCGTATCAATCATCCTTAATTTCTCCTATGATTTCATGATTAATTAAGGCATAATTTGTGAATATCATCCAGGCCGATCAATGATCGTCTTAGCCGATTATTTAAAAAAACAATATACCTTAATTGTCAACTTCTTTCTATTTTGAGCTTATCGTCCTGGCCGATACACGTATCGTCCAGGCCAATATGTTAATGATGGCTGCCTTAATTAAGAATTCATATTTAGACTTTATTTTTTAAGCCTGATCGTCCAGGACGATGTAAATATCGTCCTGGCCGATATGAGTAAAAACAGAAATTCTAATTCTCTCAAGTGGGTGTGTAGGGTTACTTAGCATCAGTCTCTTTGACGATTATAAATAGACTCAAGAAGAGAAAAAACAAAGTACAGACTGACTCAACCCTAAACCTATGCAATCTTGAACTGGCTTTGTTTGTTCGTCTGATCTTCGATTCCTTAAAAGTTAGAAGCAACATGCAGTCCAAGAGAATCAAGAGTGTTTGTCAATCATCAAAACATAAGTCATGAAAATAGATTTGCATTAATCTCTCCCTTTTTGATGATGGCAAACACGAGTAGGAAAAACTCAAAAAAATACAACAGTTCATTAAAATTTCAAAAATTACAAGCAAATCAACTTTTCCTACCACAACCTACTCCCCCTTTTGTCATCACAAAAAGAGGGTCCTAGACACACAAAAGAAAAATAAAACAAATAGAAACTAAAACAAACTACAAGACAAACTACAGAAATAGAAAATAGACAGCAGAAAATACATACTATAAAATGAGGGACCCTGATCATCAGATGGAGGTGGTGGAGGTGGCTGCTGAAAGTAGCTGGGAAGCGTAGTAAACTATGCATTGAACCAGGCGATACCTAATAGGTGACACACAACTCAAAAAATCGGCCAGAGCATCGCCCTGAATGCAAAATTGGCTTGATCGTCTAGGCCGATCTCACGATCGTCCCGGCTGATCAGTTCAAATCAGAGGAAAATTGTCCATAGCATAGCCCTGAATTCGAGCTGGCCAATATTTATCATCCTGAAGTAACTAAGGTTTTTGAAAGGATCGTCCTTGCCGATCCTGCGATCATCCAGGACGATATGATCGTATCAATCATCCTTAATTTCTCCCATGATTTCCTGATCATTTAAGGCATAATTTATGAATATCGTCCAGGACGATCAATGATCGTCCTGGCCGATTATTTTAAAAAATAATATACCTTAATTGTCAACTTCTTTCTGTTTTGAGCTTATCATCCAGGTCGATATGTTAATGACGGCTGCCTTAATTAAGAATCCATATTTAGACTTTCTGTTTTAAGCTTGATCGTCCAGGATGATGTAAACATCATCCTGGCCGATATGAGTAAAAACAAAAATTCTAATTCTCTCAAGTGTTTGTGTGTAGGGTTACTTAGCATCAGTCTCTTTGACTATTACAAATAGACTCAAAAAGAGAAAAAACAAAGTACAGACTGACTCAACCCTAAACCTACGCAATCTTGAACTAGTTTCGTTTGTTCGTCCGATCTTTGATTCCTGAAAAGTTAGAAGCAACATGCAGTCCAAGAGAATCAAGAGTGTTTATCAATCATCAAAACATAAGTCATGAAAATAGATTTGCAACATATATGAAGTGAAAGACCACCGGCAGATATAAGATGAATGGCTGATTAAGGAAGGAGTCCAGTGGAATTTTTCAAAGATAATATTTATCCGTATGGAAGTGTACCGACATCAGATATCCCTAATTCAAGGAGCCGAATCAGTGTCCTATGTTAATAGTTTAGTGACACACTTATAGTGTCAACTAAGTTGAGGCTTGATGAAGATCAAATTGTAATCTCCCTTTGAAAAAGAAGTTGTAGGAGATGCTTGTTGTTTGATGATTGCAACTTGTACATATGATTTCAATATACTTTTTACTTTTAGATTCTTGTAAAAATAAACTTGATCTACAATCTTTTGCAATATAACTCCAATAAATTTGAGAACTTGTCGCTTAGATGGAGCTGAATTGTTATTGCATCTTTGAGACATCCATAATGTGCTTTGATATCTTACCTCCCATATTTTTGGAGGAACTGTTACACTACTAAGGTCTTTATATGAGTGATGATTTTATTAATCACTTGCTTTCATGAGATATTCCTTCGAGAAAATGTTTGCTTAGAACATTGCTTAATAATGCTGACCTCTGTAGAAGAGGATGCGAGAGTCCACTAAGGAAGTATGACCTATCCGAGGTTGTATGTCAGAGCACTGCTCGATGACATTAACCTTTATGAAAGAGATTGAAAGAATCCATTAAGGATGTGAGAACTTTTTGAGATTGTATGTCAAAGCCTTTGCTCGACAACATTAACCTGTATGGAAGATATTGAGAGAATCCACAAATGATGTGAGACCTTCCTGAGGTTATATGTCAGAGCCTTTGCTCGACGACGTTAACCTGTATGGAAGAGGATGAGGGAATCCAATAAGGATGTAAAACCTATCCGAGGTTGTATGTCAGAGCACTTTGCTCGATGACATTAACTTGTATAGAAGAGGTCAATAGAATCCACCAAGGATGCAAGACCTTTTCAAGGTTGTATGTCGGAAACTTGCTAGATGACGCTAGCTTGTATGGAAGAGGTCTTGAGAATCCACCAAGGATGCGAGACCTTTCTAAGATTGTATGTCAGAGCCTTTGCTTGATGACATTAACCTATATGGAAGAGGTCGAGAGAATCCACCAAGGATGCGAGAACTTTCCAAGGTTGTATGTTGGAGCCTTTGGTCGATAACGTTAACCTGTATGGAAGAGGTCAAGAGAATCAACCAAGGATGCGAGACCTTTTAGAGGTTGTATGTCAGAGCCTTTGCTCGACAACGTTAACCTGTATGGAAGAGGTCGAGAGAATCCATCAAGGATGCAAGACCTTTTCAAGGTTATATGTCGGAGCCTTTGCTCGATAATGTTAACCTGTATGGAAGAGGTCGAGAGAATCCACCAAGGATGCGAGACCTTTTCGAGGTTGTATGTCGGAGCCTTTGCTCTACGGTGTTAACCTATGATGAAGAGGTTGAAAGTATCCACCAAGGATTCGAGACCTTTTCGAGGTTGTATGTCAGAGCCTTTGCTCGACATTGTTAACCTATATGGAAGAGGTTGAGAGAATCCACCAAGAATGTGAGACCTTTTTGAGGTTGTATATTGGAGCCTTTGCTCGACGATGTTAACCTATATGGAAGAGGTCGAATAAAATCCCCCAAGGACCAATTTTGCCTTGACTGGGAGAAGGAGAATGCCACATGTATCCCGAATAAAAGGTAAAGGAGGGTCTAACTTTAGACCGTTATTGCCTTTTTGAGGTCAACCTTAAGACCTTGCCTAAGTAGTAGAAGTCTAACAAAGGATTGTATAAAGCTTGTAATTGATTGAAAGTATCCTTGCATTTGCTAGGATTTTCCTGAAATAACATCTTGATGAAAGTATTGGAGGATCTATTTGACTATGGTTGGAGTCAAAGTTACTCCCCAGTTTGCATCTGATTCTTATGAAATTGATGTTGCAAGTGATCTTTTGAGGTTGGAGTACTATTTGCCCCCCAGTCGGGAATCACTTTCCCACAGATGGCGCCAAACTATAAAATCTTTTGCAATGTAACTCCAACAAATTTATCATGCAAAAATTATCTTGATCGGGCAGGAATCTCAAGGCAAAATCAAACCGGAAGATTCAAAAATTAAATCCGGGATCACTTGAACTCCGATTTTAGCAAACTTACCGTCGAACTGATCATCTCAGAAATACAAACCCAACGACTTCAAATTCGACTCAATCACAGCCCAAATGAGTCCAAATCAAAGACCTAAAGAACCGTTATAAGGTTTGAATCACAATTTGAGTTACCAAACAATTTCTAGACATGACGAGATTATAGTCAAATCGAGCAAATCGATGAGACAAATCCAATGAGCCCAAGATTGCTAAATTTTGACATCATTAAGACCTTCAAATTTTTGACGAACGGTCCACGGTCAAGGGATTCAATATCGGTCGTCTATTTAAACCACTCCCAATTCACCCATAATCTCTCAGCTATTTATAGGCCATGCCACTCAAGAAATCTATAAATAGACCCCTCATTTCTCTTGAGAGGGACCCAAGCTAGGAGAAGAAAGAAGCAAGGAGAAGCAAGAGAAGAAGGAAAAGTGAAGAAGGATAGAAGATAAGAAACTCCTCCTCGACTACCGCTGCCAGTATTCTGCCCGACGCCAGAGTTCTGTCCGGTATTCAAGCAACACCACAATTTTAACCGGCGTACAAGAAACACCAGAATTCTCTTAAACATTTAAGTGACACTAGAGTTTCACCCGAACTCTGCGACGCTGGAATTCTGCCCTACTTCCATGGGACACCAGAATTCCTCCTGACCTCTAACTGACGTTGGAATTCTATATAACTTCCATGAGACGCCGGAATTCTGCCTGACCTCCAAGTGATGCCGGAGTTCTGTCCGATTTCCAAGTGACTCTGGATTTTTTCCCGAATACCATCCAACGCTGGAATTCTCCCCGACCTCCAACTTATGTTGGACTTTTACCCAGTTTCAGGCCTCCGCTCATCATCAAATTTATATCCGACACTGAACTTCCACCTATTGTCGGACTTTCGATGTACATCTATCCGAAGATGGATTTCTTTCCATTATTGGACTTATATCTAACGTCATCCTTCTGACCTTTGTCGTCAAACAACAGTTATTCTGACCTCCGTCGCCAGCCGACTATGGTCCTTCTGACTTACGTTGCCCGCCGACTACAGTCTTTCTAACTCTGCCCTCCGACTACGGTCCTCCTAACTTACGTCGCCCGCCAATTAAAGTCTTCCAACCTCTATCGCCTGCCGACTACGATCCTTCTGACTTATGTCGTCCACCGACTACAGTCCTTCCGACTTCTATCGCCCGCCGACTATGATCCTTCTAACTTACGTCGCACACCGACTATAGTCTTTCAGAACAAACAAACACATCAACATTGATGCTTTGTATTCTCACCATGTAATGTACTCTATAAGATGTACATCAAGCTAAGGCCTTCCCCTAGGGAAGGACCTCATTTGTAATCAACTACAATACTAGTGGATTCATTTATACTGGGCTAGGCCCCGTGATTTTTCCCCAAATTCAGGGGTTTTCCACATAAAAATATTGTTGTCTCTGGTGAACGAGGCACCCTCTCTCTTATCTGATTGCATGCCGCATTTTCGTACAACGCTAAGACGTTAAACTTTATATTTCTCTACTGTCGCGAATACTCTTGGACGCAACTTGGATAAAAACCCTAATTTACGGATGCTAAAATACTTTTACTCAAATAAATTTCTCATATGACAAATTTTCAATTAAATATAATTTCTAAAGGGGTTAGTTTGGTTGAAAACCTTGATTGGGTGTTACTCATTTGCCCTAATGGCGCAATCATAGTGCTCAATCTTGTGTGCGGTGGTAGACTTCACCATCGCCAGCAATTTTTGAATAAACATACAAGTGTTTAAGATGTTTTTCAAATATTAATTAATATATTTAAATAAAGTTTCACTATATTATCGATTATATCAATTAGCGGTTGCTTATTTTTTAAAAATATATTTCATTGAAATAATTTCAGATTTAGGCTTAGGGTTGAGATAGCTTTTTTACTATTTTTTAAAATAGCTTTTTAGTAAAAAAAAACTTTAGTCCTATGCATAGAAAAAGCTTCTTTGTTCTCTTTTCCGATGGCCCCCAATAGGCAGCTTCCAATCAGTTATTTTTTTTTTGCCACAAATCACTTTGTTCTAATTTTAATATTTAGTTATATTAATTTTGAATAAAGAAAAATGCACACACAAAATAGAGGGAAGAGTAATGGATGAATGATAAATAAGTTTCTTATATTAAAAAAAAAGTTAGATTGAAATAATCATTCAATTATTTAAGAATATAAATTAAGGATAGAGGTTATAAATTATAAATTTTTATCATCTTATATTTAATATTTTTTCTTTCAAAATGATATATTCAACACATTTTTTTTATTTTAAATTCTCAATTTCAGTCCTAAGCCAAAGAAAAAAGTTGAGAGAAATCAAAAATAGAACCAATCAGACTATACATTGTGCACCATACCATACGATCAAGGTTAATTCAAACTATTAAACTGTGTAATTAATTATATTGATAGATTAATTAATTTTTTTAATAAAACACAATATAAAATGTGAATTATATCATACAATATAATTTCTAAATTAATCTAATTAAGGACAGAGAATTACGGGTTGATTAGATACAATTCAGATTGAGGCTTCATTTGGGATGACTTTTTATTACTTCTTAAAACAGCTTTATAGAACAAAGTTAAATTTTTGTACTCGAAAGCTATTTTAAGAAGCAGTAAAAAAGTTGCCCCAAATGTAGCATGGATCTTATTATATTCATTGTTGTAAATAATCTCACATAACTCTTTTTTTCCATAAAATTAGAGTTTTGAACTATTAAAATTTGTTGCGGGCTAGAATATACGCGGTGATAGAGTTAGAATATTACGTCTTAGCGTTGCACGGATATCCAGCTCACACACAGAAAACACAAGAGTTTTACGTGGAAGGTGTTGAGTCTAGTGAATAGGTTGTTAGACCTAAGTTAATGTCCCAAGGCTACCAAGAGGGGGGGGGGGGTGAATTGGTAGTTTTAAAACTTAACCCTCTTTTAAATTTTAGTTGAACCGAAATTAAACTTTTAATGAAATTTTTATAGAAAATTTTTTCAACCACAAATTTTTAAAACAAAAGAAAAATGCGGAAAATTAAAAATAGTAAAGTAAACGACACAAGATTTATAGTGGTTCGGTCTAAACCAGACCTACATCCACTCCCTAGAGGCACCCTCTGAGTATTGCACTAATACCAATAGTGTCTCTCCTTTTTCTCCAACATCAAGGCGGAGAAGCCTTTACAAATACTCTTTTCACCACTACCCGATGCGGTAGAGAACCGTCATCCTTTTACACAATCCCCAGTGTTGGCAGAGAACCGTCTGTCCTTTCACACTCTTCTAGTATGGGAAGAGAACCCTTCGTCCTTCCACACTCTCCAAGTATGGGCAGAGAACCCTTCGGCTGTTCACACTCTCCAAGTGTGGGCAGAGAACCCTTCGGCTGTTCACACTCTCCAAGTGTCGGCAGAGAACCGGATCTCCTTGACAGATCTTTTCACTAGAAATCTAGAAGGAAGAAAGAAAAGTAGTAAAGTAATCTCAAATCACAAGTTGGAAATCTTACCTTTGAACACCAAGTGAAGCCTTCACGCTCCAGTGGTAGAAATCCTTCTTTGAATGCTCACTCTCACTCTCTCCTTTACTCTTCTTCCAATAGGCACGAAGTTCAATGAGCAAAAATATTGGGTGGCAGTCAAATATGAACTATTTATACAAAAGACAAAAAAAACTGCCCAAAAATAGCAAGTTTTCAATTCTGTACGCAGTGGATCGTCCCGTATGATCGTGGATCATCCTGGACGATTTTACTTAAATTGTCGGAAACGAACCTTATGTATATTGGTACGAATTATGTTCGTACACGCTAATCATCCTATACGAACAAAGTTCGTCCGATACGAAAAGGTTATTTTATAGGTTGGTTTCCCAAAATTTTTCAGGATGTAACCAACTAACGTAAGTTGGTTAGTTCGTCTTGGGACAAACAGATTTCGTCCTCGGACGATTTCATATATAAACTTTCATTCTAGGACGAAGGTTCATTTCGTCTGGACGAACAGAGCAAGCTTTAATACAAAGACGTTCGTCCTGGGATGAACATTATTTTTTGTCTGGACGAACAGAGCACTGTGAGAATACAGAGACTTTCGTCCTGGGACGAACCATGAATTTCGTCCTGACAAACAGTGTAAAGTGAGAATCCCGAGACATTCGTCCCGGGACGAATATTAAATTTGTCCTAGACGATTAGGACTTAGAAAAATTTTCTACCCGCCTGTTCGATCCATTGCTCTTCTTAGGGGTAATTGACATGATCGTCCCGTACAAACTATGTTCGTCCCGTACGATCAGTTCACAAAAATTGTTCCCCAAGTGTGTATTTTATGATTTTTCACTCAATTACAATCACTCTCTCTCATTTAAAAACTTATGAATATTTGTTGAATTTGATTACAAGTCTTCATATCTTCGAGTTGATTTTTCTGAAATGTTAGTCCACACAAAAGCAAAAACAAATCTTTCAAAAAAAATATTAGGAGATAACAACACATAAAACAATAATATTTGGAATCATCAAAACTATATAAGTTTCAAGAATGTAAAACATGCAAATAGCAACTTTCCTAACAATCTCCCCCTTTTTTATGATGGCAAAATAATTATTATTTGTATTATTTGAAATTCTAAGAATCTCCTAAACTCCCCCTGAAATGATGAACTCATGAAAATAAGGAGGCATTTGAATTAAAAAAAAAATTTGTTTTTCAAAATTTTTATACAACACAAAAGACAAAACAAAAACAATCAAACACACATACAAAAACATATGATAAAACAAATAAAAAATAAAAAAATACACAAGACACGAATACACAACAAACAATTTCTCCCCCTTTTTGACAACATCAAAAAGTGAAGAAGAAAAAGAATGATAGAAATGTAAGTAGAAGTATGAAATTCAGTTTATAATTTAATCTTGAAAGTTATTGAAATAAGATATGCAAATAAAATTAAGATATTAGAGAAATCATAGAGATTCATATAATTGAAGAAGTGTTATAACATAGAGAATAAAAAGAATTTATCAAAGGCATGTGTCAATTTAGACATTAAGATAAAAAAAATTATTACACGAGGGATGAATAAAAAATTTTATATTTCACATTTCAATGTCAAGTATAAATGAACATAAGATCAATTTGAATTAAGAGGTGCTTTGCGCATCTTGTTCAATTTTTTGGCACATTTTTGTGTATTTGTTTATTGTGGGCTTATTTTATGCCTCTTTTTGTCATTGCAAATTTTTTGCACAACTCTTTTGATTTTTGTACATTTGTACACTTTTCAAGAGTAATTGAATTCTTTCCAAAGTCAATAATCAAAGATTTCAAATTTTTCTAAGTGGATAAATACTATTTGAAAAGAGAAATACAAAATAAGAAAACATCTAAAATGCAATAATAATATTAGTTCTAGAATAGTCTAAATAAGAGACGTGGAATTGAAAATTCTAATAATATAAGTTATAAGCATTTCTTAATTGTAGAATAAATATATTTTCTAATGAAATTAACTTTAATTTACAATTTAAATAAGGCACTATTAAGATTAAAAAAAATTGAAAGTCATAAAGTCTAACACACATTTCCAAAACATTAGACAACAAAACATTGGAACATATATTGATATCGAATGAAACTGTTACAATTTGAAGTACACGATATCAATATCAACAACATTAAAATAAGGAAAATACAATAATCTAAAACACATCACAAACACATGAACTATAAAGAGACACTAAACAAACACTACAATCATTCCGAAGGACCCTGATCTGGAGGAGGAGGAGGTGGTGCTGCACCAAAAAAACTGAAATAACTACTCATCACAAACATATTGGAATTAATGGAATTAATTTGTTCACGCATGAATCCCATATCTTGATTGTACTGAATATCTTGCTGCTTTAAATGAGTTTCAATTTGATCAAACCTTTGATCAAAATGAGCCTCTAAGTTGTTAAATTTTTTAACCAAATCCTGATAATTTGGTTCAGCAGCATGTGAAGGTCCACCCTCTTCTTCTGTTTCACTCAATACTACATGAGGTTTGCTTGGCTCGTCCTTATTGAAGATAGCCCTAAAGGAACCGTCGTTGTAGTAGAGTGGTTCTTCAAAGTCTTGATCTGGATGAGTTAAATCATACTTCTTTTCTAAAATGTAGGCAATCAGATGGTTTAAGGCTATATTCTTCTTCCTTTTATGATCTACATGACCAATTTCAGAGAGACCATAAATGTAGTCAATTAGGAGTTGGGCCTCATCTATAGGTTGTCTGTTCATTATCAAGTAGGTAACTATAGAGAGAAGTGGAGTGATGTTTACTCTATTACCAGCTTTAGGTATAATAAAAGATCTTAGTACATGCTGGATGATTCGGGTATTAAGAACTAAAGTGGCTACTTTAGGCAAATGATCCTTAACTCTTATTCCTCTAAGAACATGGTTAACTTCAGTCCAATCAAAACTAGTGGTGGTAAAGGTGTGTGCTCTTATGCCTTCAGTCCTTAAGTTTAAGAAGATACTAAGGTAAGCCTTGGTGATTTCAATTTTCTTTTTGAAAACAAAAGAACTGATAACAGAGTGGTCGGAGTTGAATGACAATGTTGCCAGAAAATAGTGGAAGGTTTCTTTATTGTAGAAGTGAACTAAAGTGAGGATCAAACCAAATTGAGTATGGGCAAACAAGTGCATTACCTTAAAGGTTAATTAATCCTGTAGGAGAACTCTAGACGGAGTGAATTTTGCAGAGACAAACCTAGGAAAGATTCTTCATTGGCTCTAGACAGGAAGTTTTCGGATGTATTCCTAGGAGGGCCCTTAGCCAAAGTCTTTTGGCGCTTGCTAGAACTTGCCATTGAAGGATTTGAAAAGACGAAAGCTTTGAAAGAGATGTGTGAGAGTGACTGTTCAGTAAAAATTGCCATCAATTTAAAGAAAAATGACTGTTCGTACCAGACGAAATTTTGTTCGTCCCGTATGAATTCGATTCATCCCCGTACAAAAATATTTCATATGGACGAACGAGTGAGTTAAAAATTAACGGCTTTTCGTAATCACACAATTTACGAAGCATCCTTTATTACAGACTTTTGACCAAACGATCATACAGACGAACACATGTTCGTACAGACGATCAAAAATTTAACTCGTTTTGATGGCTGTTGAAAATCGTCCCCCACTATGAACCGACATCTGTTCGTCTGGACGAACCAAAGGTTCATACGGACGAAGTTCATAATAAAAACTGTCTTATCTGTTCAACTGCTGCATTCAATCATCCCGACGTTTGAGAAAAAAATATTTCGTCCCGGATGATCGTGAAGATCGTACAGACGAACTACATTAAGAACTGCTCTTAAGACAGTTTGAAATCACGTAGATTGACATTTTACACACATCATCCCGTACGAAAAAATTTTCATCCCGGATGATTAACCCAAATTTTTGAATTTTTGTATTTTTTTATCAAAGAAAACCAAATAAACCCACAAAACACAATGAACAACGACAAATGTACAAACTCTAAATAAAAATCACTCAAAAACAAACAAAAATCATAAAAACAAAATCATAAAAACATAAACTATAAAAACAGAAACATCAATGTTGCAAAAACATTTTTATTTAAGCATTTAAATCAATTACACCAAGCCTTGTTCTTAATGTACTGAAAGTATCAAAGGCTAAAGGTTTTGTAAAAATGTCTGCAAGTTGATTTTCAGTTGAAATATGGGTAAGTTCAATTTCTCCCTTGGATACATGATCCCTTATGAAATGATGCCTTATGTCAATGTGTTTGGTTCTTGAATGTTGAATAAGATTTTTGGAAATGTAAATAGCACTAGTATTATCACAATAAATTAGAATAGTGCCTATAGTTAATCCTAAATCAATCAACTGTTGTTTTAACCAAAGTACTTGTGCCACACAACTTCCTAATGCAATGTATTCAGCTTCTGCAGTAGATAGGATTACTGAATTTTGTTTTCTACTAGACCATGAAACTAATGAATTTCCAATAAATTGACATATTCCAGAAGTTCTTTTTCTATCCACTCTACAGCCCGCAAAGTCAGAATCTGAATAACCAATAATTTCAAATGAAGAGCTAAACTTATGATACCAAATTCATAAGTTCTGAGTTCCTAGTAAATATCTTAAAATCCTTTTCACTGCTGTCAAATGTGATTCTTTTGGATCTGATTGAAATCTAGCATATAAATAAACAATGAACATGATATCGGGTCTGCTAGCAGTTAAGTACAGTAAAGATCCAATAATCCCTCTAAATTTCTTTTGATCAACAGATTTTTCCTTAAGATCCTTATCCAACTAAACTGAGGAACTCATTGGTGTACTAACAGGTATAGCATTGTCCATTTCATATTTTTTCAGGATTTCCTTAACATATTTAAATTGACTAAGAAATATACCTTCCTCAAGTTGCTTAATGCTAAAGCCTAGAAAGTAATTTAAGTCTCCCATTAGACTCATCTCAAATTCATTACTCATTGTTTTAGAAAAATCATCACAAAGATTTTTATTTGAAGATCCAAAAATGATATCATCCACATAAATTTGGACAATTAGTATTTCTTTTCCAAATTTCTTTAAAAAGAGAGTTGTATCCATACTTCTTTTTTCAAAAGATCTTTCAACTAGGAATGTGCTCAACCTCTCATACCAAGCCCTAGGTGCCTGTTTTAATCCATATAATACCTTTTTTAACTCAAAAACATGATTTGGGTATTTAGAATTTTCAAAACCTGGAGGTTATTCTACAAAAATATCTTCTTCAATTACCCCATTTAAAAAGGCACTTTTCACATCCATTTGAAATAATCTAAATCCTTTAAAACAGGCAAAGGCTAGTAAAACCCTAATTGCTTCAAGTCTAGCTACAGTGGCAAAAATCTCCTCAAAACCAATTTCTTCAATTTGATTATACCCCTTTAGCAACTAATCTAGCCTTATTTCTAATGACTACTCCTGAGTCATTCATTTTATTTTTGAACATCTACTTAGTTCCAACAACACTTTGATCTTTTCGCCTTGAAGTTAATTCCTAAACTTTATTTCTTACAAATTGATTCAATTCTTCTTGCATGGCCAAAATCTAAAATTCATCAGATAGTGCTTGATCAATATTAGTGGGTTCTATAGTTGAAATAAAGGCTGAATGATTGACTTCCTTGTTTAATCCATGCCTAGTTCTAACACCCTCACTAGGTTCACCTATAATCAATTCCCTTGGGTGGTTTTTAGAAAATCTCAAATCTCTAGGCAAAGGGTTTTCTATTTCCAAATTTTCGTCAACATTGTTTTCCAAATTTATTCTATCAATTTTTTGGTAGTTATCCTCAATCTCATCTTCAACAACATTTGGCTCTTCCAAATTTCTAGATTCATCAAATATAACATGTGTGGTTTCTTCAATGACCAAAGTTCTTTTGTTGAATACTTTATAAGATTTTTTAACACTTGAATATCCAACAAAAATTCCTTCATCTGATTTCGGATAAAATTTTCCTAAGGCAGATTTTTCATTATTATGAATGAACACCTTGCAACCAAAAACATGCAAATGAGACAAATTAGGTGTTCTACCGTTTAGCAACTCATAGGGTATTTTATTTAAATTTGATCTCACATTCACCCTATTCAGAACATAACATGCAGTGCTAACCGCCTCAGCCCAAAAATATCTAGGAAGTGAGTATTCTGCCAACATTGCTCGGGCGGCTTCTATTAATGTTCTATTTTTCCTTTCGACTACCCAATTTTGTTGAGGGGTTCTAGGTGCAGAAAAATTGTGATCAATTCATTTCTCTTTATAAAAAATTTTAAATCTTTCATTTTCAAATTCTCCTCCATGATCACTTTGTATAAAAATTATTTCACACCCTAATTTTCTTTGAATCCAAGTCAAAAAATTTCTAAATTCCTCAAATGATTCACTCTTATAAAATAGAAATCTAACCCAAGTGAATCTTGAGTAATCATCCACAATAACAAATCTGTATACCTTCCCTCCTAGACTTATAGTTCCTACTTGTCCAGAAAGATCAATGTGTAAAATTTCCAATGGTTTACTAGTCCTAAGATTCTTATTGGACTGAAAAGAGGACTTCACTTATTTTCCTAATTGACATGCATCACAAAGGTGATCCTTAGTAAAGTCTAATTTTTGTATATCTCTCACTAAATTTTTTTGGGTAATTCTCCTAAGGTTTTTCATACTAGAATGACAAAGTCTCCTATGCCACAGCCATGATTCTTTAGAAAAAATTTAAAAAAAAAAGCAGTAGGAGATTGATTACAATTTAAATCTAACATATAAATATTGTTTACCCTTTTTTCATTTAAAACATCTTTCCCATTTAGGCTTAATATGCAGCTAGTAGGAAAAACTTTTACAATATAGCCCTTATCACATAGCTGACTTATACTTAACAAATTATACTTTAAACCTTCAACCAATAACACATTTTTTATAAAAAAAAATTTCAAATTTTCAATCATACCTGATCCAACCACCTTCTTTGTGGTATTATCTCCAAGTGTAACCTTGCCTCCACTCCTGACTTCCAACGTTATGAATTGAGCAGTATCTCCAGTCATATGCTTTGAACATCCGCTGTCCATGTACCATATGCTCCCACGAGGTCTTGTGTGAGAGCAACCCTACAAAAATATCAAATGTTAGACCTGGGAACCCAAACAAGTTTGGGTTCACCTTTTAGTAATTTATAATCAGATACATGTATGATATGTCTAGGTTTATGCATTTTAGGTCTCCACACCAAATCAGATTTCATCTTTAAAGTACAGGTGTGTGCTATATGTCCAAATAATCCACAATTATTACATTTGACATTAGGAAAAGTATTCCTAAGTCTTCTACCATTTGTTTGTCTTCTAAGGGATTCCATATATTTAGGATAAAATTTAGGATTTGTAAAATCTTCAAGTCTGGGGGTATCCTATTATCCTTAAGAGCTCTTATTTTCAGCTTATAAAATGAATTCATATCTTCCAAGATTTGATTTGTATAATTGATTCGATATGTTTTGCTCTCAGATTCATCCTTAAATATTTTAATTTCTTTTTCAAGATCAACATTGGATGATTTTAAAATCTCATGATTTTTATACAGATCATCATATTCATCAAGTAATTCCATGTGGTTGTCATCTATTAAATCATGATCTTTTCTAAGGATTTCATGTTTCTTCTTAAGCTCTTCTAATTCTAAACTTACACTAGCATGTATCTTTTTCATTTTCCTATATGCATCATGCATGTGTTCAGAAACTTCAAACAATTCATCATAAGTTAAGTCACATACCTCTTCTTGATCTGATTGATCAACACTATGTGCCATCAAGCAAAGATTAGTGACTTCTTCTTTTTCAATCTCAGATGAATCTGAAGCTGAGTCCGCCCAAAAAGCTCTTTGAAATTTCTTCTTTCCCTTCTTTACAATTAGTTTCTCCTCTACCTTCTCCTTTCTAGGAGTGGCTTTGAGTTTTGGGCAATCAGTCTTGATATGACCTGGCTTCCAACATTCATAACAAATCACTTCATTAGAAACCTTGTCATTTCAGTTAAACTTACCTCTATTCCATCGTTGGCGTCTCTTCTGCCTCCTCTTCAGAAAGCTTCTAAATTGTCTAGTAATTAATGCAATATCGTCTTCATCCTCAGGTTGTAAGTGTTCACTCTCAGACTCTTCCACTTTTAGTGCTATATTCTTCTCCTTTCGTGGTTCACCTACATAAATTTTTCTTTGACTAACCCCTTGCTCGTAAGCAATGAGTGAACCAAGAAGATTGTCAATAGAATAAATGTTTAAATCTTTAGACTCTGTAATTGCAGTAATTTTAGCATTATAAGAAGTAGGTAAACAACGAAGAATCTTATTAACCATTTCAGCATTAGTTAATTCCCTACCAAGTGCATGCAAAGAAGTGACAATTTGTGTGACTCTTGTATACATGTTAGAAATAGATTCATTTGATTTTATGTGAAACAACTCATAATCATGTAACAATATATTAAGTCTTGATTGCTTAACCTCATTAGTCCCCTCATAAGTTATACAAAGTCTATCCCATATGTCATTTCCACTTTTGCAAGTGGAAACCCGCATGTAGTCTTCAGATTTTAAAGCACAAAAGAAGCTATTTAAACATTTAGCATTTAGTTGAGCTAAGTCATGTTCTTCTATAGTCCAATCTACAAAATGTGTTTCTACCCTAACTCCATCAACTAATCTAGTTAGTTTTGTATAATCTTCCTGGACTAAGATCCACATATGATAATAAAGTGACTGTAAGAAAGTAGACATGCGTGTTTTCCAAAAATCAAAAGGTATATTGTCAAACATTGGAGGTCTAGTAATAGAGTAACCCTCAGATGTATTTCAGTTTCCAAATGTAGCCATCTACGTTAATCAAAAAGTAGTTTAAACTTATGATTTTGAAACGGAGCTCTGATACCACTTGTTGAGTTTAGTGAATAGATTGTTAGACCTAAGATAATGTCCCAAGGCTACCAAGAGGGAGGGTGAATTGGTAATTTTAAAACTTAACCCTCTTTTAAATTTTAGTTGAACCGAAATTAAACTTTTAATGAAATTTTTATAGAAAAGTTTTTCAACCACAAATTTTTAAAACAAAAGAAAAATGTGAAAAATAAAAAACAAAAAAGTAAATGACACAAGATTTATATGGTTCGGTCTAAACCAGACCTACATCCACTCCACAAAGGCACCCTCTGAGTATTGCACTAATACCAATAGTGTCTCTCCTTTTGCTCCCACAGCAAGACGGAGAAGCCTTTACAAACACTCTTTTCACCACTACCCAGTGCGGTAGAGAACCATCGTCCTTTTACACAATCCCTAGTGTTGGCAGAGAACTGTCCATCCTTTTACACTCTCCTAGTGTGGACAGAGAATCCTTTGTCCTTTCACACTCTCCAAGTGTGGGCAGAGAACCCTTCGGCTGTTCACACTCTCCAAGTGTTGGCAGAGAACCGGATCTCCTTGACAGATCTTTTCATTAAAAATCTAGAAGGAAGAAAGAAAAAGAGTGAAGTAATCTCAAATCACAAGTTGAAAATCTTATCTTTGAACACCAAGCGAAGCCTTCACGCTCCAGTGGTAGAAATCCTTCTTTGAATGCTCTCTCTCACTCTCTCCTTTACTCTTCTTCCAATAGGCATGAAGTTCAATGAGCAAAAAGATTGGGTGGCAGTAAAATTTAAAGTATTTATACAAAAGACAAGAAGAACTGCCCAAAAATAGCATGTTTTCAATTCTGTACGCAGTGGATTATCCCGTACGATCGTGGATCGTCCTGGACAATTTTACTTAAATCGTCGGAAATGAACCTTATGTACATTGGTACGAATTATGTTCGTACATGCTAATAGTCCCGTACGAACAAAGTTCGTCCGGTACGAAACGGTTATTTCATAGGTCGGTTTCCCAAAATTTTTCATGACGTAACCAACTGACGTAAGTCGGTTCAGTTCGTCTTGAGACGAACAGATTTCATCCTCGGACGATTTCATACAGAGACTTTCGTTATGGGACGAAGGTTCATTTCGTTTGGACGAACAGAGCAAGCTTCAATACAGAGACGTTCGTCCTGGGACGAACATTATTTTTCGTCTGGACGAACAGAGCACGGTGAGAATATAGAGACGTTCATCCTGAGACGAACCATGAATTTAGTCCTGACGAACAGTGGAAAGTGAGAATCACGAGACGTTCGTCCTGGGATGAATATTAAATTCTTCCTGGACGATTAGGACTTAGAAAAATTTTCTCCCCGCCTGTTCGATCCATTGCTCTTCTTAGGGGTAATTGACATGATCGTCCCGTACGAACTATGTTCGTCCCGTACGATCAGTTCACAAAAATTGTTCCTCAAGTGTGCATTTTGTGATTTTTCACTCAATTACAATCACTCCCTCTCAAAACTTATAAATATTTGTTGAATTTGATTACAAGTCTTCATATCTTGGAGTTGATTTTCCTAAAATGTTAGTCTACACAAGAGCAAAAACAAATCTTCCAAAAAAAATATATTAGGAGATAACAACACATAAAACAATAATATTTGGAATCATCAAAACTATACAAGTCGAAAGAATGTAAAACATGCAAATAACAACTTTCCTATCAGAAGACCCTGATAAAAGGGAAAAACCACGAGGCCTGACCCAGTTGAAAATGATTCCATTAGAACATGAGTTAGTTAAATGAGCTGAGTCGCCTCCAAGGGCAATCAGATTACAAGTAATAATTGTATGACAGAAGTCTTGGTGTCAGGTGATGGATCGGCAGAACTTCAGGCTTCAGGTAATGATCTGGCAGAACTCCAGGCTTGAGGTGATGATCTGGCAAAGGTGAGGGCCTCAGGTGGTGATCCTGCAAAGGCGAGTGCCTCAGATAGTGGTCCAATGAAGACGAGGGTCTCAGGTGGTGGTCCAATGAAGGCAAGGGCCTCAGGTGGTGGTCCGAAGAAGGCGAGAGCCTCAAGTGGTGGTCTGATGAAGGCGAGGGCCTCAGGAGGTGATTCGACGAAGGCGATGGCCTCAGGTGGTGGTCTGGCGAAGGTGAGGGCCTCAGGTGGTGGTCCGACGAAGGTGAGGGACTCACGTGGTGGTCCGGCGAAGGTGAGGGCCTCAAGTGGTGGTCTGGCGAAGGTGAGGGCCTCAAGTGGTGGTCCGATGAAGGGGAGGGCCTCAGGTGATGGTCTGGCGAAGGCGAGGCCCTCAGGTGGTGGTCCGGTGAAGCTCCGGCGGTGGTCCGGTGAAACTCCAGCGATGGTCGAGGAGGAGCTTCTTCCTTCTCTTCCTTCTCTTCTCTTCTTCTCTTCTTCTTACTTCGGATCCCCCTTCAAGAGAAATGAAGAGTCTATTTATAGATTTCTGGAGTGGCATGGCCTGTAAATAGGTGAAAGATCAAGGGTAAAGGGGGAGTGGTCGAATGGACGGTCGATATTGAATCACTTGATCATAGACCATTTGATGGACATTTTAAGGTCTTAATGATTTTGGAATTTGGTGGTCTTAGGCTTGTTGGATTCGTCTCGTCGAGCCGCTCTATTCGACTATAAGCTCGTCATGTTTGGAAACCATTTGGTAACTTAAACTATGGTTCGAACCTTCCAACAGCACTTCAAACCCTTGATTTGGACCCGTTTGGGCTCGGATTGGGTTGAATTTAGTGTCGTTGGGTTCGTATTTCTGAGACACTCAGTTTGACTATAAGTTTACTGAAATCGGAGTTTAGGTGATCCCGAATTTAATTTTTGAAGTTTCCGGCTGATTTTGCCTCGAGATTCGTGCCCAATCAAAATAATTTTTGGATGATATAAAAAAGTTGTTGTGACATCAGAGAAAGAGATTTATTTTTTTTTGGAGTATTCAGGTGAGTCAAATGTGGATCGCCTGAGAAGAAGGTTTCTTCGTCAACCGCGGAGCCATAGTGAAAAAGAGATGAGGGGAGAGGAATTTGTAACAAGTGTACAAAGAAATTTTTTCCCTTTAGCATGCACACTTATTTGTCTTCTTCTCGTACATTTTTTTAAAACCAAAAAAATACTATCTTTTTTTTTATCATCAGCATCTTAGTCAACATATCAGGACTTACTAGCCTTATAGACAGAATATAGTTCCAACTGTGAATCAAAAAGTCGATCTATGGGTAAAATAAACAGACCAACAAAAAAGTAAGGACACCAACAGTAACATCAAGTCAGACCTTTTCGTCTAACAGTAACCTCATCACAGCATTTTACATTCGAATTACAAAATATAGCTTAAGACAGCACCAAAAAATGACTAAGAACACAAATTTTCATTAGCATTCCTATCATAGAACAGAACCATTATATCATCATTCACCCTTTACTACCTTCTACATCACCTCCTCATGCAACCTAATCTCACTCCACAGATACCTCCGTCGATGAACTCACCTTGGGCGGTCGTCCCCATCCACGTTTTGGCCCCATCGATGTTATCCCAGCAATCTCCGGATCATGATCGTCATTTGTATTCGAACCCTTTTGGTGGCCTACCTCGCTTCTTCCCAGTAGAAGCAGGAACTGGTTTTTTTTTCCTTTGCAGGAAAATTGTGTTGTTTCATCGATTGAAGCTCCGGACCTTCAGGAACATCTGGTTTTGGCTTCAGGGAGCGACCTCTACCGCATCGTGGCTGAGCGTCGGTATCAGGCTTCAAATAGTTGTTCTTGAGGAAGAATAGCTTTCTATACTCCTTCAGTTTGGCAAGCGATTTAGAAAGCACAGCATAGAGGTCTGCCGGTAAGCGGTCCCCGTAAGTGACCTCAATTTGTTTTGAAATCGCCAGTTTGTTGGACCCATCTTTCTCGCCCAGCTCCATAATGGTGGCTAGTATCATCTCGTAGTAAGCTGGATGGGAAGCAGCCTTGCTCTCCTCCTGGGCAGTAGCCATGGAGGAATGTGGACTGTACCGAATAAAGATAGATTAGATAAAGATAGATTAGCTCTGATCTCCCATTGATGTAGCCGACCTCTTGAAACCGAACCCCTAGCCGGATCTCCCTTCCCCCCTGGTCGTCCAACTTTGCTCCCCAGACGACATTCCCTGTCTATTGGATCGGAAGCCAGAGCAGGAGATCGCTGGCTTGAAGGTAACTTTCTCCCTTAGACGCTTCTTCGGCCAAGTCCTGTAAGCCGAGAAGGGGAGGGAGGGATTAAGCATTATTTTTATTATTATTATTATTAATCATTTTTAATTATAATTTAAAAATTATTAATTAATGATAATGATAATCATTT
This sequence comes from Dendrobium huoshanense, assembly GCA_016618105.1. NCBI lineage: Eukaryota > Viridiplantae > Streptophyta > Magnoliopsida > Asparagales > Orchidaceae > Dendrobium > Dendrobium huoshanense. The sequence continues at coordinate 38,882,563 of CM028352.1, read as the reverse complement.
ATAATTAGTTATTTAATTATAAATTAATTATCTTTTATTATAGTTAATTAATATTAATATATAATTAGTTTCAATTAATTAAAATTAATTATTTTATTTATAATTAATTAAATAATGATGATTAGTTATGATTAATTATTTAATCACAACTAATTATCTTATAATTAATTATTATTAATTAATTTTAATTAATCAAAATTAATTATTTTTTTCTTATTATAATTAACTGTTAATAATGATAAATAGTTTTAATTAATTTCTTAATTATAATTAATTATCCTTATTTTATTCATTAATTATTATTAATTATAATTAATCATAATTAATTAGAGTTATTAATGATAATAATAAAATTAAAAGAAATAATTCCCCCCACTCTCTTTCCTCGACGTTCGTGCCGGACCGGCAAACCACCTAAGCACGCCTTTGTTGGCCGTGGTAGGAGGGAACCCGGTGCGACACCTACGACGAGGTAGGCGAGTGAACCCTCGATCCATGTGCCAACCACGACGACTCTGGGAAGGTATAAAATTTTCTAAAACTCAAAACCCTGCTTCAATATTCGTGGCAAATCGGAGAACTGTCCTATGCACGCCTTTGTTGGCCGTGGTAGGATGGGACCCCGGTGCGGCACGTACGGCGAAGCGGGGTCACTCATAAGTACCCTCGAGCGGGGGGAAAGCAAAACTGTATCTTTTCATAAAACGCTTTTTAAAAAAAAAACCCCATGCACGCCTTTGTTGGCCGTGGTGGGAGAAAAAAATATATATATAAAAATGTGTCGCGGTGTCTTACCAACACCAACCGTGCACGTCTTTGTTGACGTGGCGGGTAGGCGACCTCTTGGTTTTTTCCCCTAAATGGGGGAGACGCCGGGAGGCTGCCGAAATTTTGTCTGAAATACAGACAAGGACTTGGAGCAGAATTGGAACTTGTGGACTTAATCCAATCTACTTAAAATGAACTTGAATAATATAAAAGAAATTGATTGAATTCAAAGAGCTCGTAGCTTGGACTCTCATTTGAACTTCAACAAGGGTTCGACCTATATGAGCTTGAACTTGCAAGATGAAACTTTGGCAGTGAACTCAAGAACAAGAACAATAAACTCAAATTGGAGCTCAAATACAATGAACTTGGTACAAGAAGTCTTAATTGGACATGGACTATTCATATTCAAATTCAAAAGACTCGGGCCACAGAAGACATAGAACTTGTACTCGAACAAGAACAGAGGACCTATGAACATGAATTGGACTTATGGATTTGTTCTTGAATGAACTAAATAGAAAACTCATCTTGGACTCAAATAGACTTTAATCAAATAATATGAACTTAATTAAGATGAGTAAATAACAAAGAACTTGGATCCAAAATAAGCAAGGCTCTAAATAAATTTGAACATGAAATGGATTTGGCATGAGCCTTGGCCCAAATTTGATTTTGACTACGAAAGACTTTAGCTCAAACTTGAGCACTAACTTGAGACTTGTGAACTTGGTTTGAACCAAGTGATAAGAACTTGAATATGACAATAGGAAATTAATGACAAGATGTCTTCATACGAATTAAATCGTCATTTGATTATAAACAATCCTCAACGGGAAACTTTTGGAGGACATTCAAATGAGCAAGCAAGATATAGAGGTTCAATGATCAAATCTTGATCATTCAAAGCGGGTACATATAATCAGATAAAGATGTATAGCGTATAAGGAAGGTCTCTACTACATCTCATTCACAAGCAATAAATAAGAGGAAGACTTATGCATAATCAATGATGTTCAACTCCAAACAAGTTCATTAATTCTACTACAAATAACAACACCTCATGTGGTGGTTTTATAAGTACATGTGGAAGTCCCTACGAGTCGCCGTAGAAGACTCCTTATTTATACAACAATTCCCCTTGGATAAAAGAATTCAATGTGTAACAAATGTAGTAGATTTTAATACTCGTGAAAAGCAACAAACGGTTGGAAGGTGTATGAGTACTATCCATTTGTTGCAGTCAAAGACTGTCTCTATAATAAGTGCAAATACATTAAACCACCTGAGATTGGTGAAAGGTGGTTTCAATGCAAAAGCAAGGATTCTCCTACGAATACTCCTAGGAGCTCGTAGCTGATACAGCGGTCCCCTGCAAATGACTACAAACCACTTGTGGATAACAACAGTGGGTACTTCGTAAACACAATAAACCCCTGTGGACACAAGTGTAGATGCCACCTACAGCAACAGTGATCAAGATCTACAAGTATTTCGAGTACAACGACAACCCGAGGTACGAAAACGTCCACTACACTAAAGGTCTCGAAAGGAGCAAAGCTGCAATCAGTGGACTTCAAAGTCCAAAAGAAAACCTTCCCCGGTGAATGTGAAAGGGGGAGGGGGTCAACATCAAGACCAAATCGCCATCGGATCTGCAACCTCCGTACAAGCAGACAGAAGGCGTCTATTCCAAGTACCCCTGCACGTGCACTATAAATTGTATACACATAGGTACAATAAGGGGGGAAAATACAATCCAAACCCGCATGGGCCCCGACGAGCGTGTTATTGGTACACACGTGACGTCTAGGGATGCTGCGCGGGTTGACAAGTGAATTCAGGCTCGAACCCGATCATCCTATACAGATTAATAGGAGTCGACAAGGTTCGAACCAACAAATAAATATGTGGCCGTGGTGACCAGAATATTTATGTTAATACATTCATTTTAGGCCTTCAATGCCTAAAATCAAAAGAATTCACTTTCAAGAGTACAAAACCTACGAAACCCGATCCTCTGTCGACGGCCCGACAGAGTTGACAAGGTTCAATCCATAAAAAGAAATGATCCCAAATACCCCTATGATGGCCGTGTTGAATGCAGATCTCAACCGGAGGGGTTCACATATATTTTCAAATGCCACCAAAATACTCCAAAAATTATTCCAAATTCCAGATATTTAAATTTGAAATAAACCCATTAAAAAACTTAAAGCAAAATCCATCCATCCTCCGCAACAGTCTGTCGCGGTGGACAAATTCAAATAAATTCTAGCTCACAAAGAGCCAAATGCCTAGTCGAAAATATCACTAGGATCCATTCTCAAACAATATCTTGCCAGTAAGGACGTGGTACATGTCCTCTAACCGGCAGTTTCGCCGCCAAATGGCACTGCAGGTAAATGGTTATGACCCGGGGCCCTCTGAACCGAGTGGTTTTGCCGCCAAATGGCACCACAGATAGCGGTTATGGCCAGAGCCAATACGTTCCTTAATGGCATTAAATCCTTGAGATATGAATCAATAGGATATGATCGATAGGGCATAAAGCCCTCTGTAAGCTCAGGTGGATTAAAATTTGTCCCCTTAGACAAACATTCAACCCCGGTCTACAAGGTCCCCTTGGACGAAGCAACCCATGGCTGCCGACAAGGATCCTTCTGTCAGGTTGGGTCGACTACCTCCTCTGACTAAGTAGACCAGGGACCATGATGGCCCGGGACGACGGAACCATGGGATCTTGATCGGGTCCATCATCCATTCTCCCACCATCCGCTTTAAGTTCTAGATGGTGAAATTTCCATTTTTAAATATAAAATTTTCCAAAATATCTCAATCCAAATCTTCCAAACCAAACTCTTCAATTTCCAACAATCAAAATCCATTGCTGCTACTATATGCCAGATAACACGTATACTCTACGTATCTGATTGACGACTAGCCTTAATCGAAAGTTCTCTCTTGTGATCAAGAGGGGTAATTAACTATAGGGGATTGCGCCTATAGGAAACCAGAACTCAGATCATAAAGTCCTCACAAAATGAGGGCGAAATCTCTGGGTAGTGTCTTATCTACAAACCCATCTGCCTTCCAAAATTTACCTCGGAACTTAGTTCGTTAAAACTCCCTCGCCGAAAAAAAAAAAGCGAGCGGAGGCCGGGGCCGAATTTTCGGAGCCCACAGATTTCTGGCGACTCCGCTGGGGATTGGTTTCTCTTTCCATCTTTGGCTAGTCGTCTCAGTGCTATAGTAGCAATTATTTCAAATCGTACTCAAGATTTTGAGTCTTTCAAAATGATCGTTTAATGATTCAAAACTCTGAATTTTCTAAAATGATCATTCAAAAAATTTTTCATTGAGATAACATATTTAGCAGTATTTTAGATTTATATTATTTGAACTGCTTGCTAATGTTATTTTCTCTTATTTTTGTGTTCTGTGTAAGTCTCTGCATTTTGAAAGTGCGGGGTGATGTATCAGAATCTGATTACTAACCCTTGCCTTTCATTTATGAAGATGGATCTACAGAACACACCGATGACTGTCCAACTGGGACAAGGAGCCAGGATCCAGCTAGCGAATGCTATTATTGAGACCGGAAACACCGGAGCTACCATCCAGTTTGGTAGCGTTGACTTCCCAGCGATTGCTGCAAGGAATGCTGCCATTCCTGTGAATGGTAGGAATGTTGAGAAGTCTGCCAGAAGACTCAATGCTGATGAAGCTGTCACCCGTCGTGTGCATCTGCCGGCATAACGACCTGTTGCTGAAAATTCTTGTGGGAGATTTTCTGTGTTCGAGAGGCTGTCACAGCCTGAGGCCCTGACCACTAGAAGAATTGTGAATGGTGGAAGAGTCTCTGTGGTGACTACAAACACCACACCCCTGCCGACCAGGTTATCTGGGCCTGGAGAGTACAATGCTGAAGCCTCCTCATCTAGAGGGAGGCCTACGAGAAGACAAAGGAGAAAGATGAATGCTGAACTCCGAGCTCAGCAACAACAACTCCCTGTTCACCCTTCTAATCTGTCGGCCCAAGTGCCTGAAGCCAATGTTCCTACCCGGAATAAATTTTCTGATTTAAAATGGGTGAAAAGGAATAGCTCCACTAGTGAGCTGAAGAAGTCTTTCTGGGAGCAACGACAGGAGGTCCCAGCTCCTCCAAAGAGAAAGGAACCTGAAACTCTCTCAGCCCGGGTTTATCGGGTCATGAAGACTGTAAAGGAGAAAGGTCTGAAAAAGAAAAAGTTCCAACGGCCCTTAGTGATAGAGGCCAGAAAAACTCCGCCAAGAGAACGTCTATCTGCTGTGGCGGAAAGAAGAGAAAGAAGATATGTCCCACGCGGTGAACATCGGGGTGTGACACCTGAACCATATGTTCAGGGATCCACTGCTGAAAAGTCCCGGTGGAAAGGAAAACAAGTATGGAGGCCAAAGCCTCGAAGAAATGAGAAAGAAAGAAAAGAAAGAGGAATTGATCTAGGCGTGACATCTGGTGAGGCTTCCCGGAGATCCGCCCAAGTCTACAAACAACGTCAGAAGTGGGCCCCGAAAAAGACCCATAATGACACTCCTCCAGACGGTAGACACCTTGGAGAATCCTCCAGGAGATCCCGTCTCCCTCTATCCCCTCCAAAGAAAGAGACTAACTTCGATCGCAGCCCACTGATCGAAGAAGTCCCCGTGCCTAATCAAGAGCCGGAAATCCAATGGCGTCGTCGCTCGGAGATCCGAGTACTGGAGGAAAATATATATGGTCAAAATCTAGAGGGAGAAGAATTCCTTGAAGGGGAAGAAAATATTGAAGAAAACATTGATGAATTTATGGAGGAAAATTTAGAAGAAAATATTGATGAATTTCTAGAGGAAAATTTAGAAGAAGAAATTCAAGAAACAAATGACACTCTGGATATGGAAGTTGTCTATATGATGACACATATAGACATCGATGATGGTGCCAATTATGATGACGATGAAGATGAAGAGCGGTGGCAACCGCCACCCCGGCAAGTATACCGTCATCGTCGTAGAGAAGGGTCCACCACTGGCAGAAGTCGTCATTCTCAAGAAGAAGAAGAAGTGGAGGAAGTAGATGAAAACCCTTCTGAAGTCGAGAACGTCACACTCGCTGAAATGCGACGACAAATGAGGCGACAAATGAGGGCCAAAGACAAGGAAATATCTCAGTTAAATGAGAAGATGACTGAGATAATGACTCAAATGGGGGCGATGATGCAGATGATGCAGAGAAATGCTACTATTGGCGCCATGCCTAATCCTCTTGCTGACCCTTCGAACTTCCAAGTTCCGCAAGGTTCAGAAGTACAGGGAGCTCCTGAAGGTGGTCGCGAAGCCCATAATATCGTTCGCCAGCCCACTCCGTAGAATATTGCAAGTACTTCCGAACCAGTAACTGCTGCACAGTTTGAAGGAATAATCACAGAAAAGATCAGGGCTATTATAGCCGTCAATCAAGCAGAAATGTTGGTGGGCAAAGGTCGTCCGTACCCAGCTGAGTACGACCAAGTACCATACCCGAAAGGGTATTCGGTCCCAAAGTTTAACACTTTCAACGGTAATAACAACTCCATGCAGCACCTGGCACAGTTTAAAGCCACCTGTGGGAATACAGGAGGAAATGACGCTCTACTCTTCCGACAATTCGTCAGCAGTTTGACAGCAACTGCTTTCGAATGGTATGCTGAATTACCAAACGATTCTGTGAAGACTTTTGCAGAATTAGAAAATATGTTCGTGAAGAGATTCGCCAGTGCAATAGAGAAGATCACGATCGCTGACCTCGCTCTGGATAAGAGAAAAAGAGAAGAATCAGTGACTAAATACATCACTCGCTGGCGAAATTTGAGCATAAAATGTGAGCAGCAGTTAGAAGAAGAGCATGCCGTACAGTTGTTAATGGGCAACATTGATGACAAGATGCAACCCTTCCCGTGCATGACTACAATCAACACATTTCAAGACTTACTCGACAGAGTGGCCAAATTTGAGAAACTAAATTTGTCCAAATTAGAAAATCACTCTGATAAGCCCAAGAAGGCTAAAGCCCCAGGTGCTAGAAGGGGTGAGGCCGACTCTACGTTCTTCTCCAGAGCTGATAGAGAAAAGCAGGTGATTTACAATGTAGACAAGGGCAAACAGCCGATGCAATATCAAGAAAAGCCCAAACAGGCCTACAACCCCAACCCCTAGCCAAAGTTGATACTAGGGGGAAATGATAAGCCACAAACTTATCAAGCTGGAGGCTAGAGACAAGCAATAGGAACTGGTGATAGAACATTTCAATCCCTCAAAGATAAAATGAATAAAGAATATTCATTCAAAAGGGAGAGTGTCGCCAAATTATTTCGACAAGTGTTGAAATCGGGTCTAGAATTGCCTGAATGCAAGAGACCCGAAGAGTCGAAGCACACTGGTGACCCAAATTATTGCCCATATCATCGGGTGCTGAGCCATCCTATTGAAGATTGCTATATCTTCAAGGATTGGCTTGAAAGAAAATATCATAAGGGAGAGATCACATTGTCCGACAATGTATTGTCTCACCCTAAAAAGGAATCAGCTCGGGTAGTCACGTCCTCTTCCGTACCCCTGGTTGAAGAAAGAAGAAATGAAAAGAAGCCAATTCAAGAAGAACAGTGGGAGACTGCGATCTCCAAGAAGACTGTGAAAATGTTGAAGCAGCTTGAAGGAGTTCCAGGTATAAAGTGGAAGTCTCCTGTTGAGCCCATGATAAATTTAAAGGAACCGCCGATGGTGCGAGCTCCTATTTCTAAACAACTATCCAATCAAGCTAGCACTTCAAAGTCTGGTGGGGTGAAATCATCCAAGAAGAAGACCAAGCTGAAGAAACCTAAAGAGAAAAAGACTGCAACTCAGAGGGTTATTGACAGTTTGGATGAGTACTACCAAACTGTGAGGCGACTATCAAGCTCGCTGACTTCATGTCGAAGCTTAAGATAGACGAAGCCGGAGAAGATGATGAGAATTCTCTTCCAACAGAAATATGTCGGGTCATCTCGGTGACATCGAGTACTTTGACAGAAGAAGAATATGCTGAAGAAGTACCCTCTGAATCCTGTATGATGGTTTTGCCAATGGATTACAGTTCAGAGGAGGATTTGTATTTTCCAGAGGAAGACGAATCAGACCCTAGCATTGCATCTCGGATGGGACATGTAAACCTGGGTGGTGATTCTGAATCAACAGATGAGTCCCTAGATGCAACAATGACTGATTCTGAAGAAAATGCTCCGTTAAATGACTCCGAACCGGAGGAGATTGCTCAAGTACAATTAAGAAGCGGCAAGGTACTACCGCCTCCATCGAAGAAAGGGGTCTCCAATAAAGATAAGGAGAAAGAAATAGTCATCAATGACGATATAATCCCTGAAGATCACAAGAAAAAGAACACCTCAGCCAATGGGATAGACTATAATATCTTATCCCATTTGAGAAAAATCCCAGCACAGCTCAGCATATACGATGCTTTGGTGATGTCTAAAGACCTTCGAGAGACTCTGATTCAGGCTCTCAAAGATCGCGAAAGATACGAGACATATTTTGCTGAACGTAGTTTGACTGAGGTTCTGCAAGCTCGAAATGAGCCATTCATTACTTTTTCCGAAGAAGACATGATGCTCGGAACTGCAGACCATAATCGTCCTCTGTATGTTACTGCAGAGAGTGATAAGCTGATTATCAGTCGAATCCTAATCGATCCTGGATCCTCCGTGAATCTGATAAGCTTGAAAGCACTTAGATCCCTCTGCCTTGATATAGAACACCTCGGGCCAGATAAGCTGATGGTGCATGGTTTCAATGAGAAAGGGCAGAAGACCCTTGGATCATTCATGCTCCCTCTTGTATTTGGAGAGCTCCACACAGAAGCTAAGTTCCATGTGATTGATGCGGATACTTCATTCAAGGCGCTACTAGGTCGTCCCTGGTTGCATGAATATGGCATTGTCCCGTCAACACTACACCAGTGTATGAAGTATCTCAAAGATGAAGAAGAGTTCAGGATCTCTGGTGACATTCAACCCTTCACAGTTCATGAAGCAACAATTTATGAAGATGCACGGTACTTCATGCCAAAGAAGCAAAAGTCTTCGAGCTCTCTCGAAGCTAAAGCATCAAATTCGAAGAGTATAAAGCGACCTGAACAGGAAGGTGATAAGAAGCAGGTGGGGAGAAAGAAGGCAGTGCCGACTCTTCCCAAAGCGCCGATCATTCCAAAAGAAAAGAAGCATGTACCTCATCTTGGGAGTGACACAGATGAAGATGATGTTACTCCTGCTAAATCTCGAAAAGTGTGCCAGTCAATGGATGAATGGAGCAGGCAGGTCGAATTTTCAAATGATGATTATGACTACGACTCCATTTACATGAACACGGTGCAGAATGTGTTCTCTAGAAGAATTGACAGCCTATCAATTTCAGATAGTGTACTCGTAGTCACGCGTGTTCCTTTACAATATTTCAAAGAAATTATTTCGCGCGAGGTGCATAAAGTTAAAGAATTTGCCACCCTCTATCTGCCTCCCCGAAAAAATGGGACTATTCCAAAGAATGTGTTATATTCTACGGGAGTTCGTGAAGAGGAGAATCATGATTGGGATTGCATGATCCTCGATTCTGAAGAGTTATTTCCTACGAGGCTACCTAGGTTTAATACTAAAAATATTCAGAAAATGCTACAAAAGCAAGTCAATATTCCTACCACCAAGAGACAACTTCGTACAAGTTTGGGCCTCTGGTATGGAAGGAGTCCGCGTCCGTTACAGCAGAAAGATACAGACGCATATAAAGGTATTGGATTCATCAAAAGAAAATTTCTCCGGAAAGAGATTTGACGTGCAATCACATGCGTGGAAATTGAATCCGAAGATGGTGATGTTGAAGAGACATACGAGGCTGATGTTTATGATGAACAGCCCGTAGAAGCCGAGCCTGCACCAGAAGAGCTTAAAGATGGTGGACAGACAGCCACTATGGATGAACTAAGAGAAGTCAACTTGGGAACTGAGGAGGATCCTCGCCCAACCTTCATTAGTTCTCTCCTACCCGAAGAACAGATAGAAGAAATAAAAGAACTCCTATGTGAATTCAGGGATTGCTTTGCCTGGACATATGCTGAGATGCCTGGCTTATCCCCTGATGTGGCAGTTCACAGATTAGCAATCAAACTGGATGTAGCACCCGTCAAACAAGCTCCAAGGAGAATGAGATTGGAGATTGAAGAACAAGTGATTACTGAAACAAAGAAATTAATAGAGGCAGGTTTCATCTTAGAAGAAAAGTATGCCGATTGGATTGCCAATATCGTCCCAGTGAAGAAAAAGAACAGGCAAATTCGTGTCTGTATTGACTTTCGGGACCTTAACAAAGCATACCCAAAAGACGATTTTCCACTCCCTGTATCCGAACTCCTGGTGGACAATACGTCAAACTACGACATGTTCTCCTTTATGGATGGATCGTCAGGATACAATCAAATCAAGATAGCGCCCGAGGATGAAAAGCATACATCGTTTAGGACGTCTATCGGGATTTTCTGCTACACAGTCATGCCCTTTGGCCTGAAGAACGCTGGTGCCACCTACCAGCGGGCGATGACTCACTTATTTGATGATTTGATACATCAGAAGGTCGAATGCTATGTAGATGACCTTGTTGTTAAAAGCCTTGGCCGAAATGATCACTTAAAAGATCTTAGAATCGTATTTGAGAGAATCAGAAAGTTTGATCTGAAGATGAATCCTCTCAAATGTGCTTTTGGAGTCTCCTCCGGCAAATTCTTGGGGTACGTTGTTCGTCATCAAGGTATAGAGATCGACCCCAACAAAATTAAGGCAATAACGGAGATGCCACCACCAAGGAACCTTCGACAGCTTCGCTCGCTATAAGGACAACTGGCTTTCATTCGGAGATTCATATCAAATCTATCAGGTAGGTACCAGCCATTTTCTAAGCTAATGAAGAAAGATGTCCATTTCAAATGGGACGCAGAATGCCAGGAAGCATTTGATAGTATCAAGAAATACCTATTGAATCCGCCCATTCTAGCAGCGCCAATTCCGGGGAAGCCTCTTATACTGTATACAGCAGCACTAGAAGAATCCCTTGGAGCACTATTGGCCCAGAATAATGAAGAAGGCAAATAAAATGCGCTCTACTACATCAGTCGAAGGTTGATTGGAGCAGAAAGCCGTTATTCCCCAATTGAAAAGCATTTTCTGGCGCTAATTTTTGCAGTTCAGAAACTCCGCCACTACATGCTATCTCATAAAATCACACTGATATCAAAAGATCGATCCGCTGAAGTTCTTGATGACAAGACCAGCGTTGACAGGTCGTCTAGCCAGGTGGGCAGTATTGTTATTGCAGTTTGAAATCATATACATGCCACAGAAGGCGGTGAAAGGACAAGCCTTGGCAGATTTTCTTGCTGCACACCCAATCCCGGCCGATTCTCCACTAAATGATGATTTGGCCGATGAGCAAATAATGCAGGTCGAGGAGGATGAAAAGCTACCGTTCTGGGAGATGTACTTTAATGGGGCATCATCTATCAGACCTGTCCGACCTCCAGATATAGCAAGAGCCAGAGCTGGAATTGGCCTCATTTTCGTAGCACCGGAAGGAGGTATAATGAGATTTTCATTTAGTTTGACTGAACCTTGAACAAACAACAAAGCCGAGTACGAAGCTCTATTAGCATGATTGGAAATTGCTATCGATGTCAGAATCCAACATCTCCAAATCTTTGGTGATTCTCAACTTGTGATAAATCAGGTCCTTGGTATTTACAAAGTTGGCAAAGTTGAATTGGCCCATTACCATCGGCGAGCCCTCGAGCTTCTGAAGCAAATACCAAATATTGAAATAGCTCGAGTTCCTCGAGGACAGACTGCTAAAGCAGATTGTCTGGCCAAATTAGCCAAAGAAATGGCGAACATCAACGAGGAGAGGCCTATATTCATCGGAGTTTACACTCGTAGGGTTTTGGAGCCCGCTATATTACAATTCCTGAGGGCAAAAGAAATTCCAGATTCAAGTCAGCATGATGAAACTCCAGTTGACCCTCAACCGCTCCATCAGATCGTTATAAAGAATTACCCAGAAGAATATCACGTGGCCAAGAGACATAAAGCTAGTCAAGCTTCAGAATCGTTGTGGCATTGTTTAGATATTGAAGTCGAAAATGATTGGAGACAGCCATTCATTGACTACTTCAAGGAAAATAAACTCCCGACAGAAAAGTCTATGGCCGCACAAATTCAAAAAAGGGCGTTGCGGTATGCATTTGTAAATGACATGTTGTACAGACGAGCCTTTGATCAAATGTGGCTAAGGTGCTTAGGGACCAAGGAAGCTGATAAAGTAGTAACGGAAGTCCATGAAGGGCTTTGTGGAGCACATCAGTCAGGTCCTAAGATGGCTACTAAAATCAAGAGAATGGGTTACTATTGGCCGACCATGGTCAGAGATTGCATTGACCGTGCTAAGAGGTGCCACGAGTGTCAAATCCACGGTGATGTTATACATCAGCCGCCGAATCCACTGCACACAACAATAGCATCCTGGCCATTCGAATGCTGGGGCACTGATATAATCGGGCCAATAGATCCGTCGTCATCAGCGGGACACCGCTTTATTCTGGCAGCAACGGACTACTTCTCCAAGTGGGCAGAAGCAGCTCCATTCAGAGAGGTCACATCGGAGCATGTGATCAATTTCTTTACCCACAATGTCGTCTACAGATTTGGTGTGCCACGCCGCATAATCTCAGACAACGGTACTGCTTTCAAGAGTACAAAAATTTATAAGTTCGTTGATCGGCACAAAATTGATTGGCGATATTCCTCCATATACAATCCAAGGGCGAATGGATTGGCGGAAGCCTTCAACAAGACGCTGGTGAAATTGTTGAAGAAGATCCTTACCAAGAACAAAAGAGAGTGGCATACAAAGATGGCAGAAGCTCTATGGGCCTATCGTACAACTTATAAAACACCAACGAAAGCCACTCCTTATTCATTGGTGTTCGGTGTTGAAGCCATATTACCATTGGAGATCGAACTACCGTCACTTCGGGTAGCAATTCAGAACGATCTCACTCAAGAGCAAAATACCCGCCTCAGAATGGAGGAGCTCGACGCACTTGATGAACTCAGGATACAAGCTCAACAAAACCTAGAAATCTACCGAGGAAAAATGACAAAGTCTTTCGATCGGATGGTGCGTCCTCGATCATTTCAGGAAGGGGAATTGGTCCTGGTGCTGAGAAGACCAATCATCCCACACCGAAAAATTGGTGGCAAATTCGTATCCAATTGGGAAGGTCCCTTCGTCATCGAGAAGGTGTACCAAGGAGGAGCATATCAGTTGATCGATCTGAACGGTCAGAGGCCTATGCCGCCAATCAACGGTCGACACTTAAAGAAATATCACGCATGAAAATTCCATATTTGATGTATTTTGTGATAATCAAAATTTTATATGCATGTTTATTAATGCATGTTTGCTCATATTTTGAAATTCTCTTGTGTAGCAAGAACGCATTTCAAAATCCTCCATCAGACTGGGGGCATTTTAAATATTTATTTGGGTCGACATCACGCTGCATGCCGAGATCCCCAAATAAATATTTAAAATCTTAAAGACAAAAAGCCTATCCAAAATGTCCCTACGAGACATGGGGCATTTTAAATATTCATTTGGGTTGACATCGTACTATACGTCGAGATCCCCAAATGAATATTTAAAATTTTAAATTCCAAATTTATTCTGTTCTAAAATGTCCCTGCGAGACAGGGGGCATTTTAAATATTTATTCGAGTCGACATCGCGCTGCATGCCGAGATCCCCGAATAAATATTTAAAATTATCAATTCAAATGTTCTTTTGTGTTAAAGAATACAACTTCTTTTTCAAAGTATATGCATATGGTCTTTCAAAAGATAGAGACAACACCTTCTATAACAAACCAAGACTCAAAAGTTAAGAAAAAGATTTTTGTGGCTACACACTCCTACAAAATTGAGCTGAAGAAGCTTGAAGTCTTCCAACATCCTGAAGCTTAAGGTTCGAATGGGTGTAAAAGGTCAGATCCAACACGCCCAAATATGGCCGGATCGCTGGCAGCTCTGTCTACTCAACAAGCCATAAGAAAGGCCGTAGTAGCGGAACCCCCACTTCCTCAACCCGTCACTAGGGACTGTAGGAAGCACGAAGGCAGATTTAACTCGACCAGTTTAAGTGAGCGTAGTCTACAAAATTTTCCTAAATGACTGGAGAATCAAAGTTCCATTGGAGGGATAAGTCTCGAACAACTACTAAATATTCGTAGGCTCCAAAATCTGAAACCACGAAGGATGACTTCAAATCTATCAACTTCAGCAAAATCAGCATTGGGGAGTGCAATTCCCATAGCTCAAGTCTGAAGCCTGAATGGGTGTAAGAGGTCGGATCCAACAAGCCCAAATATGGCCGGATTGCTGGCAGCTCCATATACTCAACAAGCCATAAGAAAGACCGCAGTAAAGGAACCCCCATTTCAGCAACCAGAGGACAAAGAGCTATCAAATTCTAGTTCTTCCGATCTGACGAACTCAAGTGATTCAGATTAAAGTCTTCTCAAGTGGTTAAGGATCAAGATACTACCTACGTTCGGTACTATCAACTAAATCCAGAACCTGTAAATCCTTCAACAAATCCGTAAAGCACAAAGCGAGGATCGAAGGAATTTTTCTTCAACAAGTCCGCCAAAGCACAAAGCAAGGGACCGAAGAAAATTATCCCAAAGTTCATGAAAAGCCCTAGACTGAACTAAGTGGATTTCGTCATCAACAAGTCCGTTATGCACAAAGCTTTGGACTGATGACTTTTCGCCATCGACTTAATACAAACCTAAGGGTTTAGGTCACCGGCATCTACACCTTCAACAAGCCCGCCAAAGCAAGAAAGCATAGGGCCGAAGGTACCAAAATCACCCGACAAGTCAGTAAAGACAAATCAGGTAATCCTCCATCAATGTCCGCAACACAAAGTACGGGACAAAAGAAATCAACATCTCAACTATCTATTGATACATCCAGTATATCTATGGATAAAGAAAATCTTAGTGTGACATCCAAGTAAAATTTTGGAGATCCACTAAATGAAAATCATAGTGTGACATCCAAGTAAAATTTTGGAGATCCACTAAATGAAACCTTAGTGTGACATCCAAGTGAAATTTTGGAGATCCACTTAATGAGGAACCAAGTGTGACATCCAAGAAACTTTTTGGAGATCCACTAAATGAAATCCCTTGTGTGACATCTAGAATAAGTATCTAGAGATCCACAAGGCCAAATAGCATACAACAAACGTGATTTGCTCTAGACGCGTACCACATTTGTTGGGGGGCATTTGTTAACCTCAGAATAACAAAACAAAAAATCTCGCGTATAAATCTATTACCCGTCGGATCCTCAATTCCAGCCGAAATCGTGCAGAAATCTCGCTCCGTACCTCGTATTCGTCGAAGAAATCCCGCGAATCCAGCTGAAACATCGCGTACCTCGGACTGCCGAACCGATCAAATCCCGCTGCAACTGCGATCACTTCTCCGTTATTCCCGTGAACCAGCCTCGATCGAGCGTCCGCAGAGGTCGTTAAATAGCGAAGGAAGGGAGGCTTCTCGGGCTTACTCACGATCCCTCTCCACACACAACACTCTCCCGATTCCTCTCTCCCTCAACACCGATCCCAGACGCCAAGCTCCTCCAATCCCGTCGCCCTCCTCAAGCCGAACTCCACTGTGCTGAAACCCTCTCCTCTGTCCAACTCCACACAGCCGCACATCCCATTGCACACTCCATCTCCCCTTCTCTACCTGAGCTCCTAGCCGAACCCGTCGCTCCTCCTCCGACTGCCAGTGTCGGTCCTTTGTGCCAGCCGAGAGAGAGAGAGAGAGAGAGAGAGAGAGAGAGAGAGAGAGAGAGAGAGAGAGAGAGAGAGAGAGAGAGAGAGAGAGAGAGAGAGAGAGAGAGAGAGAGAGAGAGAGAGAGAGAGAGAGAGAGAGAGAGAGAGAGAGAGAGAGAGAGGGGAGAGCACCTACCCGACCTTCTCCATAGTTCCGACCAAGCTCTGATCTCCCATTGATGTAGCCGACCTCTTGAAACCGAACCCCTAGCCGGATCTCCCTTCCCCCCTGGTCGTCCAACTTTGCTCCCCAGACGACATTCCCTGTCTGTTGGATCGGAAGCCAGAGCAGGAGATCGCTGGCTTGAAGGTAACTTTCTCCCTTAGACGCTTCTTCGGCCAAGTCCTGTAAGCCGAGAAGGGGAGGGAGGGATTAAGCATTATTTTTATTATTATTATTATTAATCATTTTTAATTATAATTTAAAAATTATTAATTAATGATAATGATAATCATTTATAATTAGTTATTTAATTATAAATTAATTATCTTTTATTACAGTTAATTAATATTAATATATAATTAGTTTTAATTAATTAAAATTAATTATTTTAATTATAATTAATTAAATAATGATGTTTAGTTATGATTAATTATTTAATCACAACTAATTATCTTATAATTAATTATTATTAATTAATTTTAATTAATCAAAATTAATTATTTTTTTCTTATTATAATTAACTGTTAATAATGATAAATAGTTTTAATTAATTTCTTAATTATAATTAATTATCCTTATTTTATTCATTAATTATTATTAATTATAATTAATCATAATTAATTAGAGTTATTAATGATAATAATAAAATTAAAAGAAATAATTCCCCCCACTCTCTTTCCTCGACGTTCGTGCCGGACCGGCAAACCACCTAAGCACGCCTTTGTTGGCCGTGGTAGGAGGGAACCCGGTGCGACACCTACGACGAGGTAGGCGAGTGAACACTCGATCCATGTGCCAACCATGACGACTCCGGTAAGGTATAAAATTTTCTAAAACTCAAAACCCTGCTTCAATATTCGTGGCAAATCGGAGAACTATCCTATGCACGCCTTTGTTGGCCGTGGTAGGATAGGACCCTGGTGCGGCACGTACGGCGAAGCGGGGTCACTCATAAGTACCCTCGAGCGGGGGGAAAGCAAAATTGTATCTTTTCATAAAATGTTTTTTTTAAAAAAAACCCCATGCACGCCTTTATTGGCCGTGGTGGGAGAAAAAAAATATATATTAAAATGTGTCGCGGTGTCTTACCAACACCAACCGTGCACGTCTTTGTTGACGTGGCGGGTAGGCGACCTCTTGGTTTTTTCCCCTAAATGGGGGAGACGCCGGGAGGCTGCCGAAATTTTGTCTGAAATACAGACAAGGACTTGGAGCAGAATTGGAACTTGTGGACTTAATCCAATCTACTTAAAATGAACTTGAATAATATAAAAGAAATTGATTGAATTCAAAGAGCACGTAGCTTGGACTCTCATTTGAACTTCAACAAGGGCTCGACCTATATGAGCTTGAACTTGCAAGATGAAACTTTGGCAGTGAACTCAAGAACAAAAACAATAAACTCAAATTGGAGTTCAAATACAATGAACTTGGTACAAGAAGTCTTAATTGGACTTGGACTATTCATATTCAAATTCAAAAGACTCGGGCCACAGAAGACATAGAACTTGTACTCGAACAAGAACAGAGGACCTATGAACATGAATTGGACTTATGGATTTGTTCTTGAATGAACTAAATAGAAAACTCATCTTGGACTCAAATAGACTTTAATCAAATAATATGAACTTAATTAAGATGAGAAAATAACAAAGAACTTGGATCCAAAATAAGCAAGGCTCTAAATAAATTTGAACATGAAATGGATTTGGCATGAGCCTTGGCCCAAATTTGATTTTGACTACGAAAGACTTTAGCTCAAACTTGAGCACTAACTTGAGACTTGTGAACTTGGTTTGAACCAAGTGATAAGAACTTGAATATGACAATAGGGAATTAATGACAAGATGTCTTCATACGAATTAAATCGTCATTTGATTATAAACAATCCTCAATGAGAAACTTTTGGAGGACATTCAAATGAGCAAGCAAGATATAGAGGTTCAATGATCAAATCTTGATCATTCAAAGCGGGTACATATGATCAGATAAAGATGTATAGCGTATAAGGAAGGTCTTTACTACATCTCATTCACAAGCAATAAATAAGAGGAAGACTTATGCATAATCAATGATGTTCAACTCCAAACAAGTTCATTAATTCTACTACAAACAACAACACCTCATGTGGTGGTTTTATAAGTACATGTGGAAGTCCCTACGAGTCGCCGTAGAAGACTCCTTATTTATACAACAATTCCCCTTGGATAAAAGAATTCAATGTGTAACAAATGTAGTAGATTTTAATACTCGTGAAAAGCAACAAACGGTTGGAAGGTGTATGAGTACTATCCATTTGTTGCAGTCAAAGACTGTCTCTATAATAAGTGCAAATACATTAAACCACCTGAGATTGGTGAAAGGTGGTTTCAATGCAAAAGCAAGGATTCTCCTACGAATACTCCTAGGAGCTCGTAGCTGATACAGCGGTCCCCTGCAAATGACTACAAATCACTTGTGGATAACAACAGTGGGTACTTCGTAAACATAATAAACCCCTGTGGACACAAGTGTAGATGCCACCTACAGCAACAGTGATCAAGATCTACAAGTATTTCGAGTACAACGACAACCCGAGGTATGAAAAAGTCCACTACACTAAAGGTCTCGAAAGGAGCAAAGCTGCAATCAGTGGACTTCAAAGTCCAAAAGAAAACCTTCCCCGGTGAATGTGAAAGGGGGAGGGGGTCAACATCAAGACCAAATCGCCACCGGATCTGCAACCTCCGTACAAGCAGACAGAAGGCGTCTATTCCAAGTACCCCTGCACGTGCACTATAAATTGTATACACATAGGTACAATAAGGGGGGAAAATACAATCCAAACCCGCATGGGCCCCGGCGAGCGTGTTATTGGTACACACGTGACGTCTAGGGATTCTGCGCGGGTTGACAAGTGAATTCAGGCTCGAACCCGATCATCCTATACAGATTAATAGGAGTCGACAAAGTTCGAACCAACAAATAAATATGTGGCCGTGGTGACCAGAATATTTATGTTAATACATTCATATTAGGCCTTCAATGCCTAAAATCAAAAGAATTCACTTTCAAGGGTACAAAACCTACGAAACCCGATCCTCTGTCGACGGCCCGACAGAGTTGACAAGGTTCAATCCATAAAAAGAAATGATCCCAAACACCCCTATGATGGCCGTGTTGAATGCAGATCTCAACCGGAGGGGTTCACATATATTTTCAAATGCCACCTAAATACTCTAAAAATTATTCCAAATTCCAGATATTTAAATTTGAAATAAACCCATTAAAAAACTTAAAGCAAAATCCATCCATCCTCCGCAACAGTCTGTCGGGGTGGACAAATTCAAATAAACTCTAGCTCACAAAGAGCCAAATGCCTAGTCGAAAATATCACTAGGATCCATTCTCAAACAATATCTTCCCAGTAAGGACGTGGTACGTGTCCTCTAACCGGCAGTTTCACCGCCAAATGGCACTGCAGGTAAACGGTTATGACCCGGGGCCCTCTGAACCGAGTTGTTTTGCCGCCAAATGGCACCACGTATAGCGGTTATGGCCAGAGCCAATACGTTCCTTAATGGCGTTAAATTCTTGAGATATGAATCAATAGGATATGATCGATAGGGCATAAAGCTCTCTGTAAGCTAAGGTGGATTCAAATTTGTCCCCTTAGACAAACATTCAACCCCGGTCTACAAGGTCCCCTTGGACGAAGCAACCCATGGTTGCCGACAAGGATCCTTACGGTTGGGTCGACTACCTCCTCTGACTAAGTAGACCAGGGACCATGATGGCCCGGGACGACGGAACCATGGGATCTTGATCGGGTCCATCATCCATTCCCCCACCATCCGCTTTAAGTGCTAGATGGTGAAATTTCCATTTTTAAATATAAAATTTTCCCAAATATCTTAATCCAAATCTTCCAAACCAAACTCTTCAATTTCCAACAATCAAAATCCATTGCTGCTACTATATGCCAGATAACACGTATACTCTACGTATCTGATTGACGACTAGCCTTAATCGAAAGTTCTCTCTCGTGATCGAGAGGGGTAATTAACTATAGGGGCTTGCGCCTATAGGAAACCAGAACTCAGATCATAAAGTCCTCACAAAATGAGGGCGAAATCTCTGGGTAGTGTCTTATCTACAAACCCATCTGCCTTCCAAAATTTACCTCGGAACTTAGTTCGTTAAAACTCCCTCGCCGAAAAATGAAAAGCGAGCGGAGGCCGGGGCCGAATTTTCGGAGCCCACAGGAACTTAGGCTTCAATTAGGATGACTTTCTAATTGCTTTCAAGAGTAGCTTTTTAGTTAAAAAATTTATTAAAAGCAGCAAAAATAATTGTCAAAAGCTATCACAACCGAAGCCTTAGTTCAAATAGGTTATTCCATCATAAAATTGAAAATAAAAACTGCATTAATATTGCATTTGATAGATGGAAACCATAGGAAAGAAATTTAGCATAATTAAATTTTTTAAGTGTTTGGATTATAATATTTGTGCTTTAAAATTTGATAATTAGATACATATTTCTACTTGTATTAGACTGTGTAACATATAATCTTCCCTGTGATGAAATACTTTCATTTACTGAAGAATTGCTTACAAGTTTTAAATTAGTAGGAAAGAAACACTCTATAGTAAAAAGGAGTTCTGCATTTTAGAAAAAGAGCGTAGCATGTTGCAATAAAATTTATAGCATGTGAAGAAAGGATTATTAAGGAAAAAAAAATAACAAATGTTAAATTAAACTTAAAATGTAATAAAGATATCTTTGCATTGCATGAAAATAATGTGTGATCTATATGTTAAAATATGATCACTCCCAATTGTAAATGAAGAATTGATAAAGAACGTGAGAGATCTAGCTAGGATCTCTCTATATATGTACTACACAACACGTACATGCATCAATCATGTAAATATTTAATAATACATACACTTTTTGTCATATAAAGAGATTTAATCACCATAAAACTTTGATGTATTTTATTTCATGCCGTAGATGCTACATATGTGATTTATATGGGCATTATAACATAGTTATGCCCTCACAAAAGACGCATGAACACCGAGTATAGATGGGTACCTAGACATAGAACTATATAGATTGTAATTGAGCTCAACTACATTAAGGATCTTATAATGCCTTGAACTACTGATGATTTGATTAGATTTTAGGCATATCTTTAATTGTTGTAAATATGTTTTGCACTTATCCTTCCGGAAGAATTAGTTTGACTTCTAAAGAACAGTAAAAAATGGGGCATTCTTCTCTCCTAATTGAGATAAAACATAGTTCAAGTTCATAATTTTATACACTAGTTAAAATCCAAATTTTTTGGATGGAACTCTATGAACTCATTCTTATAATAGCTTTAACTTTACTGCAATTTGCTTTGATCCTATATATACATTAACACCATATAACCTAAAAAATTACTTGATTGAATCTGAAATAGGCATTTGGTCTAACTGAGTGTTATGTTTTATTTTTCTATCAAAGAAAATATTTCATTGAGGTCAGCAAGTTATGACTAATATAAACATCATTAACATAAACCTCTAGATTTTACCCTTTTTATATTAAAAAATGTATCCATTAACCACAAATGTGTTGCTCCCACATTCTTGAGATTGACGTGCATAAACTAGGAATAAAAGGTTCATTTGCCTATGATGAAACTTGTTTTCTTAACATCCTCTAAGTGCATATTGATTTATTCATATCTTGACCTCACATCGAGAAATTCATCCTTGAAAAGTTTACAACTAAATAGATCATTTTGTTGGTATTCACTAAAGGTTATTAATTTTTTGGACATGCATCATTGGTACATTTAAAAATCATACATATCTTTTCTTCGTCATTAGATTTCATAAACATCACAACATTTGAATTCCATTCAAGATATTCTAATTCCCAAATAAATCTAACATTGAGGAGAATGTGTAGTTCCTCCATAATTGTTGTCTTGATGTCTTTCAAGAACTTTTCCTTCCTCTATTTAATAATCGGATTACTTAAATTGAAGTTTAACTTATGACTAGTGATGCCAATATCTAGTCCAAGCATTTAAAATGGACCTCAACATAAGATATTTAAATTTCTAAGTGTGAGAGAAATTAGCATTAGTTAAAAGTTACTTTGGTAGAATGAGCTAGCAAAACATTTCTTGGGAATAAGTTCTCCTTTGATTAAGCATTTAACATGGACGTCATATGATTTATGGATTTACCATTAACCCAAAAAACTTCCAAAGTAATCATACGTTTAAGGAGATATCTAAAAAAAATAAAAATAATAAAAATTAAAAAAAAAATGTTTAAGGAGATATCTATGACCTGAGAACTTCACAAGTGAGCATCGATACGATAACAAATTTTGATAATTGAGTGTCATCCTCTCAACCATGTTGTGAATAAGGGATGCTCAATAAAATATATAAATCAATAGCAACTCAAAAAACTTTAAAATGTTTGGTGATAGAGAATATGCTATTATATCATCAAAGTTTTTCTTATGATGATTGCTTACCCAAAAACTATTGAGCAAAGTTGGTAAAGTAGATAATGAATAAATTACAAAATTGGTGAGCAATTTCATACTTACCCAAGCTCCAGCATGCATTATGCCACTTATTTTGATCCCTCCTTAAGACAAAGTAAAGGGCTCTCCATAAAGATATTGTAAGCATATTGGTAAACAAGATATTCATTTAGATGACTATCGTTTGTAAATTTATCAACAAGAAACTTTAAAACTCCACAATTCTCCATATCATGTCCATAGTAATTATAGTAGAGAAATTAATTTTGACTTATATATCCTTTTACTAGCTTTCTCATGGGATCTAAACACTTGAAGTACTCCTTATTCTAAATAGCTACCATGATTATGAAAAGTGGATAATTCAAGGGAGAGAAGAAAAAATGTAAGTTCCATGTAGAGGGTAAATTTAGCTAATGCCTTAAAAGATCTATAGGATGTGGTCTCCTGAATTGAAAATCATATTTAGATAAATCAATCTTTTTATATTTTTTTTCACAAGTCAATTATTAAAATTATTATCTTTGTTATTATTATTCTTCTTCTTCTTGACATGATAAGAAGAAAAAATTTTAGTGAGGAATTCATACTCCTACTTAAACTGCTTGGCATTGAAAAAATTTTGTTGTCTTATGAAGTTAGATCCTCTATGTTATTTTTATGATAGAGAATTTGATGAAAGCAAACTTTCCTAGGGATTTATCATTATTGGTTACTTAATGGGAGGCTTTATATAACCTAATTATATAATCTCTTAAACTCTCACATTCTTTGAATTGGTGTAGAAAAAAATAGGAGGTCTTCAAGACCTTTTGAGCCGACATGCAAACACCTTAAATGAGCTTGTGTTTAGGGAGAAGGAAATGAACCACCTCTTTAAGTATTCTTAAAATTAAGTGATGGATAGATGTGGCACATGATTGCTTTTGATATATTGTATAAACATGAAGCATTCTTGAATGTTTTGCGTTCAACCATGAATTCACTATAAAGAAAAAGGAAAGACAAACTTCCATAATAAAATTGAAGGAGTATTATCTATTAGATTGTGGGGTCTAAAAATTTACGCCTAGCCTCCCTGTACTTTCAGGGGAGTTTTAACGAATTAGATTTCGGGGTAAATTTTAGGAAGGCATATTAGGTATGAAGATATGATACTACTCAGAGATTTTACTCTCATTTTGTGAGCACTACAAGAAACTTGCTATTTACCAGCAATAATACTGACGATCATTTGACCTCCAAAATTACCAGTGATTTTTCATAATAAACTGTCAAAAATGCCGGTGGCAAACTAACCGCTTGACATACGGCTAATTTTTCTTCAGGCATTGACAATTACCGGTGGTTTGGATGTCGGTTTTAAGTGAGTTTTTGTTTGGTGGTCCAGACTGCCAGAAAACTACCAGTAATTGCACTAAAATTGGCCACCCCACCCCTATCTCCTCATTTCTTTATGTTTTGTGTTTTTTTCAAGAGTTCTCTTGCTCTCTGCTCCAAGCTGTATCCACAGCAATCCGACTGCCAATGCCCTAAATTTGTCGTGGATGCCCTAACTCTAGTCCCTGATGCCCTCAGTCCTCCCATCAACATAATTAGTTCGCTTGCCGACGCCCTTAGTCTGACCGCCGACACCCAAAGGTGATCTCCGTGCATTTACTTTTTTTTTTCTTTAGTCATGGATGTTCTTAGTAATTTTTGCCCATATCATTTTGTTTTAGTCATGAATGGTAGGTTGATTTTGGACAAGCCTTAAGCCCATATCATTTTGCTTTAGTCATGGATGTTCTTATTGATAAGACTAGAGAGGTTATACTTTTTCTTTGCCAATGATATTATTCTTGTTGATAAGACTAGAGAGGGAGTTAATGGTAAACATAAAGTATGGATGTCTACCTTAGTTAAATTGTAAAGGTTCTCGCTTTAGTTGATTTAAAATATAATGGGGATATTAAGTGTCTCAACATTTACTTACCAAACATGAAGGTGAAATAGATGGGGATATTATCAACAAAAATCAAGTTGGATGGTTGAAGTTGAGTGATGCATCAGGGTTGTTGTGTGATAGAAAAGTCCCCCTCAAACTTATGGGAAAATTCTATATAATGGTGGTGAGCTTAAGGGAGATATTATCAACAAAAATTTTGTAAAGTTATTGTAATTTGATCTAGTATATGTTATTGAAAAAAATTTTAACATGCAACTTCAATCCCTCAAGGCCACCTACCAACAAGATTCGAGATATCATACGAAGCAAATATGATGCTCCTTACTTATAATGGAAGAAGACCCCAAAGGAAGTTAGGGATATATGGTGTAGAGAATTTCAGGTATATTTATTTTACATAAATTAAAATATTTAATTTTATTTGTATTAATATTATTTGTTATGCCTATATTTTATAAAAAAAAAATATTATAGGTGGTTTCGTGAGCATGGCATGAGGAACATAACAAATTTTGAGAGTAGAGGATCAACTCGTCTTTAGGACATGTTCACGGATAATAGAAAGTCTAGGCAACGTCCATTATGGATTGGAGAGAGAGTATAGGCAGATTTGAGCAGAGCTTGGGCGAGCCCTGAGTTCCTAAAATTGAGAGAGTAGAATAAGCAAAATAAAGCATCTAATTGTGGGGGTTTAGGAAGCTTTCTTCGTACTGGTGGATTAGTTCTTCATATTGAATATATACGATGACTGGTAAAAGCTTTCAATAAGTTTATTAAATATATATTTTTTATTTTAGCTATATTTTCTATTTGCATAAAGAGTTTCTTGGCTAGGAGTCGGCACCACTGGAGTTATATATGAGGACTCGCCAATATCAAGCTGATCATCAGCAAGTTGATGAGAAGGAAAAAAATGCTCACATGAGTATAATATTTTGAGTAATAAAACAAAATAAATAAAAATTTATTTTATGGATTTATTTTAGTATGATAATTTTTTACGAGTTTGGGAAAGTCATCAGTCTACTGGTGAGGGATCATCTTTAAGATCGACCTAGTATTCTAAGTATCACGCATGGTAAGATGTTGTTGGAGGAAGGCTGATGGGAAGGGTATATAGCTTAGGTTCATGGGGATATACTTATGAGGAAAGTTCATCTACATCTTTTTTTTATGATGTTAGTGGAGCTGAAGAAAATGTGAGCTAGAGGGTGGCTGCCCTGATAAGAGAGATAAAGGATATGAGAAAGATTCAAAATAAGATGTAGGCGGAGCTGTGATCATGTCGAGATGAAAATAAGAAGAAGAAAGTGCAAGAGACGACACTTGAATCATAGGGCATCGAGGATATGAAGGATGATTAGTGTTGTTATTTATTTAAAAAACTTTTTGGTATATTTAGAACATATGCATTGTTGATTGTGTGGATTTCATATATTATGATTAATGTGAATTTCATTTATTATGTTGATTATGGAATATATGGATTGTGTTTTATTATTTCATATGAAATATTTTATTGATTTTGGATTCTATTTCAGTAAGTTGTGTATTGTGGCTATGTCATTAAAGTTGTTGTTTTATATATGTGTCTGTGGATTCTATTTTATTTTGGATTATATTGCTATTTTATACAAAATAATTAGAAATATTCTAATTTTGTGCAGATATTATGAAAATTGGTATAAATAGGAGGGTTGTCATTTTTTTACTGATGCTACAAATTTTCGATGACTAATTGATGGTTTAGCCACCAAAAACTTTGATACTGAATGGCTTATTTAGCCGTCATGTTTTTTTTGTAGTTGACGATAAATTAGTGGCAGCTAACTGACAGTTTGACCACCGATTATAATGGCATTTTCAATGGTTGATATGTCGCCGGTAATTAATAAGCAGAAGCAGGTGGTTTGACCACTTGAATTTACCGGCAGTCAAGCCGCCAAAAAATCGACATAAAGTTTGACTTCTGGAAAAAGGTCGTCAGAATTCCTTTCCAATATGGTTTATTCCAGTGATTTTTGAAATGCCGGTCGACCACCAAAAATTTTCAATATTGTCAAAAAAACATACTTTAACTGCCATAAAAGGCCTCCAGTAATTAATGATTTTCTTGTAGTAGAGGAATGTTGGATCTGTGTTTTGATTTTTTATAGGCACAAGTCCTATAGTTAATTAACCTTCCTGATAATTAGAGAGAAAACTTTTGATTAAGGCTAGTCGTCAATCAGATACATAGATATGTGTTATTTGGCATAGAGTAGTAGTATGGGTTTCGGTATTGAAAAGGTTTGTTATTTAAAATTAAAAATGTGCTGCCTAGCACTGAAGGATAGGGTATTGAAATGGATTAAGAACCTGATCATGATCCCATGGTTCCGTTGTCTTGGGCCATCATGGTCCTTGATCTACTTAGTCAGATGATGCAGTCGATCCAACTTGACATAAGGATCATTGTCAGCATCCATGGGTTACTTCCTCTGAGAGTACCTTGTAGACTTGGAATAGATGTTTGTCTAAGGAGACAAATTTGAATCCACCTTAGTTAACAGAGGGATTTGTACCCTATTGATTATAACATATTGATTCCTATCTCAAGGATTTAGTGTCATTGGGGAGCATGCAGGCTCAGGCCATGATCATAATTTAATGGTGTCATTTGGCGACAAACCACCCTGTTCAGAAGGCCTCGATCATAACCGTTTAACTGCAGTGCCATTTTTAAGACAAAATTGCATGTTAGAGGATAAATGACACATCCTTGTCGGCAATATATGAATTGATGAATCTTAATAATATTCTCGACCATACATTAGCTCTTATGAGCTGAAGTGATTTTTAATTTTGTCCACCTTGACAAATATTATGAAAGATGGATGGATTTTGCTTTAAGCTTTTGATAGGTAATTTTAATTTTGAATATTTCAAGATTCGATAATTTTGGCATCTTAAATTTTTAGACATTTGGGTGATATTTGAAATTAACCCATCATGTGAAGATTTACATTTAATACGGCCATCATCGAGTTACTTATGGGCATTTATAATCATGGATTGAACCTTGTTAACTTTGTCAACTTACTAATAGATGAAAGGGTTCATACTTAAATTAATTATTTTGATCAGTGCAGCATCCCTGGACATCACGTGTGTAACTTTAACAGGCTCAAAGGGGCCCATGCAAGTATATAATTGCACGTGTATTTCTTTGTTTATGGGTGCATACATATCATAGTGCACTTGTGGGGGCATTTTATGATATTTAAGGTTGATCAGTTGTGCAGGTAACTTTCATTTGAATACAACATTCTATTTAGAAGCTTATACACACCTTTTATCCGCTTGTATACATATTGCTCATCCACTGGCATGGCGTCGGATTGTGGTTATTTGCATGTTCCTTACAAGTAAACTAACATGCACTACTTGTTGATTTCACAAGTAGATTGTTGTGCACTAACGAGTCTCCTACAATTACTCATAGATATGTGTGTTTGCTGCCAATTGATAGCCTTTTACTCGGGAGGGATTTGTACATTTGGTTATCATTGCATATATATTAAATCATAAGTACCTTGTACGTTTGCTGCAAATACACTTCCTTTGCTTATAACAGCTTGTAGGTGGGTTGATGTATTTGTTGTACCTTCTTATTAGTTTTTGTATGGGATGTATTGTACTTACACCATGTCCCATAGTTATTATTCATGGACAACTAGATGTGTTTACTTGCATGTTGATGTTGACTGCCGACTAAGTTATACTCATCAATAATTTCCTTATGCATATTAGCTAGCAACTTGCTATACTCATAGTACATCAATCATCAGAACTTGTACGAAACTGTAGTCTTTTATTTGCTTTGCATTGCATGGTTGTGAGTGGTAGTGATGATGTTGTAGGTTAATTGATCGTTATTGTTGTATACAATCATTCAAAAGTGTTGCCACGTTCGCTACACATCAATCACACATTATAGAAGATCGGTATATTTGCTTGTATATTGATCGTCACTTGTTCCCACAAATGAGCTGATGTGTTTCATGAAAGTCTTGCGTTCATGCTCACAATCATGTGTTGGTCATTATGATCTTTTAACATTATTCAATTGTATGATTGAGGTTAATATTTCATGCAAGTTAGTGTCATTTGATTCATAGTATGAATGACAACACCAGCACTAAAAGGTGAAAAGCAAATAGAATCCTTGGTGCAACTATGCTTTAGTGGTATATATATTCTTCTTAATATGAGTTGAGAATCCTTTCTTTTTTTTTTTTCAGAGTGTGAAATTTCCATTTTGTCCATTACTTCTATAAGAATATCATAACAACTTTTATTGTCTTCCAAACAATTATCTTTATCACGGATTCACTTTCGTACACATTTCCTTGTCCCCTTTTCTGCAACATTCCAGCTACAAACTACGGGTATAAGGATTTTGTAGAATATTCACCCAAGTACTTGTTACCATAGCAAGAAGCATCCACTTCAGTGAGGAACATTTAAAGTCACTATTTCTGTTCTAGCATAGTTTCATAGTATTTATCATCTCCAAACTTATTTTCACATCCATCAACATCTAGATATTGCTCTTTGGTGTGAGTGCTAGAAGAAGGCCTCCACTCCACCCACTTTCTTTAACAAACATGTTCACTTGATAGCCTTTATAGGAATAACGTAATGAATTAAAAGTAAAGCAATCATCAGTGCAAACAAGGAGAAACTGCCTAAAATCAGATTGCTCAAAGTGACCATATAAATCTTTTTAATGGCCCCATACAAAGGACTTGGCATTTGAGATTAAAGCATAAGAACCAAATGATGCAGAACTAACTTCACAAGGATTTTTATAAACTTCATATAGGATTTTCAACTGAAAATTCTATAGAAATAACATGTACTAGGCAATATTCTAGATGAAAAGACTTGTCAGTGCCATCCTTTAAATAATATGAAGACCACAATCTGGCAGTTAATGGAAGTAGTAATGCTTCAAATTGATATGAAAGCAACAACAATAAGTTCCTTATTCGAGAGATGGAAACTTCATATAATTTTGATTGCTTCAAATTATATGACAAATGGTCCCATTTTGCCAATTACATCTCCATCTTGTGCATAATGTTATATTCCTTTTGGGCCACTTAAGTTCAAATCCAATCCATCATCATATTTAATATTAGGTTTAAATTTACTCAAGTCTAGCTCTTCAGTGTTATTTGTTCAAATCATCTTGTCACTGTGAGTTCAATTCAATATTATTTTATTCAATTCAAGTCCTCGTCATTGTATTCAAGTCAAGTTCATAGTGTTATGACCCAACCTGACCGGGACGGATCCCGCTCGCATCGGGTCGCGACGGAGCCAAAAAAAAAATTCAGGATCTAGCTTTGAAATTTGCTTCAGACTTTCTTCCAAATATTAAACATACAGAAAAACACAGAGCTACTATAAACATCCAAATGCAAAATGATTCATCTATCTTTTCTTTCGTCAAAACAATTATATACAAATACAGTACATGGCTTTAGACAGAAATAACAGAATAGAAAAGCCATGACTGCACAAAAATTAAAAGTATCAAGTACCTAATCACATATCAGACTTAGAACTGCTAAACCAAGACTTCCTTCTCTTTCCCAGAACCTGAAAACCACGCAGAAAATAAGGATGAGCTAACAGCTCAGCAAGACATCAATCACCAATCAAAATAATCAGAAACTCACATCAGAAAACGTATCAAAAAAGTATCTGTACAGAATTCGAACAATCGTACAGAAATCGTAAAACAGACAGAACATATAACAGCTCAATCAGAAATCAAACATCCGATACGAAAAACTGAAGTCATATCAAAATCCAAGTTCAAATCAGAGATCATAAAGCTTCAAATCACAGATCAGATATGATCGTACAAAATAACCAACAACGTATAGAAGTCATAGCATAAATAATCACATTACAGCTTTACAGAATATATAATTTCAGAACAAAACTTCCTTCTAGATGTCAGAACTTCCCCTCTTCCTCTTATGGCTCCCTTTTTGTGCTTATAGCACCAGAACTTCCCCTTATAGCTCCCTTTTTGTACTTATAGCACTAGAACAGAACAGATATACAGAATTTCAGATTTCAGAACTTTCCCTTATGTCTCCCTTCCCGGACCCAGACAACGGAATCACATAGGATTCTAGCCCCTTATAACTCCCTTCTGATAGCATACATTTAATCATATCATTCCATGTACAATTCAGGACAAAAGCAGAATTCGTATGGAAAACCAGCGGCACAACGGTAGTATACAGAATTTACACAAAATTCACAGATTCAGAAATTTACCAAATTACCACAGAACATTCACAACAACATTGTAAGACTTTCATTGTACTGAAAAATTATTTTTCAACATCCTGATAATTTGCAGTTCAATTAAAACACCGCAAAATCCAAAATATATGGTAAAAATCATCCACAAAATACTCAAAATGCGCACAATTACCATCTCAGAAATATACCCAAAGTTACGCGGTAAAACCTTTGTCAGACGAAAATAATACCAGAAATTCGCTAACGGAAAACAAATTCGGAACATAAAACGCGTCAAAAATCTCACTTCTGAAAATTTATAAAGGCAGAATGTGCCTTACCTCGTGCCGGTCAACTTCTTCAACTACGGTGACGGACGAAAACGGACTAGAGTCGCTCAAAAATTCACTTTTTCCTCTTTTCATTCGGGTTTTTTCTCTCCTGGACTTTCTCTCTCTTCAACATAATTTTAATCAGATATTTAATACACAAGATCGTCCCGGACGATGCCCTATTCATCCCGGGACGATCTCCCATATACACAGATCGTCCAGACGAAATTAAATGCCAATTTCGTCGTCCCGGGATGAAACCCTCGGGTTTGGTTCGCCCCGACTGTTCTTCCCGACTCTTCCAAGTTCGTATAGACGAACAGACAGATTTCTTCACAATTCTATACAGATCGTCCTGGATGAATCCATGATCGTCCCGGACGATCCTAGGAGAAACAGCCTTTACACATAGGTTCCTACTTATTTCAAATTCAAGTTCATTGTAATTTGTTTGATTTTAAGTTCAGTGTGTAAGTTTGAGTTATCAATTAATCATTTAAATTATGTGCCACTTTGCACTCTATTCAAATTCAAGTCCAAGTTCAAGTCCCTATGTTATTGAAAAATATGGCAGCCTCCCAACGTCTCCCACGTTAAGGGGAAATTCCAAGAGAAATAGCCTTCCCCGAATGCTACGTGAGCAGTTCATGTAGGTGTCAGATGACACCGCGGCTACATTTCTTCAATCCCTGCTACACTACTTGAGCACTTAAGAGTATTCTTGGTATCTATTTTGAAATTGCAGTTTTCTTTCC
Organism: Dendrobium huoshanense; assembly: GCA_016618105.1. NCBI lineage: Eukaryota > Viridiplantae > Streptophyta > Magnoliopsida > Asparagales > Orchidaceae > Dendrobium > Dendrobium huoshanense. The sequence continues at coordinate 38,850,754 of CM028352.1, read as the reverse complement.
CCTGGTACGCTACATGAGCACTTAAGGGTACTTAATTTCATCATCGTCATGCTACGTGAGCGCTTCAAGGCTTACCTGTCTTATCGCATATCACACCGGTTTTCCTCCTACTGTGCTACGTGAGCGCGTAGGAAAAACTGTCACTCGTCGCAAGCGTCTAGTTTGGGGTTTTTAGTTAAAAATTTTATACCTTTGCACGATGTTGATGGTAGTGGCAAAATGCACAAAATCACTTCATCATTTTTTTATTTTCTCTTTTGTTTTTCTTTTATATTTCTATCCTTTTTTTTAATATCCTTTTCTCCTTCTTTTCTTTTCTTTTTTGTACTCCTTTCGTTTTCTTTTTTTTAAATAACAATAATAATACCATTAGTATAATGATAATATTAATAATATTATTATTTACAATAATACTAATATTATTAATACTAACATTAATAACATCATTATTGCTTTAAATAATAATAATAACAACTTGAAAAAAAATTACCTCTAAATCTTGTTGGCTTGATTAGAATAGTTCGGCTATAGCAGGGATAGGGAGAGAGGAACACAGACAGAATGAAAAGAAAAGGAAAATAATCTCAGAATGAAAAGAAAAGGAAAATAATCAGAGAAAGAAGAAGAAGAATAAAGCTGTATTAACTAGACGAAAGGATTACATGGATATAAATAGACAAGAAGCAATACAGAGGACAAATCCTAGAGCTACACGTGTAAGACAAAGTACAAGGCTTCTTGGAAAAAGAAGAGCTGACGTCGAGACTTGGATTAACACAACATAGATTCAGCTTAAAAATGGTAAATGGCTGCACAAACTAAACATTCAATTCTATCAGATTGGCTGCTCCTTCCATTGGTACTCCGTGGATAGTTACTGGTGATTTTAATTGTTGCAGATTTGCTATTGAAAAATGTGGTGGTACTGTTCTTCATCATTCCAATTTGGCGGACATCAATAAAATTATTTTTGATAACAAACTGATGGACTCCCATTCTGTTGGAAGTTTTTATACTTGGTTTAATCAACAAGCTGTTAACCCTATCTTCATTAAATTGGATAGGGGGCTGGTTAATGAGGATTGGGTGAAGTCTTTCCCTAATGCCTATTGCTCCTTTCAAAGTCCGTCATGCTCGGATCACTCTCCTATTATTCTCCACCTGGGTATGGATTCCTCTTCTAATCATAGATTTCTTTTCAAGAATTTTTGGACTAGAGAGGATAAATTTTGGATGCATCTTTTAAATGCATTTTCTAAGCCTATCTCTGGGAATCCTTTATCCCATTTGTGCAACACGCTAAAGATGTTAAAAGGTGACATTAAGAAGCAGAATTGGGCTAATGCAAACTCTATCAAATTACAACTTGATGTTCTTCAAACCAAACAACAAGACCTATTAGCTCGCATTGATTCCTCTCCTTTGGATGCGTCCCTTGCTAGCTCCCTCAAAGAGGTGAATTCTAAAATTTCTGAGGTTTCCTCTTTGCATGCTAGCTGGGTGATTCAAAGAGCCAAGACTAACTGGCTTCAGCATGGTGAGGATGATCTTAAATTCCTTTATGGAAAAATCAGAAGTCGGTGTGGTAGCTCTAAATCTGTTGTCAATCTTTTTTCCTGCCAACCAAATGTTCCTAGAGGCGAGGTTCTTCAATCTATTATTAAGGATTTCCAGGATTTGTATAATCCTACTCCCTCCTTTTTCTCTAATCTGGATGCCTTTCCTATTGGTAATTCTGTTACTGATCTTCATTCTAACCTTCTTATTTCTCCTATTTTGGAGGATGATATTAAAAACGCTGTTTACAAGGGCTCTTCTAACGCCTCTCCGGGACCCAATGGGTACAATTATCACTTCTACAAATCTGCCTGGCACATCATTGGCCCACAGGTTTGTAATGCCATCAGGTTTTTCTTTCTGAAAGGGTTTATTCTAAGTGGGATTAAAGCCACTACTTTAGCTATTATTCCTAAGCACCGGAATGCTGCATCTATTACGGATTATAGGTCTATCTCTTTGTGTAACACTTTATATAAAATCATTGCTAAGATCATTGCGAGCAGACTAAATCCAATTATGCCTTTCATTGTTAAAAATACGCAAGCTGGCTTTGTGAAATCTAGAGTTTCAACGGATAGCATTCTTCTTGCTAATGATATCCTCTCTTTGGTTCATAAGAGAGGAACCGGGAATCTGTTCTGTGCAAAAATATATATAAAGAAAGCTTTTGATTCAGTATCCAGGGAATTTCTGATAGCCCGTTTGACACAAAAAGGTTTCCCTATGCCCTTTATCAGCTGGGTTAAAGCTTGCATTTCAAATGTAAATTTTTCTGTTATCATTGATGGGGCATTGGAGGGATTCTTTCCCTCTTCTTCTGGACTGAGGCAAGGTTGTCCTCTTAGTCCTTACCTGTTCTGTATTGTGATGGATGCTTTTTCTAATATTCTTGATGCTAGTGGTTTTAAAGGTTTTAATGCTGATAACTTTCAGCTTTCTCACCTTCTATGTGCTGATGATGTGCTCATTTTTGGTGAGACAACTGTAGAAAACTGTACCATTCTAGCTAATACCCTTAAAGATTTTGCTGCAGCATCTGGGTTATATGTCAACTATGACAAATGTTCTGTTATGTTCACCAAAAATCGAAGGAATAAGGACAGTTTATGTCAGGCTCTCTCAATCTTTAATACCACGAACAAAATCACTTATCTTGGTATTCCTATTGCCTTCAATAGACTGAAAGTTGAAAACTTTTTACCTTTGATGGATAATTTGCACAACAAATTTACTGGGTGGAAAGCTAATCTTTTGTCTTTTGCGGGACGTCTGCAGTATTTGAAGTTCACTATTCATAATACCATTGCTTACTGGATCAGGGGTTCAATTTTACCTAAGACTGTATTTAAGTTTTTTAAAAAAACCTGCTCTCGGTTTCTGTTCTTTGGTGACATTGATAGCTCTCACAAACTACATTTGGTCTCTTGGGAAACTGTTTGTAAGCTGAAAAGTAAAGGTGGATTGGGTATCCCTTCCTTAAGTGCATTACAGTTTGCTTTTAATTGTTCTGTTATTTACAGAATGTATAATTGCCCCTTTCCGCTATCTTCTTGGTTATCTGCTCATTACTCCTCTCCTGGGAGACCTCCCAGACCTAAGGATAGTAAGTTTTGGATCTCTGTCTGTGGGACAGCTGTTGCGGTTAAACTTAAATTTAAGTTCATTATTACCCCTAATGCTCCTATCTCCTTATTGTGGGATCATTGGTGTAATAATTCCACTATTTCTGAGCATTTACCTGGAATTCCTCTGGATTCTCTTTCCCATCCTCTCATTAAGAATTATATTTGCTCTGGGAGCTGGGTTTTCTCTGATGCTGTCCCGCTATCTTTGAGAACCACTGTTTCTAATTTTCCTATTGTGAACACTGATGGGCCTTGTCTTGTTTGGAATGGCTGCGATAAAGTTATTTTTAGGGATTTCATTGAAGATTATTATAACAATATACCGGACTGCTCTTGGTATAAACTTGTCTGGTACAGCAAGTGTGTTTTGAAATTCTCTGTTTATGTTTGGTTGGCCCTTGTGGGTGGCTTAAAAATCCAAGATGCTCTGAGAGCCAGGAATATTATTGTGCCTTCGGTTTGTTCGTTATGCAATTCGAATAACGAAACTGTTAGTCATCTTTTTTTTTAGTGTTCTTATTCATTCCATATTCTAAACACTCTTATCCCTGGTACAAGAACTTTTCTCTTAAGGCCCACTATTCTGCAAGTTCTTTATTGGTTGGAGGCGGATATTTCTATTTCTGCAACTCATACGATTAAGAATTTTTACATGTTGGTGGTTTGTTGTTCCATTTACCACCTTTGGAGGGAAAGAAACAATAGAAGATTTGGGGAAGATATTCGTACACTTCTACATTGTTGTTTACTATTAAAAGATTTGTTTATAGTAAGGTGGACAAATGGAAAAATGCTGATGCTCTGCGTGAAATTTCTGATGGTTAACTCATTTCCGGTCTTGGGGATCTGGTTATTGCTGGCAGGGTTGAATTTAACCAGGACAATGATGAAGCTCCATATTATTTCCCGAGCTCTCTTTTCCCCTTGGATGGCCTTCGGGCAACCAGGGGTTTTTGCCTATTCTATTATCTCTGAGTCCTGGTTAATTTTTCTGGAGCTCGTTTCTGTGGACCTGGAATTTTTGTTGTCGCTGCTGTTGTTTCTGCCTTGTTCTTTTTCAGGTGCTTCTGGCTCTTCTCCTTGGATTCGCAAGTTGTGGGCTGTTCGGTTGCTGATTCTCAGGCTGATTCCAGGCTCTTAGTGCTTTATTGCAGTTTTTGGCTTCTGCTGCATTTTTGGTGGCTGATCACTAATGTAATTTTTATTTTTTGGGTGGTATAGTTGAGGTTTTTTCTATATCATTATTCTGCACAAGTTTTTGTTTTTTGCTTGTGCTGGATATCTTTTTATAGTCACATTTTACTTGTATCTTTTTTATTTTAATAGAAGGGCTTAGGCCCCAAATTTCCCAAAAAAAAAAAAAAAAAACAACATAAGCAACATTATTACATCCACAGAAAGTAACAATTTATGACCCCTGCAAGGCCACTCTTATTATGAAAAAAATATATTAATTAAACCCAAGCTTCTATGACATGCTGCAACGCCTTGATGCGAGTTATATTGCAGCGAGTAAAGCCAGCTCTGAGAAGTAAGCTTCTCCATTCCTTCTCAGTTCTTTCTTTACCTCCATACGCCATCATCATGATATCAGAAGCAACTCTTGCATGATGAAGCTCATGATCCTTATCATCATCAATAATTATATCTACGATTATTAGCTTACCTGATTCTGGATTAATGGCTTCTTTGCATTTCTGAAGAATGTCCAGTGATTTTTCGTCACTCCAATCATGTAATATCCTCTGCCAACAAATCAGGAAAGCACTGATGGTGAGAATTTATATATACAGATGGAAAACATGACAAAACTAACGGGGTTCTGAATAAACTTAAAGATTTTTCTTTTTTTAAACGATCCAAAGAGGTCTGGACAAATTGTGATACGAATGCTTAGTTTTAATTATGCTTGTAAAAAAGAGACCAGAAATTCAATGCATAATTAACTCCTAAGATACATAAAATTAATAAATAAATATTGCATGTGCATATAATGCATTAAAAGATATAAATTTTTTTGTATTTTATTTGCTTATAATTTTCCAAATTTTTTAATGGATAAATATTATGCTTTAAGTGTTAATTTAGCTTTATGATTTCCGTTTGGATCTAACTCAAAAATAATTTGATATGAATAGAATTAATCCTATATGACCCACTAAGGGATTGTTTCGTTGCAATTGCACTGTAAATTAATTGCAATTGCCGCCGCTTGACCGTCCATCACCTGATACTATCACTCACACACCGCCGACCACAAGCCCCAGCCACCTGCCGCCGTCCACCACCGCTAACCATCACCGTTTCCGACCACTGCGTAACCTGCCCACCATCGGTCACCGACCACTATCATTTTTTACATTTTACATTCCATTCATTTATTTATAAATCAAATAAAAATAATAATTTCATACATTTCTTATACACTCACCAAACAACTCCAAAAAATTTTTTTTAAGTTGCATCTTTTTTTTTTAGACAACCAAATAGCCTTTAAATGAAAAATTCTTAAGTCATGATGAGTTATTGTCTTCCTATCATAAATATATAAAGAATGAGTCAAATTTTTTAGTAGATAAAAAATAAGTCTGAGGTGTCGATTCAAGTTCACAGGGTAGCTTCATGTTTGGGTCGAAAATGATCTGACACGAATATCGTCAATCATTATTGACTCATTTATTAAACGAGTTGAATATGAATTATAATGAAGCTTAATATGATTAGCATGCACAAAACTACCGTTGATGTTGATCCAACCCAAATTTTTATTATTTGTAATTTACCACTAGAAGAACAGCATCTCCTTGCGGCACTTCGACAAACATGTCGCCTGCAACGAATTCGACTCCATCACTCCCCACCAATCCATCCACCACATGAGCAAGATCAAGAACCAAAACCCTAATCCCTGGAAACCGTCTTCTTATCACCCTCGCCACCGTCCCCATTCCCCCGCCAACATCAACCATCGACCCCAACCCTTCAAAAACCTTCTCCGCTCCTTCCACCATCGCCGCCGCCGTAATCCTCGCACTCTCCGCCATTCCCTCATTAAACTTATGACTCAGCACCGGATCCCTCGCCGCCCGTCCAAACACCGTCTCCCCACTCACCATCTCGAACGCCGACCCTTCCCCTTCTCCCCCACTCACGCAGACATCCAGCGCGTGAAACGCTGCGAGGAAATCCTCGTCGAGGAAGATTGTGATGAAGGAGGCGAGGCTCTGCTTCGAGGTTGTGACGAGGAAGGCGGAGGATGAAGGGGTTAGCGAGAAGGAAGGGTGTTCATCGTTGGTGATGTTGATGAGGCGGATGTGGGAGAGGTAGCGGAGAAGGCGGAGGAGAATGGTGGGGCGGAGGCAGGGGGTGGGCAGGGAGGCGGCGAGGGAGGGGAGGGAGATGGCGCTGCCGTGGCGGTGGATGGCGTCGAAGATTTGGAGTCTTATTGCGCATTTCAGGACGAGTGAGTCCGTGATGGACAATATTTGGTTCCAGACTAGAGCTTGCCCGTCGAGTTCTTCTTCCGGGCAGGTTTTATTGCTTAATTCTGGCATTTTTCCTTTGATTTTTTTTTCTTTTTCTGTGTTTGGTTTGGTAGGTCTATTGCTGCCTCTCTTTCTTATATAGATGAAAAACGGTCGGCCTGCCCGTTTCCATTTTACAAAATATTTAAATCACTTTAAAATTAATATTAATATTAATTTATTTATTAATATTTGAATATTTACAAAAAGTAATTAGAAATTATTGGCTGAGCATAGCTACTAATTCTCTTGTGAATTATTCAATATTTTATTAATTTTATATGTGTTAGAATATTCATGATAATATTTTTGTTAATGACTGAACATTATACAGCTACAGAAAATCACCTTTAAGGAACGGTATCTTCGTGAAAATTTTTTTTAAGGAAAAAACTGCAAAGAGAAGACTAATTGAAATAATTTTGGTATTGTAAATTAAAATTTATAAAGAATATCCTTCATTATTTTCGGGTAGGAACCAAATCCGATCTTTCATCAACTCTCGACTAAACTAGGGAAACAAGTCATAGAACCATACTCGAACGTGACCCGGTTCAAATTCAAATTGACCCGACATGACATGTTATCCCGGGCAAGAGTGAGCGAGTGCAGGGCCGGAAGCGTTCGAGTGATGCTAGAAGGAGAGCATGCATGTTTGGTAGTTCGGGCGAGCGAGCAAGTGCGTCCCGGTGACAGTGAGCTCAACGTTCAGCGAGGCTGTGAGGCGGGCGAACATGAGTGCACAAAGAAGGACGTGCGAGGGTTGGCGGGTTTATTTCAAGTTTTTGGGTTGACTCGAATCAGGGGCGGATCCAGCTCTTTTTTTTTTGGGTGGGCAAAAAAAAAAAAATTTGGGATGGGCAAAAATGTTTAGGATTGATAAATTTAGGACAAAAATTTTTTTAGGGGGGGCAAAATGCGCAAAATACCCAAAATATTCTAAAAAATTCCCTCTAAATATTAAAAAAAAAAATTTTTGAGGGTGGGCATTTGCCCACCCTTAGGCCAATGTGGATCCGCCTATGACTCGAACCCTATTCGAATTTGCAATCAGGTCAGGATTTGAAAATCAAATCCAACCCATTTTTCAGAAGGGTTGACACAAAACCAAAATTTTTAAGTTCGAATTCTTCTGGTTGAGTTTTCGGACCGTGTCAAATATTAACACCCCAATTACACTCATATAATATAGTCTTTTGAAAATTGTTATAAAAATGTTTAAGACTATATTTATTAATTTTTTATACTAACATCTTGATATAAGCTTTTTTCTTTTTAATTTCGTTTTTTTTTTTTGTTATTTAAGCAAACAAAAAAGAGTAACAATAAAAATGACCTTTTTAACTCAAAATTAGACGCTTACGTGCGCCCTATAGAAAAAAAAAAACAATTGATTATTATTATTTTATTTTTTGTTTTTTCTTTTAATTTAATTTTATTTTATTTTTGAGAATTCACCCTGGCAGTTTAGCTGGGGCTGTATCTTCTGCCGTGCGCTTCACATTTGGCGTACCACTTTGATGAAATGCTGGACAGATTTTAAGCTATTCTTTTTTATTTATTTATTTATTTATTATTATTATTATTATTATTATTATTATTATTATTAAGATTTTAGGCTATTCTTGTTTTTAGCTTTGTGCCCCATTAGGCTGTATTGAGCCAACATTATTATTTACTTTGGTTTTCTTCTTTATTTTATTAAATTTGGTTATTTAAATATGTTAAAATATAACGATAGTTAAATCGTATGCGCTTTTATCTGTAATTCAAGTTAGGATATATTTGAGACATCTTTCTTATTATTATGCTTTTCAGGCTGTAATTATAATTTCTATTTTGTTATTTTCTAATTGCTTTAAGAAAATAGTATATCTGGAAGCTAATTTTTATAGTAATTTTTAAAAAAATTATATTCTCTTTACAATTATATTTATAAAAAATTGTAGTTGTCTCAAACATACACTTAGGCTTCGTTTGGGGGACGACTTTTTTATTATTTCTTATAAAAGAGTTTTAGTACCAAAATTTTAACAATAAAAAAGTCGTCCCAGCCAAACGAAGCCTTCATTAAAGTATTATATGAGGCATTAAAGCTTTTCTATTTTTTTTAAAGCTTATTTTTCAGCCACCGTTTCAAAAATGTATCTTCCAATATAGCAGTTTAAAGGAAAAAGTTTAAAATAGTGCTAAAAAAATGTTTGCACAAGAAAGTTTACACATGCAAAAGAAATTAAAAAAAAAAAAAAAAAAAAAAAAAAATTTGAAACTACCCAACTCTTAAAAGCAAACATAAACTATAAAAGGATACCAAAATAAGTTATGGCTGGCAGATCTTCTCCTATGATGATGATCCGCCTAACAAAAATGCGTAGTCTAAAACAACTTTTTAAAGGCAAAAGTTTGATATAGGGATGAAAAAGCTAACATCCAAACATATTATTTTTTATTAACTATTTTTCATACCACGAAAGCAGTCAAAAAGCTATTCCAAACAAAGTCTAAATTAGAATTCAGAATTAATACCAATGATTTAGAAGCTTACATTTTCATGTAAAATTTTTGGAAATTTTATTTGTGTCACACCTTGGATCTGGAAGGCAGTACTCCTTATTAATACAGAATGTACTGAAGGGATATGTATACATGTTTTGTATTCACATAGAAAAAAATGCTAAGTATCATCCTACCTTAATATAAGTAATTAATCATTCATTATTTTCATCTCATGATATATATAATTTTATCAAACATGAAAAATCTTGTACCAAGAAACTAATACTAACAAAAAAAAAATCTAGTGATTCCCTAAAGAGTTATCACTCTATGAACCCCTCCGCCTCGCTAGTCAATATCAAATAGGATTTTTTTGAAATATAAGTGTAAAGTGACTATGCATTTACGAGTAAGTTCCAATATATACTATATAAGTCAACAAGATATTTATAAATTGTATAACAAATAGGATTTATAGTAGGAGCATCATTTATTGCATTTAATAGAGTCGATATGGATGAATTAAGTTCTTTACAACAAGAATCACATTAATTGAATAGGGCCATATCCAGTTATAAATTAAGGTGATATTATAAACAAAATCTATGATAGTTGCATAAATAATGAATAATTATTAAAAGTAGGAAGATATTCTAATATTTAGGAATCTTATACAAGTAACAAAAGGAATGTGATGCCTCAAAATCTTATTTGGAAGAATTATTCTTTTATCTTTTAATAAATAATAACCAAAGCTATCTATTTTTTTATCAATATAAATATCAGCGAAAGTAAATCTATCGATCAAAACATCAATATTTATATATATATATATATATATATATATATATATATATATATATATATATATATATATATATATATATATATATATATATATATATATATATTCATTTCCCAAAAAATATTATACTACTCAGGATCTATACAATCATATTACAACTATTATGTATTGAGTATAAAGAATAGCTAAAATAATAAGAACCTAAATTTGAAGTATCCTACTTAATGTCACACCCTTGTTCAGTTGCCTTGACATGAAATAATTTAACCACATATAATGAGCTCAATAGCCCAACAAGTAACCAAATCTATAACTAAACTCAGAACATGACAAATGAGCAATATGCATGTTAATAGTTGAATCATAGCAATAACATTAATATGATCATGAATTAATACATAAAAGTAGAATACACATGCAATAACAATAAAGTCTGTAACTAATAAAATGATACAATACATAAGCCAGTAAAGTAGTATAATAAAGAAATCATTAAACCAATATAGATGTTGAATCACTAAAGTAGTCATCATATTAGTATTATCAATCAGTAAACAAATTATATAAAGTGATAAAACCAAAGTATCAGTAAAGACTCAAAATTATATCAATGCAATAAAATCATATAGGAATGTACACATACTATTCATATATTCTAAATCGTTATCAAATTAGTTTATTACATGTTCAACATATCACATGAATAGTATCAATAATCAATAAAGTGAATCAATAAAATTAACAATAATAGTGAATCAGTAGTAGTATTAATAATAGTATCAATATCCATATCAGTATCAATAAAACCAATGTAAGTTATAGAAAAATAATATAATAATATTAAATTTGCTTAATAATAATAAATCCATATAGCAATAGGAATAATACATCAATAATATGCATTTCATTAATTACACTAAATAAGTAAAGAGTCCTAACTTAATTGATATTTTTCCAATATCATATTACTATCAATAAACTGTTGGCTCAATAAACATAGTTGTCACTCTTTTCCCATCATCACAATAATAATTCATTATAACTCTCAATCGTTGTATCATTATATCAGTAGAGGATAACACCCAACATGTCAACTTACCATCTTGTGCAAGTCAATCAATCTCTACCCAACATTAGTGAATAATCAATCTTTACTAATTTTTTCCTATGCACATAATGATCATAGTATTACAACATTACTAATGACCATCTATTATTCAATTAATACTCACATTCATTTTTAATGTTTTACAGTAAATAAAGCATAAATATACTTAATTCAAAAAGTGTTAAAATATCCTAATGATAGGCAACAAAAAACCTATCTAAGCATATATTTATATTTTTAAAAATTAACCAAATTATCATAGATCATGTATAACAATATTTTAAAGCTTTAATTGAACTAAAGTACTATTTTAAGATATCCAAATAAAATATTATATAAATTATTTAGTTTTAAATATAAAGATCATATAAGATATTTTATATCTTCAAATCTATAACTCTAAAAATTATGAAAAAAAAAATATTTATAAAATATCCCATCATTTTTAAAAAATTTTGATGAAATCATTTAACAAAACGGATAGCTGACGGTCCCAAAATCTCCAATTGTACCAACATATGTCAATTTTTTAAGAATTTATACCAATGCTAACAAATTTAAAAAAAAAGTATAATTTAATCACTATATATAATATCTATGTTATAGTGAAGACGATTTATGATTTAGACTTATAATCTCTTCTAAAAAAATTCATTTGACTGTGTCAGAATATGGGCTATTATAAACTATTCACCTTAAAAAAATATTTTTCTTGATATTTTACTTAAGTATTCGAACATAAAATTAATACAAATCAAATTTATACGATCAAAATCCTAATCAAATCAAAAGTCATAAAAAATAGTCATGCAATTCATTCCATCACATATTATTAAATTATGCATGAAATGCTATGTCATTACATTATTCAAAGCACATTTCTTAGCAGTAGAATTCTCAGGTTGTCAGTCTTCCCGATACTACAAGTTACACACATGTGACATCACTAGAATAAGTCCTATCGGGGCTGTCGATGCACCAAAACCATTGACCGCTCTATTAACAACCCTATTTATTAATCTTTTTGTGTAAGCTTTCGACCCCATAGTCCTCTGTCCTTTAATCTATATGGACTGCCCTACTCCTAAATTAGTCCTTTATCCAAATCCTCCTTGAGGAAAATCCTTATATTATGTCTATGCTTTCCACACCAAGAACATCGCCCCATTAAGATATAGCATGCCCCAAAATAAAGTGACATTTCCGGTGTAAATGTATGTTGAAATTTCCAGCGGATAGTTTGTCGGTTATATCCATCGATAAGTGCATCGTACTAAGCCTGTAAATTATTCGCCGATATATAAGTTTCCGCCGGAAGTACTGGCAGATAAAATGTCAGAATACGTTAATGAAAAGACGGTGGTTTCCCATCATTCTTTTGATGGAAACGCTGTTAGAAATGTTTTCGACAAAAAAATTTTCACCGATTTTGATTTTAAGATGCAAAATTACCATCAAATCATTTTAAGGCGGAAATTCGCCAAAAAGAGGAAATTTCTGGCAGATTTCTACTATTACCAGCAAATTTTGTCTGCCAGTAACAGAGTATTTTTCTGTAGTGGCACTGACCTAAATCTCTCCTTCCTCCAGTAGTTATATCACTACAAGAAAATGGGTCAATAGAGACCAAAAAATTCAAGACAAAAAAAATTTGGTCGCTAAAAATATCTTTTAGCGACCAAAAGTAAGTGTGGCATCTAAATAATAAGGAATCTAGATATTAGCCACCAAAAAAGAAAATTGGCTGCTAATTTTGTCACTAAAAGTCTAGAGATTTGTTTTTCACAAATATATACATGTCATTTTAGTGACTAATTATTCTTTTTAATTATATACATAATACATTTTTAAAATATCATTAACAATTTATATAATGATAATTATTCTTAAAGCAAATTTATTTTAAAGTATGGATGATTTATTTGTAAAAAAAATTAAAATGATATAATTGATTAATCATTCAATTTCTACAAAATATATGTTGGAGTTTCCTTAAATTTGGCTTGACCCCTATTTGTTCAGATCCTTGACCGTCGTATGCTTCGTAGATATGTCGGGGGTCCAGATGGGTAGCGCCCCTTGACGGGATCTGGGTCATGGGGCAGTGCCCCTGCAGGGGTTTCCGTGCCCCCGGAACAAATTTTTGTTGTAAGAATATTTTTGAAATTCAAATTAATAAATAAGTTGGTGAATTGAAATTAATATTTATATTTTTATGATGATAAATTAAATAATTTATTGATGAAAAAAATTATAATATATATTATCTAAAATTTAACAATTAATTATTTAAATAGAACTATACATTAGAAAACCTATCTCATTCTCGCACGGGAAGTCTCTCACGCACGCGAACAGCTCTCAGTTTCGCTAATCCCGAGCCCTACCTCTTTAGCGACGAGCCGACGACCTCAAACTGCTCTCAGTTTGCTATTCCCGTGCAATCGACAAACTCTACGGTTAGTGGCAACCGCCTCTCTCGCGTGTTGATATGAGTTTCTTCCCTCACAATTCTTCAGAACATCTCGCAAACTCGCCTCCATCGGTTTCTCCCTCTCAGGTTATCCCTAAATCCAAATACTGTTCTTACACTTTTTATTTCAAAATTTCTATGATATTCTTTATACTTTGATTTCCTCTCATTTTTATCGTATCATTCAACATTATTGATTTCTGTAATGGTTGAAATATTTGGGGGCTTGTGATTTGTGAATCCTCATTTTCTTTTGATGTATTTACACTTGCATCATATTAATTGCATTAGTGAACTAAATCTTTGAGTCGTCTGGATCAAATGGTTTTTATATCCAAAGCAAATTTTATTCAAACTAAATATTATTCTCGTACATATCTTGAAATTCTCAGTTTTAAATTAATATGATAACGAGGTAGGATAGGGGTAGCAATTTTTTGGTGAAGTCATATGAGGAGAAATAGTAGAATAATATTTGTATAAGGTAGTTGCAACCCCTAATTGGAATAGTTGATAATATAAGTTGTAGTTAGAAATTGTAGGGGCACTTACAAGAAGAGTTCAATTGAAGGAACGTTGATTGAGCAAACCCACAAAGAAAAGCAGCACATTTTATCTAACCTCTGTAAGAACTCTTGGAAATAGTGTTAGAGCAGCAAGCATCTCATAAAAATCGGGATATAATTGCATGAATAGGATAGACACTGCAGGAATATTTTAGAAACCATAACAATTTATCTCAACATACAAAATTTTGGCTTCAACAAATCGTTATATATATATATATATATATATATAGGTGAACTCGGGCTCCTGCTTCATAGGCTTCTATAGAACTTAATTCTACTTTCTTGCATGCAATAAGCTCAATTTGTGCTTTTCAACAACTAATTTCCTTCACTGTTGATAAGTGCTTTTCTCCTTTGATCTTGGGTCACATTTGGTTCACTGAATGTGATGATGATGATGTTGAAGACCTGGAGTTCTTGTTCACTTTTAGCATTCATCTCGAGATTTTGATGCAGGTTTAAGTTTGCTTCTTGATAAGCCAAAGCATTCAATCATGTCCATCTTATAGTAAATTGCAAAAATATTTACTGTACCATTAAGGAAAGCAGCTGGAAAGAGTAGACTGAAAAAATGGGAATGGTGTCAGTGTTTGGATTTGAATATGAAGAAAGTGAAGCATAGTAAAATTTAATTAGCTTCAGGAGTTTCAGTATTTTAAAAAGCTGTGTAGTCCAATGCTCTACGGTTACAATTAATATTAATGTGTAAATGCTGAAAAAAATAAGAAATAAAACGTACTACAGTATACATAAATGACCAGATCCAAAATCTTAAATTATTTTTTTTGCTCCCCTTTCACCCCTTGTTTTGTGTTGGGTGTTGGAGGATATTGCGAGAAATAATTTCGCTTAAGCAGAATAGATGGTTAATTTAATTGAGAACATATGGGAGTGCAAGTTGATCCTAGTTAAAGAAAGTTCTTGGCAAGTTATCTCAGCATTCCTTAACAAAAAGTCACCCCTAATTATGGAAAGTCCTCCACTTCGCCATTTGTGCCACTAGATTTATAAAACCTTAGTGCAACTAACCAAAAAAAAAAAAAAAAGATTATTGGCCCTAAGCACACCTGCTGGCAAATGGCCTTATATTGACCTAATTTGGAATAAGTTTGTAATTTTATATAAATCATAAAAAGGGTGGGAGGGGCGGGGAGATTCTACAAATTGATGTTTTGAGGAGGAATGTAATTGATTTTTTTTTTGCTAAATAAAAATTTTCTCTCCAATTTTAAGTCTTGTGAGTGCAAGTTGGATGACATATTTTTCTCATGTGGTACTATTTATACTACTTAATTTCAAGTGAAATCATCTTATTGTATAGCATGAGGTTTGATTTTTCATTTTTTTTTTTGTATTTACGTTCATTGTTTTTATTTTTTCTACATAATTTGACATTGGCTTGCTAGCGCTCTTGATTTTTTTTTTCATTTAGTGCATAAATTCAATTAATACCCAACCAAAATAAATTACAATAGCTCACTAATTTAATAGAATTCTAAATCCTCGTTGAATTTATTAGATTATTTTGATCATTTTGTTTTTGGTTGGGTATTAATTCAAGTATTGTCAATTTGTTTTTCAAAAATACCAAGTGGTTGAAATATTTGGGGGATTGTGATTTGTGAATCCTCATTTTCTTTTGATGTATTTACACTTGCATCAATATTAATTGCATTAGTGAACTAAAACTTTGAGTCGTCTGGATCAAATGGTTTTTATATCCAAAGCAAATTTTATTCAAACTAAATATTATTCTCGTACATGTAACATCCCATATATCAATAGTGAAAGGATTCGTCGAAAATCATACAGATCACACAATTCATTCAATCACATGTCATTCAATATGTATGCAAAACGTTGCACTTGAAACAATCCATTCTACCAAACTATCAATCAAATCCTTTCACTACACTTGCTCTAATACCAATTGTAACGCCCCAGGCATCCATTGTGAAAGGATTCGTCGACAGCCTTGATCAATCTCCATTCCTGCTCTCTTGCTCTGACCTGAAATTGTTAACCACATATAATGAGCTTCAAAAAGCCCAGCAGGTCACCTAATACCTATAACTGAAATCAAAGCACGGTATTGGAAACAATATGCATGTCAGTCAATCCAATCCATAACAGCCAATTTCACATGATCAGTGAATCTATGCAGCGGATACGAAAATCAGTAATCAATACACAATCGATAAAATCCAGAGTCAGCGATTGGAGAATCAATAAATAGTAGGAAGAAATCCATAAAGCTCAAGAAATCAATGCGTGCATCAAATCTCTACAGTATCTATCATAGCAGTCGATAACATCAGTTACATCAATATAGTCGTCTAGCCGTCTTATCTATCATATCAGTCTATAACATCAGTCAAATCAATAAAGTAGAATTGTATCAGAACATACACTTGCAATTCGATTAGTTGTTCAATATCACTTGCTTCTTGTCAGTACGGCAGCGTATGTATCCATATCCACAACGAGAACAATCCAATGACGACAACAAATGATGCTACAACAGTGAAATCGCATCAATCACTTCAGTAAAGCAATTTCTTCCGGTCAATAATATCAATCGGCATAAAATCCCATAAAACGATCAAATCAATACATCGTAAGAGCAGTTGAAATTAAATCAATATAATCAGTAAATACAATTAAAACCAATCAATGCAATGAAATCATATAAAATAATCAAATTAATAAATCAATAAGCAATCAACCCAATCAATCAATCAATGATCGATACTATGAATCAATGTATCAGTGGATCAATAGTATTATCAAAAGTATCCCTGAATCAGTATAATCAATCAATGTCGATAGTGTCAATGAGTCAATATCAATGAATCCGTATCAATGAATCAACAGTATCCATGTCCATAGTATCAATGAATCAATACAATATCGATATCCATATCAGTAGTAATATCAATGCTCAGTGAAATAATACGAATATCGATGAAATCGTACAATAACAATAAATCCGTGAATCCGTTCGTAAAATCAATTCACTATAATAAATCCGTCGATGAAATATATCGATATCCATAACTCTATAAATCCAAAACGAGATCAATAGGCCAAAACCGCACACATGCAATTCCATACAATAGTCTTACTGAACAAGTATAATCACTGGCTATTAAGGCATTTTTCAAGTCGATAATCCATAGTGCTGTTGTAGAAATCCATAGTGATGTTGTAAATATCTATCTGTTGGTTAAATAAAAGTCGTCACTCTGTGCCCGTCGGCTACCCGTCGGCATAGTAATCTCCTTATGACTCCCAATCGTGATATCAATGAATCAATAGAGGATAACACCAAACCCTTTTTAAAGGAAAGCCCGTCGGCGCACCATCCTGTACATGTCAAGTCAATCTCCAACCAACAGTTCAACTAGTCTTCACTTGTCTTTCAGTAACAATAACCATATTGCAATCATATACTCACATTCGTATGCATATAAGTTCAAATCATCAATTTCAGAAAATCGGAAATCGTACGAAAATCCAGCGGCATAACGGCAGTATACGGATTTTACACAGAAATCACAAATTCAGAAATTTACCAAATTACCACAGAACATTCACAACAACATTATAAGACTTCCATTCTACTGAAGCAACATAAATCAACAACCTGATATTTATTTATTCGATCAAAATCGCACAGAACCCAAAATAACCGATAGAATCGTTACAGAAAATACTCAAAACGTGTAGGAAAATCATATCAATAACATATCAAAAGTTGTGCGGTGAAAGTTTCGTCAATACAAAACGGTGCGCATTTATCGGTAACGAAAACACAAATCTGAGCACAGAAATACCAAAACTCGACATCTTCGAAAACAGAAATAGGGTTCGGAGTCCTTACTACGAGATAAACACTTTTCCCAACAGTGGCGACGGACGAAAAGCGCTCCGCGGCCTCCGAAATCTGGCTTTTTCCTTTGCTTTCCTTCTCTTTCTCTCTCCTCAGATATTTTGTAAATATAAAATGATTTTCTCTCTCTTCAAAACGAGCTGATTTCCTTTTAATACAAACCTGATCGGCCCGGTCGATCGCCACATCGTCCAGGATGATCTGAACAAGATTCAATCGTCCAGGACGATATCTCAGGATGATAATTAATTTCCTTGGACGATAAAATACCTTACTCACTGACTTTTGCCATGCACTGATCGTCCCAGGACGATCCAAAATCGGCCCGGACGATCCACTAAAAAATCAGCTGTTTCTAATCATTCTGGATGATCTCAACATCGTCTCGAACGATTCCAGAAGGAAATCAAAGAAACGAGCTCTCACAGTACATATCTTAAAATTCTTAGTTTTAAATTATATGATAACGAGGTAGGATAGGGGTAGAAATTTTTTGGTGAAGTCATGTGAGGAGAAATAGTAGAATAATATTTGTATAAGGAAGTTGCAACCCCTAATTGGAATAGTTGATAATATAATCTGTAGTTAGAAATTATAGGGGCACTTACAAGAAGAGTTCAATTGAAGGAACGTTGATTGAGCAAACCCACAAAGAAAAGCTGCACATTTTATCTAACCACTGTAAGCACTCTTGGAAATAGTGTTAGAGCAGCTAGCATCTCATAAAAATAGGGATATAATTGCATGAATAAGATAGACGCTGTAGGAATATTTTAGAAACCATAGCAATTCCCAGTCAACTCTTTTTCATTCGCTTTTAGCAACCGAGATGGTGAAGTCTTTGATCTTCGAGTCGATTCTCATCATGCCAGATCGAGCGAGTCGAGCTACTTTCTTTCTTGAATTCGGATATAGGAAAAGTATAGAAAGAGATCTTTCTAATATATCGTATAGAAAGAAATCTTGATTGAATCATGGGAGAAAATCTCTTTCTTTCAGAAGAATATACTGAAATTCAATTCTTTTCTAATTTCTTTCTGTCTTGAATAGAAAGAAAGAATAAATCTAGTTTTTTTCTTTCAACATCTTGACTTACCAAATTTTGGCTTCAACAAATCGTTATGTTGATATTCTTTCAACAGACCTGTGCATATTTGTTTGATTTTCGTTAGGATCTAAGATTCTGAGCTCGCTTTTCATAGCCTTCTCCATCGCCATCGCCGCAGCCAATGCCATTGGCTTCTCTCGGCCTCGCTTAAATTTTTCAGTGGTTAAGGTTTTTTATCAGGCGATGTATTTGTCTTCTTTGGTTTCCTTCTGGTTGTTTCTCTATTTGCTGGCTTTGTTGCTGGTTCTTTCTAGTAAGGGATCGTGGAATAGTTACTGTTGGGAACACGAGACCTATTGGGAGACATAGTTTTGATTTGAAGGTATGCGTTTGGTTCTTGAGATTTCTTTGCAAGCAACTGGTTTCTTTTTTTGACGTGATCTGCTTTCAGATTGGCTATTTGTGAGGGAAAATGTAGCTGTAGTTTCAACATCTTTAACCACTTTGTTGCAAATGCTTTCATATTTGATCTAATTTCTTTTTGTTTTACGTTAGAGTTTTGAGAAGGTGTTGCGATAAAAATGACCGACCTAACTGGAATATAAGTAGATGACCTCCGCTGCATCTTATTATTATATCATCATTCCTGGCAAGTTGCAATGAAATTTTAATCTCTTCTTCAAACTTTATATCTTTTCATTAACAATGAATTTTCTATTGTCTTCACAAAAAAATTTCAAATGAGAAATTATTTGAAGCATATTAGTTATGAATATTTACCTAAATTTAAATAATTTTTGAAAAGGGGTATAAGATTAGTCATGCAATAATTATTTTTTCTTCATAATTTTTTCAGGCAAATTCAATGGATAAAAGTTGGATTAATCTTAACGATAGACGTTTGCGACAATATAAAGATGGAGTCACTGCATTTATTAAATTTGCCCATGAAAATAATCCTAAAAAAAGAAGATTCGATGCCCATGTCGATACTGTGCAAATGTCTTTTTTCATACTTATAGTGTCGTAGAGAATCATTTACTAATTAATGAAATGCAAACATCAAACATTGAGTGGACCTGTCATGGGGAAACATCTCAAACTTTTAGTGATGCAGATTTAGGTAGAAGAGATATGAATGATCTTAATAATACAAATGAAGAGGTTGATGGGATTCAAAAAATCTTGGAGGATATACATAGGGAAATTTCATGAACTCTACTCCCAACAATTCACCAGATAAGGAATCTGATAATATTATCGACAAAGATGAAACAACTATATTTGATAGATTTCTGAAGGATGCACAACGTGATTTATATCCTGGATCAAATTTATCTATGTTGTCTGCTCTTGCAAAGTTACTACACATTAATGCTCTTAATCGTTGGACAAATAAATCATTCAACATGATCCTTGAATTCATAAAATCTATCTTGCCAAAGGGTGAAACGCTTCCATCTTCATATTATGAATCAAGTAAGATTCTATCAGACCTTGGATTGGGATGTGAAAAGATTTATGCTTGTAAAAATGATTGTGCTTTATTCTGGAAAGATTATGAGGATAAAGAAGAATATCCCGAGTGTAAGGAATCAAGATGGAAAGTTAATGATGGAAAAGGAAAGAAAATTCCTCATAATATTCTACGTTATTTTCCCATTACATCTCGATTACAATGGTTATATATGTCAAGAAAAATTGCTCATGAAATGAGGTGGCATAAAAAAATTCAGTTTGGAGATGAAAATTTGTGAGTTGATTCTAAATTTTGGAAGGATTTTGATATTAGCTTTCCTTGGTTTGCAGAAGATTCTCATAATGTACGCCTTGGATTAGCTTCAGATGCATTCAATCCTTTTGGTAATATGAGCACTTTGTATAACATGTGGCTTATCATTCTTATGCCATATAATTTACCTCCTTAGAATTGTATGTCATCTGAGTTCATGTTTATGACACTATTAATTCCTGGTTTAGTTGCTCCTGGGAAAGAAATATATGTGTATTTAAAGCCCCTTATAGAAGAATTAAATGACTTATGGGTAAATGGTGTCAAAACTTATGATTATTAAATGACTTATGGGTAAATGGTGTCAAAACTTATGATTATATAAGTAGGAATACCTTTCAAATGCATGCTGCTATTTTATAGACTATAAATGATTTTCTAGCATATGGTATATTATCGGGTCATAAAGTACATGGTTATAAAGCTTGCCCAATATGTGACAGTGACACTTCTTCACAATATTTGTGAAACAAAATTTGTTACATGGGTCATAGGCCCTTCATGCCTAAAAAGCACAAATGGAGAAAAATTTGGAAGTTTAATGGTAAGCATGAAGTTGGGGTGAGACCTCAAGTTTTATCAGGAGATGAAATTTTATCAAAAATGGAATCATTAAAGGATTTGAAGTTTGGAAAGCATCGTACCTGCAGAAAAAGAAAACGTAACCTTCATGAATCAACCTGGACAAAAAAAAGTATATTCTTTGAGATGCCTTATTGGAGAAGTCTCGCCTTACGTCATAATCTTGATGTAATGCACATTGAAAAGAATATTTGTGATAGAATTATGGGGACCTTATTAAATATAAAAGGAAAGACAAAAGATACAGAGAAAGCTCGTTTGGATCTACAAGACATGGGCATAAGACATGAGCTACATTTGCAAAAACAAGGTGAGAAGTATCTTAAACCTCCAGCCTCTTACACATTATCTCCAAAAGAGATAGAAGGGTTTCTCAATTTTGTTAGATCAGTAAAGTTTCCAGATGGATATGCAGCAAATATATCTAGATCAGTACATATTCGAAATGGTAAACTTATGGGATTAAAAAGTCATGATTGTCATGTTCTATTACAACGAATCCTTCCTTTAGGATTACGTGGATATTTGAATAAGGATGTGCATAATGCTTTAAGTGATTTGTCAAGATTTTTTAGGATACTATGTGCTAAGACATTGAGATTGGATGTCTTGGAGAAATTAGAAGATATGATCATCAATACAATTTGTCGGTTTGAAATGATATTTCCACCTGCTTTCTTTGATATAATGGTTCACTTAGCTATTCATTTGCCGCGTGAGGCTAGGCTTGCTGGACCTATTCAATATAGGTGGATGTATCCAATTGAAAGGTTACTTCTTGTGCTAATAACTTTTACTTTTTATATTATTTTATTGATTATTTGCACAAATTTTGATTAATTTTTTTTTATATGTTAGAAATCTAAGTGTTCATAAAGGAAATGTTAGGAATAAAGTTCGCCCTGAAGGATCAATTGCAGAAGCTTATGTTGTTAATGAGGCATTAACATTTTGTTCTAGATACCTCCATGGAATGAAGAGTAGAAATAATCAAGATGAAGAATATAATGATGAGGTTTATTTGCATGAAAATCAACTTTCAATTTTCTCTAGAAGGATTCATCCTTTGGTCAACCACTCTTCACTACATTATCTTGGAGTGAATACAATTTAGTTCTATGGTATGTTCTTAACAATTGTGAAGAGCTAAAGTCATACCTTTGGTACGTAATTAACTTAAATACTGATGATATTAAATTTATTTACAAATAATGTTATATGCAATTTAATTTTATAAAAATTGTGTGTCAGTGAACATGAGAATGAGTTTAGAAAAGAAGATTCATTTATTCAAGATGTGGCAACAAAGCAAAAAGAATATTTTCCATTATGGTTTGAACAAAGAGTGAGATACTCAATTTCTAAATTTTGTTTACTATTTATATTTATAAATTTTTTTCCTAATGTTCTAAATTTTACAAAACTGGATTCTTTTCTTGCTTAGATGAAGAACTTGAATCTTCATGGATCACTTGAAGGTAAAGATGATCTTTATTCTTTAGCAATGGGTCCAGATATTCGTGTTAATGTATACTCAGGGTGCATTGTTAATGGAATTAAGTTTCTAGTCAACCAACATGATATTCGGAGGGTAACCCAGAATAGTGGTGTATCAGTTCAGGGTTCTCATAAAGATGAAAGTATTGATTTCTACGGAATTTTAACTGATGTTATTGATTTGAGCTATATTGATGGAAATCATGTAGTATTCTTCAAGTGCAAATGGTTTGATCTTGAGCATAAAAAGGCCATTATAATTGATGATGATTTCACATCTATAAATATAAGTAAAACTTGGTATGATAATGATCCGAACATATTAGCAAGTCAAGTTACTCAAGTATTTTATGTTCAAGATACAAAGTTAAGAGGTGATTGACATGTTGTATAGAAAGTGCAACATAGGCATTTATTTGATCCCACCCTCAAGAATTACTTGAATGAAGATCAACTTAACACTGATAAAAAAACTGAAAATATAGCATATCAACAAGATGAGCAAAATGATATGAACTTCCAAGGTGATTTTGGTGAGATGGGTCTCTTACATAGAGAAGATGTAGAGTCAAAAATTCTAGATTCTGTACAAAATGTGCATGTGCAATCAACTCATATTGCTAATTTTATATGTGATGAAGATGAAGAAGAGGAATATGATGCAACATTAGCTGAATATTGTAGTGAAGATGATGTTAATGTATATATCAACATTTATAGTGATAAAGACTAGGTTGTTCTTTATAACTTCTTTGTTTCATATATTATAATAACATGATATCATTGCTTTTCAATAATATTTTTGTTGTTGTTTCATTTTGCAGTTCATTAAGCCATGGCTCATGAAAAATGGATAAGCTCTCAAATAATTGCAAACTACTCACATTTGTTTGCACCATCAACTAGCATAATATGCAATCTACAATAAAAAATGATGCTTCATGTGTCCTTTCTACTGGTAATAATGGTAAGTTGTTATTTTCTTGCTTAGTCAGCTAAAATCCTTTTAATGTTTTTTTCTCTTATAATCTTAAATGCTATCGTTTGATAAATATAATTTCTTTTGTACATTATAAGCTCTTACACTTAATTGTTTACATGTATCAATTGAAGGAGGTTTGTCTACAGGAGAAGCATCTCTAATGGATGACAGCTTAGGTTTACCTAATCCATCAGGACCAGAAAATGAGACAACTATCATTGGTATGATTACTTATGACTTGTTCAAATTTAATAAATATGATAAATATAAATGATTTCCTTATTTAACGTTAAAAATAATGTTACTTTTTTTTTTCAGTTTCAAATTATAAAAAAAAGAGGCCCAAATAGAGGTGTAGCATTAGAAGAACATTACAGAACAAAAGGTAAGGTATCAATATTCATTCTAGAGGGCTTGATAGGCAAGTTGGAGAGCATCACTCAAAGTTGTCTAGAGAAGTGAGTATCATAATTAGAAACTTTGCACCCATGCAAGTCGAAAGATGGGATCAAGTTAGTGATACCGATAAAGATATACTTTTAAAAAAATTGATGGTAAGAACTTTAATGATGGTTTTAGTTATTTGTGATATAAATTCAATTCTATTTATGAAAATCATTTCTCTTTATATTTTACATTTTGTTATTGTTGGCATAGCAACTAAAAAATTGATAGTAAGAACTATAGTGCTTCTATGCGGCTCTGTAGTTCAGTTGATTATGCTAAGTGATACTGCTATTTGTCTTCACTATCCCTTGGTGCTGCAGGAATGCACAAGAGTCTGCTATTATTGGCTTTTGTAATATTCATTATCTTGTGCAGCTGCTATTTCTCTCAATCCAAAACAAGGAAAACAGATTGCTTCTTGCAGTAATTCGGAGAAAACAAGTTTGGTTGTTGATATTGGCAGAACGAAAGCAGGAAACAACAACTGATTTCTGTCCAGGGCAGAAACACGCTTGGAAAATAGTCCAAGTTGCTGTTTTTAGCAATCTTGGAGAAAATCCAGTGGTTGCCTTGCTTTCAAGTGAAAAAAGCCTAAAACAAATAAAGCAAAAATCATTTACAGCATAATATAGAGCTCGAGGTACCTTTGTTTAATTGATAGATAAATAATTAAGGAATTTCAAAAAAAAAAATCCTAACCATTAAACCTCAATAATAATGAGAAGCCTTCTATCCGGATATAGTGCTTCTATCCGGCTCGTTAACAGCTGGATTGACTTGAACTTTACTTTACTATTTGCTAATACTTATAAATATACTCTAGACATAAAACTGTAGATGATGACACTACAGATCTGTGATGATTTTCAAAAGCCTTTGCAAGTTTTTGCTGTTTAGCTCGCCGGATGATTCATTGCATTAGTTACTAGTATTTTTTTTCTATTCCTTCTTTTCTTTTTAGGCCACTTTACCTTCATGATTTGTTTAAATATACTTTCCCAAAATGATCTTAACATGCTTGAGCCTTTTTTTTTCAATTTATCAGAAAGTGGCAGCAAATATTGCAGCCATTTAGAAGGATTGTTAACTCTCACCAGAATAATTGGTACAGTGCCTTTTCTTTTTTGTAATTATGATATAGAATGTTTATCTCAAATATTTATACAACATTGAACTCACAACTATGGTGTTAGTTTTTTTTTTATGATGGACATCATGGATCTCCACCAAGCTTTATATTGTTCCCTGTGGACAAGTATTTTTCGAGTTTAAATCATGCATCAATGCCTCTTGCCATTCAATATTTCACTTTATAGTTTGTCTAAATTATACGGAAGAAATGCTCGTTCATTTTTTTTTTTTTGTAATATGATTGCATGAAAATTTTTTTTGTAGGTAAAGAATAATATATCCATTGAAGAACCACATGTAAAGGACTGTGTGATACACACGATGAGCAAGATATTTTCTGATTTTCGCTCGAAGGCCTATATACATTACAAAATACTTGGAGGTGGAGTGTTAGCAAGAAAGAAACCTTACAAAGAGCTTATTGAGAGACAAGATGATTGGATTTGGTTGTGCAATTTTTTTGACTCAGAAAATTTTAAGGTATTTCTTTAATGTAAAATAAAGTATAGGTTCGCTAATTTACTTATATTCCCATTAGAGACATATGAAACTTCTTATCATGTAATGAATATGTGTGAAACAAAGAGTAAATACTATTAGAAAAAAGAGATGAACATATACACAAAAGACATTAATGTAAAAATCTTCTAATTTCAAGCAGATGAAGATTAAATTTTGCCACTAATTATTTTTTTGTTTGTTATATTATGTTGAATCAAATATTTTTAAATACAGAAAAAATCGGAATCAATCTTT
Organism: Dendrobium huoshanense; assembly: GCA_016618105.1. Taxonomy (NCBI): domain Eukaryota; kingdom Viridiplantae; phylum Streptophyta; class Magnoliopsida; order Asparagales; family Orchidaceae; genus Dendrobium; species Dendrobium huoshanense. The sequence goes on along the minus strand of CM028352.1, from coordinate 38,824,467 downwards.
CGAAATCGTTCGATGTTGAAGGTCATTCACCGAACGAGCACAAAGTCCCTTGTAACTCATTTATATAACCAGGTATTTATAATTTTTTGTTGTTTAGATTTTGAACACTAGTAATTTGTGATATATATTTTATTATGGTGTAGAAATTAAGCAGGATTGAGTTATACAAGGAGGAGTTTACTGACAAATAAAAGAAATGGGTTTCTGAAGATTGTCAAGCGAAATATGTTAGTATAAATTTAATTTTTAAGAATAGATTTATTAGTAATATTTCATTTTTTGTGTGTGTTGATTTTTCTTAAAACATACAGGACAAGATGATGGAAATTCGTGAGAAAATTATTGAAGATGGAGGAATAGTTGATGAGACAATTATTTGTGCTGAAGTTTCAGGTGAAACATCGTCATATATTCGTGGCATTGGTTATGGGGCAAAGTCGATAAAGAAAACTAAAATTGCCAGATCAAATGCATCGTCCGAGAGAGAGACTGAGCTTGAAACCAGTTTAAAAGTTATACAAGAGAAATATGAGGAACAGAGTAAAATCATTAAATCTCAACAAAAAACTATAGATTGGTTAAAATGATAGCAGAAAAAATGGGCATGCAACCCCCTAATGATGATGGTAAGTATTTAGAATATGTACATTAAGGTTGACTTAATAAAATTGAAAATTTTGTTTAACTAATATTATAAATTTCTTCTTGTAGGTCCAGACTTCTCAAATGAAGAAAATGATTATTAGATATCTGATTTATTCCTATTGTTTGAAACTATAATGTTAATAAGTCTCTTTCAATTTAGCTCTTGAACTAACTTATTTTATTGCATCAATTTCCTTCTTTTAACACATGGTTGTTTTTTGTATTTGTAATATATTCTCATAGTAGCAATTTTAACGTTGTTAGGAACATAATCTTGACATGGAAACTTCTTGTTTTAATTTAATCTAAGGTTGAGAACTTCTCGTTCTTGTTGAAATCCAAGTTTCTTGAATTTAAACTTGTACTGCGAGTCTTTGACTGCGGGATTAAGAAAAATTATTTATTTTTGAATTATTGGGATATAAATATGACTCTTGTGATATGTAAAATTCATTAATTATTTTACAACAATATATGTTTTCTCTTTGTTCTTGTGTGTTTGAAGATGCAGATTCTTTGACTGCTTACAAGTTTTGATGCCAACTTTGTTAGTATAATTCTTCTATTCCTAGTATGAGTTGTGGATTTCTTATTTGGTTGTCTCTATCTTTGATCCATCATCTAAACTAATTTTTGATTGTTTTGTTTGTGTGATAGAGATTTTATCATATTCATTACAACATTGATTTTTATATTCATACTGTGAATTTAGATCATTGTAGAACTTTACCTACCTAATATTGCCTTGATTTTAGGTTGGAGGAAGCTCTTACTCTGTGAACTCTGGTCATAGCTTGCATGGAGCTGGTTATTTGTGTGGTAGTGGCTCTGGGTCATACTATTAAGGTGCACAAACTTTTGCTCTGTTTTCTTATTTTTCCCCTTTTCTTTTCGGTATGTGTGAGTTTATAGCTTCAGTTGTTATTGGTCTTTTAGTGTAAGTATGCCAATGTGCTAACTTCTTTTTCTTGCAAAAAAAGTAGTCTGTTTTGTAGTTTTTTATCTGAATAGTTGCCTATTTGCAGCTTCGTTGGTGGATTAATATTTAGCATGTATAGTCTGCCGTTGGTTGAATGCATGATGTTTGGCGCTCTTATATCAGCCACTGATCCTGTGACCGTGTTATATATATTTTAGGTTTTTGACTGTTTCTGATCTTTCAGCTTCCTTATGCTATGTGCATGTATTCACCATTTATACTCATATTGTTGCTGCTTATATGTATTAAGTATAGTTTGAGTCTTGAAAGCTAATGTTAAAATATTATGACCACTAAACAGTTTCAGAATCTTCTTGGCTGACACTCAATGCAAATCTTTTATCTACTTATATGGGTTTGTTTTTTTAATAAATTTTGAATGCTCCTACTATGCAACTCTTTATATATTGAGCAACCTTTACAAGCATCAGATCATCATAATTCATGTGTTTTCCTGGACATGCTGGCATTAAGCAGCCTATTTTCACATGTTTTTGGTCTTGTATTCGGCCCTATTAAGTGACATTTTCTCTTTGTATTCCTGCTATGAAGAAATGTGAAGTATTTACATGCAATTTGTCTAGTGCTTGAAAATTTAAAGCATCTTTGAGTTAAAGCAAATGGATTTTGAGCATACTTAACATTCTTAACTAGTAATTACAAATTAATTCTTCGTTCAGTGGTTGATTAGGTAGGAAGTTACTTGGTGCGTTTTACTTGCATCATATTGATACATTTAAATCTTAATTATAAAATTAAAACAAATATTACTTTAATTTTTTATTTGATTTGGAAAAAGATAATTCACATAATATTTATTATGACTCCCATCAAGTGTTATTCTACAGTTATTGAAATGGGAAATCTTTATGCTTAGACTTGTTTAGCATTCAGCTTTAGTGGTTAAGGATTCTGATAAGCAAATGCAGCTTGCTAAAAGATTTATTGTGAATGTTGCTAATAGCCTAATACAACTGAAGCTGATTAGATGCTATTAAGGATCAGTATCCATCTTTTGAACAGCAGTTAACCTTTGCATCCACCGTGGGTCTGCTCCACTTTTTCCTTCCTCCACTTGTTTTATATATCCATACTTAAAACTCAGGTTTTTCATTTCCAGTTGCTATAGTTGGGTAGTATTTACGTTTTTGCTTTATCAAATTTAATTTACAGATGTAATGTAACTTAAATCAAATACATGCCTTATCCATGCAACTCTGATTTTGTTTGTCTTGCGTTCAGTTGTGCTTTGCACCCATGTTCCTTTGTTTGGAACCTCATCCTTACACTTTATGTCAAGCTGTTGAATTTTTTACTATGCTAAATTTTTATTTGGGATCTTTCTTATGCTGACTAGTGGTGGGAAAAAAATTGTGTATCACCACGCAGATTTTGATTTCTCCTATTTTGTAATCAAATACTGCATTGAGAATAAAGTACAGTCTCGAGAGGCCGACACAATATTCTACAATGGATTCAATATCAGAATAGGGTTTTGAAAATTGATATTTTTATAATCAAACATAGTTCAAAGAATAACATATCATCTCAAAAGATGAACATGAAATTCTATAGAATATGTTTAAAGATAGAAATAAGCTTTTTGAAAAGTTTGTTCATTCTTTTATTTAGATATAACAAGGAGAATATTATATCATCTTGAAAGACGAACATAACATTCTTCAAGACATCCAAAAGCAAGAATGAATTTTATAAAATTCATCATTTCTAAAGTTGAATATATCAAGTAGGAAATTATATTATCTGAAAGGACAATAATAACATCTTACAAACATATTTAAGATTAGAAATGAAGTTTTTTAAAGATATCTGCATTCCCAAAGATTCTTTCCTTGTTTTATATGAATAAAACAAGGTTTATTTTTGTCTGGGGTTCTCAAATCCCTATAGAGGCAAGCCCCTATAGTTAATTACATCCTAGGAGGAGTGCCCCTAAGAAAACTCTTGATTAAAGCAGTAATTTCATACTCTTTTGACTATAAAGTAGAAGACAAGAAAATAGAAGTAGGAATTTTCAAGGAGAAAGCTCAATGTTGAACATTTATTAGCGAGTCAAAGGAAGAAAAGTAAGAGGTGCCAGATTCTGAGAAGCTCAGAGACAACCTCAGTCTATCCTATGTTGGGTTTTACATTTTAAGAGAAAATTTTATGTTTAAGTTGACATTTTATTAGAAATTTGTGATTATATTCCTAGAGGGCGAGGACTTAAGATCTAAAAAGAATCTGCCTCAGAACATAAATCTAATTTGGGTACTACAAAGTAGCGACCCGAACCTAACTAATGAAGTGCAAATTTGGACTTACCCCGGCCTGGATTGGGAAGCCAGCTAACCACCTAGGCGCTTTAAAACCATGTGTCCAGTCTCTTATGAAAGATGGGTAGGGATGTTGTTTAGGTTTTAATGAATTGGGGGCCGACATCTAAGAAAATTCCTAATTAGCCCCTCAACTTATGTAGGGTGATAAATGTCTAGAAATGTAATTAATATTTTAGACTCTTTTTAGTTTATATCTAATACAATGCATGCTAATTGATTCGAATGCATAAAATGATAATGAAGCAGTTAAAAATTTAGGCTTAGAAAATAGATTTTTCCCTAGAGATTGCACAACTTCCCCTTGACAGAACTGCACCCTCATAGGTCAAGTGGTCTGCCAGAACCCGCAGGTGGGGAGGTGCCTAACAAGGAAGAGAAAGTATTAATATGCTTATGCTGACTCTCGGCGGTCCCGAGCTTACTTCTTAGATCGTTAGAGTTACTATGTGAGCCTAAAAATTTTATTAGAATTTCAAGTAAAAGAATTTTGAGCGTACCCTTATGAAAAAAATCTCTCCGATTCGAATCCAGGCTAAAACAAAACACGGCATGCAAGGTCCTAAAAAAATCTACTGCACAAACAATGTAAACAATCAATTTTAATAATCCAAAATTATAATATCCAATGTCCAATGTCCATATGTCCAAATAATTACACTCAGAATTTGTAGAAAAGTAAAGTGGCCGGGCACCACTGACAACAAACCAAGATTCTAATCCTAAGAATGACGCAAGTGAGTTTTGAACTGGGATAAACTGTTCCTTAAATCTTTATTTCTTCATCTTCTTTCTTCAATCTTCTCATTCTGTCTTTTCTTCTTCTACTAACTTCTCGGGTCTCCCAGGTTCTGGATATCCAAATGAAAAGAAACTCATCCCTAAGACGGGTATTTTCTTTTCTATTTGGATATTGAATCATCCTAATTTGGCTTTCCAAATAAAAGAGAATAATCCTTTAAGGTATATTCTCCTTTTTTTGAATTCCAAAATTGGATGTGATATCCCACTTTCAAAATCACTTTCACAATTTATAAACACATTTACATTACATTACATTTCACAGAAAAAGAAAGAAAATCTAGACCACCTACAGGGTTATCCTAAGCAAAAATCATCCCAAGCAGTTATATATATGCAATTGAATTTAAATTATTAAGCCACACTTGGCCACACTTTTCTTCATTTGGGGGCTAAGCAGCTGAAACACCTGTAGCATTTATTTATTATTAATTAATTAGCCCCCTTTTTCTACCCTGCACGAGTGTGGCCACCTGCAGAAAATCATGTTAACAATCCAGATCGCTCCTATCCTATGGGTAATCTAATCGTCAATCAAACCAACATCACAGAGTGCAGTAAAAGTAAGTAAGAAAACACACAAATATTTTTTTTTTACAACCAGCACGCAGTGAAAATAAAAAAAAAGCCCGTCACACAGCAGTAAGAAAATAAACACCGGCCTAACCTAAAACTAGAGTCGGTTATCCTAACAAACAAATCTAAGTGTATGCAGTAGGCTGTGAGGTTTTGAAATGTCCTAAGTCAATTATTGGCTAAAGTTTTCTAATTGATTGAATTCTAATTTAAAGATGTTTACTAATTCTAAAGTGAGATGTCACTAAATTTTCTATGTTATAAGTTTCTATCCTAAAGTGTGCATGCATCCTAAGTCTAAGTTTCCTAAGACTCAGTCCTTAATTTTTGTCCTTAAGTGTCACTACTGTTGTATAGGGTGAAATTTTTATTATTACTAACCCTTAGGACTTTGAGCGTGTGTAAAAGGGGTTTAAGGATCTAAAAGCAAATAAAAGTAAACCTAATAAAATTGAAGTTACTACAAGGACCTAAAGGAATGATTCACGCACACCACATCAAGGGGTCCCTAAAGGTTCTCTAAGTTTAGAAATACTCACAGTCACCGGGGGCTACGGCCCGGTGTTTCCGCCCGTAGCACCTCTACCCGGCTGGATAGAGGCGACTGACGTCATTAGCTCCTTGTCCTTTTGTTCCCTCGACCGGTACCATTCCTCGCAATTTATGCAAATAAAACAGGAAAAATAAGAATTAGAAAGCACATTTAATAATTAATAATAAAATAATTGAAATTTAATGAAAATAAAGACGTACCTTTTTTCGGGCTTGAATATTGGTTCTGTTGCTTGCCTTCGAACTCTTCGTCTTTTGAAAACACACTTTGTAGTTTTCTAACATTTATCCCGAGGCACAAGAAAGGGGGAGAGAAATAGAGAAAGAAAGAGATATTTTACTCTTCAACAATTTTACCAAAATAGTTTATTTCCAACAACTTAGTTTTTTATTTTGTTTTTTTCTCCAAAACACACTCACCACTTACAAGACATACATTTCTCATTTTTTTTAAATCTTAAAATTTATTTCTCAAACCATATACACTTTACTTTTCTTTTCCAAAATATACAATTTCTATTCTTACAAACTTACACAAGTTCCAATTTCGAAAATATACACTTACCAGAAAATCAAACACTTTACTTTTACTTGTCTTCACACAATACTTTTCTAGTATACACTTCTACTATCCAAAATTATTCATTTTCATCTTTTTTGAACATACACTTGAACTCCACTTTTTAAATTACCCACAAGTTCCACTTTTCAATCTTTATGAATCTCAATCTTCCAAACTCCATATACTTTCTAACACACCTTTCCACTTTCAAAATAATACAATTTGCTTCAATACGTTTTACTATTCCACATTTATACATTTCACCTTTTCAAAATATACAAGTTTCACATTTTTAAACCCACAAATCTCACATATTATTTCTCACATATATCACCTTACTTCTCACATACACACTTTGTCTTTCTAAAACACTTACACACTTCATCTTTCTAAAACACTTACACACTTCGTCACCTTCCAAAAATACAGAAGTTCCACTACATCTCCACATTTACACATTTCGTTTTCAACACATATACACTTAACTTCTCACACTTGCATATTTCATCCTTCCCAAAATCACACTACACTTTCCTTTATATGATAAAATTTCGTCAATGCATTATATTTGAAGTACATGAGTTAATGAAGTTACAATGAGATTATATAGTTAAATGGATTTTATTTACACATATAAATAGTCATTCAAATAAAAGGTCTTAAATAAATAGATACGTCTTGAATGAAAGCATTCAATAGTCTAGCCCATAGATATAAGACTTGGTCATACTAGAATCTATAATTTCAAGTCATTTCAAATAAAGAATCTGACATCTCATCATTTCTTTCTAAGTACAATTATCAAAAAAAAAAAAAATTAAATGCAAGATCTAACATATCAATTCCAAAAATAATATATAATACCTTTGTATTCTTTGCTGAAGATAATTCAGTGGAATTAACTAAAATAATTTGCTTAAATGGGATTTCACGTCAGAAAAGAAGGGGTAGAGGAGGACGGTTTGTGAAAGAGAGATTGTTCTTGCCTTGACTTCTTGAGAACTAAGAGAGGCGGGCTGTGCATGTGAGAGGAGGGCTGGACGTATACTCCTTAGAAAGAGGGCTGGATGTGAACTGCAGGGAGATGGGGGTCTTGTTCTGTGCGAATGCAAGTTAAAGAGAGAGGAGAAATTCACCACTCTAAGAGAGTGGGAGCAGTTCTGTGAATTGAGGTTTTGTTTTTTTTTTTGCTGGCCTGAGAGGAGAGTGGGTGGTTATGGGTTGAGGGAGAGTGGGTGGTTATGGGTTGTTGCTAAACCCTTTCATCGTGGACCGTTTGTTGGACATTTGAAGGTCTTAATGATTTCAGAATTCGGTGATCTTGGGCTCATTGGATTCGTCTCGTCGAGCCGTTCGATTTGAGTATAAGCTCGTCAAAATCAGAGACCGTTTGGTAACTCAAATTGCGGTTTGAACCTTCAAATAGCTCTTTGAGCCCTTGATTCGGATTCATTTGGGCTCGGATTGGGTTGATCTTGGTGTCGTTGGGTTTGTATTCCTAAGACGCTCAGTTCAACTATAAGTTTGCTGAAATCGGAGTTTGGATGGTCTCCGAATAAATTTTTGAAGTTTCCAAACTTGATTTTGCATCGAGATTCGTGTTCGATTAAGATAATTTTTGACGATGTGTCAATTATTATTATATATATACTTGTGACGAGTCAAAACGGGTTAATCGGAGCCATTGAAATTGAATTCAATTTGAGTTAATTTGATTTGATTTTGATTCGATTGGTGAATTGATTTGAGTCCAATAATGTATCAATTTGATCGAAAATAAATTAGATTTAGTCGATCGACATCGACGAATCAAAAATCGAGCCTGATTTGAGTTGAGTGATAGGTTCGAGTTGGTGCTACATCAGTGGGCGTCCACCTAAGGGAAATCTTATTGGATGACGTCTATGCTAGGTTACGGAAACCTAGGAGCTAGATATTGATTCTGGGGAAATTAACCTCAAATAATGAGGTCAATAAATGGACCCCCAATAGGCATGATAAACTTGCCAAAGTTTATCGTGCGTATTGGCGTTGACCGAAATGATCAACTAGTTCCAGAGTTGAAATTGAAAGTCTTAGTATTTGAATTGAAGGAATTTTGATGTTTGACAGAAAATTATGATAAAAGTTTGGAAATATTTGAATTGATGAATTGATTTGAAGTTGATGTCAGCATTGATGCTTTAGTGATTTGATTGTAATTTGAAAGGAATGTAAGAGTTGATGTAATTTTGATTTGAAAATGATTTTGGTAAGACTAGAGTCTTCTTTCTAGTCCAAGAGAAAGGAAGCCGCAAAGGGGGCACTTACACCTAACACAACAAACTAGAGGGCATCTTCTAAGAAAAGAGAGCAACCTATGGAATAGATTATATCTAATCTTAGAAGGTTTAAAAATTTAAGTTTTACACTAGGATGGTGCCACGAGGGGAGTTCTCCAACTCTAGCGGATGATCGTAAGGAAAGGATGCCTAAGTGTGGGGACTCACACCTAACCTTAGAGGATCAGAAGATCATATGAAAAGGAAGCCTAAGTGTGGGGACTCACACCTAATCATAGAGGATCGATTTAAGATTTAAAATTTAGACTAGGATGGTGCCACGAGGGGCGTTCTCCAACTCTAGCGGATGATCACGAAGAAAGGATGCCTAAGTGTGGGGACTCATACCTAACTTCAAAGGATCAAATGATCATATGGAAAGGAAGCCTAAGTGTGGGGACTCACACCTAACCATAGAGGATCAATTTAAGATTTCAAATTTACACTAGGATGGTGCCACGAGGGGCGTTCTCCAACTCTAGCGGATGATCGTAAGGAAAGGATGCCTAAGTGTGGGGACTCACACCTAACCTTAGAGGATCAGTGATCATATGAAAAGGAAGCCTAAGTGTGGGGACTCATACCTAATCATAGGGGATCAGATTTAAGGTTTACAATTTACACTAGGATTGTGCCACGAGGGGCGTTCTCCAACTCTAGCGGATGATCATGAAGAAAGGATGCCTAAGTGTGGGGACTCATACCTAACTTCAGAGGATCAAATGATCATATGGAAAGGAAGCCTAAGTGTGGGGACTCACACCTAACCATAGAGGATCGATTTAAGATTTAAAATTTATACTAGGATGGTGCCATGTGGGGCGTTCTCCAACTCTAGCGGATGATCGTAAGGAAAGGATGCCTAAGTGTGGGGACTCACACCTAACCTTAGAGGATCAGATGATCATATGAAAAGGAAGCCTAAGTGTGGGGACTCATACCTAATTATAGAGGATCAGATTTAAGGTTTACAATTTAATGAAGAGAAGATGCCACTAGGGATGCTTATACTTAACTTCTGGATGAAGATTAGGATGCCACTAGGGATGCTTATACCTAACTTCAAGAATGTCAATAGGATGCCGTAGGAGGACTTATACCTAGAGACAGATTTAAGATTTAAAATTTAATGAAGAGAAGATTCCACTGGGGATGTATATACTTCTCTTCGGGATGAAGATTAGGATGCCACTTGGGATGCTTACTCCTAACTTCAAATATGTCAATAGGATGCCGTAGGAAGACTTGTACCTAAAGACGGATTTAAGATTTAAGATTTAATGAAGAGAAGATGCCGCTGGGGATGCTTATACTTCTCTTCGGGACGAAGATTAGGATGCCACTAGGGATGCTTAGTCCTAACTTCAAAGATGTCAATAGCATGCCGTAGGAGGACTTATACCTAAAGACAGATTTAAGATTTAAAATTTAATGAAGAGAAATTGATTTCTTTAAAGTTTTGGATCATTTCCTTTCATCACAAATGACATTGACAACTTGCAAATGTTCTACTAGAGATCATAAGCTTTTATATATGTCACTTTCTAGAGGGGAAATAAAAACATTTTGAAGATTGATAGACTTGAAAATCTTTTGAATAAAATTTTGTTTTATCCTTCATTATAAATGATCTTTATAACTTACAAGTAATCCACTAGGGATTATGTTTTTATACCGAATCATCATATGTGAGGAAAACAAAAGGGGAGTAGTTCGATTATCTTTGATAAATAGATACCTATCAAAGCATCTCGACCACTAGAAGATGAATGCAAGACTTTGATTAAAATTCATTCTGTAATTGAATTTGTTTCGAGTAACTCAAAAAAAAAAATAATAAGAATCTTCTAGAATTCTCGTTCGCGTGTTCTAAGAGAACTAAATGTAACATGAGAAAATTTTCTCTGAAAAATTTTAACTTTTGCATGAGTTGTTACAGAACAACGAGCATATTTGAGCATCCTTTATAGCGAAAGCACTACGGAATATCAAATACTCATAATGCTTGAGAAAAGTTTGATTTTCATCAGAGAGTGAAAGCTTTATTTTTTATTTGATAATAATTTTTTTTATAATATTGGAAAGTGATCGCTTAAGTTTTAATCATCTTAACCCAATGAAAATGATATTGGAAAAGATTCAAAAACTCAACAAAGGATTGGTTGACTCCCTCTAAATTAAATAGTTTGAATATGACCAGAACGATTTCAATCAAAAGTTAAAACTTAACAACTTCCTTCAAAGAAAATTATAGTTTCAAAATATTTTGAATTTCAATGTTATGAAAAGAAACGGGGATAGAGTTGTTTATGCTCTAACAACCGAATCTAGTTTATGATAAAGATATACCGTGAATTGAATTTCATATCTTTTTGACAAAATTACCATAGACTTTATCAGGAATAGAATCCCTCCAATTCTAACATCCAAGATTAGTCAATTATGGACTTAGTCAAATTGTAGCTTGATTTTGTTTTGAAGTTTGATAAAGATTCAAACAAAGGTATCATCGACATCACTAAGGATAGAACCCCTCATGTTCTAACATCCTAGCTCAGTCAATAATAGATTTAAATTTGTATGATATCTACTCAATAGTGAATGAGAACACTAGACAATCATCTCAAAACCCACTAAGGGATGTCCCTTAGTTTAGTTTGAAAATTTTGGATCCAAAGAAAGTGATTTTTATATCCATAAATATCACTATAGGTCATTTAGAATAAGGACCAAGTCTAAAATCTCATTCAAATTGAAAGATATCCAAAAGAGAGTTAAAGATTTTTGGATAATGGTTTGTTTATGCATCTCAATTAGGTTAGATATATGAAAACCAAGTAATGCATAATCAGCACCATTATAATTCCATTTATATTGATCATCTATATGATTTTTTTTGAAAATGATTTGAATATATGAACTGACCTACTCAAGTTGCTAACTAGAGAGGTCTCAAGATTTAGATTTTGTTAATCTAGATCAAAGCTCCCTACAAGCAAAACTGGAGTTTCCTTCTTCATCTTTTTTTCTTCTTTTTAAACTAAGATCCAAAGAAATTAAATTGGAGATAGAAATTCAATTTTTTCAAATCTTTCAGATGGTATATGTATTTTACATCTAATAGAACATCAATGCTTGATGATGAACCAAAATTTTGAATTCTCAAAGTCAAATGTTAAAAATACTAAAGGATGAATATGTCTTATGATATTCAAGATTTAGAAAGGGAAGCCACTTTATTTTTTATTTTTTTTTTACACATTTAATGAATGTGTCTCTTTTTTTTTCTTTTCTTTTCTTTCTTCACTTTTTTTTTTAGGAGGCTTCTTCTACTTAAATCTTGAAATGATTATTTTAGTTGTAAAACCATCTTCCAAGTATAAGAGTAGAAAATTAACCCTCTTATATAAGGAATATGGATCTACAAATCGGACCCAATCCTATAGTATGAATAAATAACTTGAATGAGATAATTATGAAATAAGTTCATCAATTTGCAAGATGCCTATGAAATGTATAACAACGAGGATGATCAATCTTAACAAGAATTGCTCATGAGTTTTCTCAAATGGAGTAATAAAGCCAAGAGTAAACTTAGCTAATATTTAATTTAAAAATATTACCATAAGAGAAAACTGCAGATGGTAAACAAAGGTTTTTTGTATAATTGAATAGGTCATTTATCTTTATCACATGCTTTAAGATATATTTTCTATCAGAGTTAAACCACATGGCAGAGGACAAATCGTCGTATCCATGTAATACTCTTAGGAAATAGGATTTATAGGCATATTAAAATTTAACCTACAATAAGGTTAAAGATGAGGGGATTCAAAATATTTCCAAACTTCAATATATCAACCAATAATTATTCATTCCTAAGATTAGAAAAATCATAATATGGTTGAATATGAGATTTGAAAATATTTTTGAATTTAATTCAGCAATTGCTAGGAACTTAGCAAAATTAGCTAAACTTTTGTGCTTTAATGTTCCAAAAGGAAATGAGATTAGATATATCTTCATCTAAAGCGTTAATCCACCCAAGTGGAGGGAGGGAGGGAACACACTTTTCATTTTAGCATTGATAACCATAGGTCTTATTCTTTAAGTGTTTAGAGGAGTCAACCACAATGAAGTTTTAATTATAATTTAAGGAAGATAGAGGTAAATTTCTTTTTAAAAGAAATCAACCTGCTATTTTTCCTAGCAAAATTATTTTTATAAGCTTGACTTGTATTTGAACTTTCAAACTTTTCTCAATGTAAATTAACTTTAATATTGAAAATCTTGCATAGATCAGGTTATGGACCCTGTCCTAGCAAACATATCAAGCTACAAAGGACATGTAACTACAATATGTTAATAGGACAAGCAAAAAGTTTTGATGTGAAGGTTTGAGCTTTTGGACCTTGTCCTACCACACACATTAAGCTATAAAAAAAAATATAACTATAATATGTTGGTTTAGATAAGGAGAAAACTTTGATTTGATTTAAAAGCTCAAATTTTCTTAAGATTTGTCCTACTACGTGTTGAATTATAAAAATATATAACTGCAACATTTTCGATATGACACAAAGAAGTTTAAATTTTTCAAGACTTAAAAAAAAAATTTGGACCCAATCCAAATAATACATTAAGTTACTAAAAGAAGTAACTATACATATTACTAAAGATTGGGTAAATTGATTTTGGACCCAGCACTAACTCAAACATTAAACTACAAAAAAAAATGTAACTACAACATTTGAATTAGCACGGGGATTTACTTTACAAAAAGGTCGTATAAAAGAGCTTTCCATTAGTTTTCTAACGGGGTCCAAAATAAGACCTCTAAAAATTTCTTAGATACCGGCCAAATTATTCAAGAATGAAATGAATAAATAAACCGGCGGAAGAAAGGTAGTTACAACCTATGACGAGCACAGGTATACTACCGATTAAAGGGTATAAAATACTGCTAAAGATGGAGAGAAGATTGATCCCCAGCGGAGTCGCCAGAAAAACCTTGGTGGGAAAAAAATTATGTATCACTACGCAGATTTTGATTTCTCCTATTTTGTAATCAAATACTGCATTGAGAATAAAGTACAGCCTCGAGAGGCCGACACAATATTCTACAATGGATTCAATATCAGAATAGGGTTTTGAATTTTTATATTTCTATAATCAAACATAGTTCAAAGAATAACATATCATCTCAAAAGATGAACATGAAATTCTATAGAATATGTTTAAAGATTGAAATAAGCTTTCTGAAAAATTTGTTCATTCTTTTATTTAGATATAACAAGGAGAATATTATATCATCTTGAAAGACGAACATAACATTCTTCAAGACATCCAAAAGAAAGAATGAATTTTATAAAATTCATCATTTCTAAAGTTGAATATATCAAGTAGGAAATTATATTATCTGAAAGGACAATAATAACATCCTACAAACATATTTAAGATTAGAAATGAAGTTTTTTAAAGATATCTGCATTCCCAAAGATTCTTCCCTTGTTTTATATGAATAAAATAAGGTTTATTTTAGTCTGGGGTTTTAGAATCCCTATAGAGGCAAGCCCCTATAGTTAATTACATCCTAGGAGGAGTGCCCCTAAGAAAACTCTCGATTAAAGCAGTGATTTCATACTCTTTTGACTACAAAGTAGAAGACAAAAAAACAGAAGTAGGAATTTTCAAGGAGAAAGCTCAATGTTGAACATTTATTAGCGAGTCAAAGGAAGAAAAGTAAGAGGTGCCAGATTCTGAGAAGCTCAGAGACAACCTCAGTCTATCCTATGTTGGGTTTTACATTTTAAGAGAAAATTTTATGTTTAAGTTGATATTTTATTAGAAATTTGCGATTATATTCCTAGAGGGCGAGGACTTAAGATCTAAAAAGAATCTGCCTCAGAACCTAAATCTAATTTGAGTACTACAAAGTAGCGACCCGAACCTATCAAATGAAGTGCAAATCTGGACTTACCCCGGCCTGGATTGGGGAGCCAGCTAACCACCTAGGCGCTTTAAAACCATGTGTCCAGTCTCTTATGAAAGATGGGTAGGGGTGTTGTTTAGGTTTTAATAAATTGGGGGCCGACATCTAAGACAATTCCTAATTAGCCCCTCAACTTATGTAGGGTTATAAATGTCTAGAAATGTAATTAATATTTTAGATTTTTTTAGTTTATATCTAATGCAATGCATGCTAATTGACTCGAATGCATAAAATGATAATGAAGCAGTTTAAAAATTTAGGCTTAGAAAAAAGATTTTTCCCTAGAGATTGCACAACTTCCCCTTGACAGAACTGCACCCTCATAGGTCAAGTTGTCTGCCAGAACCCGCAGGTGGGGAGGTGCCTAACAAGGAAGAGAAAGTTTTAATATTCTTATGCTGACTCTCGGCGGTCCCGAGCTTACTTCTTAGATCGTTAGAGTTACTATGTGAGCCTAAAAATTTTATTAGAATTTCAAGTAAAAGAATTTTGAGCGTACCCTTACGAAACAAATCTCTCTGATTCGAATCCAGGCTAAAACAAAACAAGGCATGCAAGGTCCTAAAAAAATCTACTACACAAACAATGTAAACAATCAATTTTAATAATCCAAAATTATAATATCCAATGTCCAATGTCCATATGTCCAAATAATTACACCCAAATTTTGTAGAAAAGTAAAGTGGCCGGGCACCACTGACAACAAACCCGGATTCTAATCCTAAGAATGATGCAAGTGAGTTTTGAACTGGGATATACTGTTCCTTGAATATTTATTTCTTCGTCTTCTTTCTTCAATCTTTTCGTTCTATCTTTTCTTCTTCTACGAACTTCTCGGGTCCGCCAGGTTCTAGATATCCAAATGAAAAGAAACTCATCCCTAAGAGGGGTATTTTCTTTTCTATTTGGATATTGAATCATCCTAATTTGGCTTTCCAAATAAAAGAGAATAATCCTTTAAGGTATATTCTCTTTTCTTTGAATTCCAAAATTGGATGTTATATCTCACTTTCAAAATCACTTTCACAATTTATAAACACATTTACATTACATTACATTTCATAGAAAAAGAAAGAAAATCTAGACCACCTGCAGGGTTATCCTAAGCAAAAATCATCCCAAGCAGTTATATATATGCAATTGAATTTAAATTATTAAGCCACACTTGGCCACACTCTTCTTCATTTGGGGGCTAAGCAGCTGAAGCACTTGTAGCATTTATTTATTATTAATTAATTTGCCCCCTTTTTCTACCCTGAACGAGTGTGGTCACCTGCAAAAAATCATGTTAACAATCCAGATCGCTCCTAGCCTATGGGTAATCTAATCGTCAATCAAACCAACATCACAGAGTGCAGTAAGAGTAAGTAAGCAAACACACCAATATTTGTTTTTTACAACCAGCATGCAGTGAAAATCGAGAAAAAGCCCGTCACACAGCAGTAAGAAAATAAACATCGGCCTAACCTCAAACTAGAGTCGGTTGTCCTAACAAACAAATCTAAGTATGTGCAGTAGGCTGTGAGGTTTTCAAATGTCCTAAGTCAATTATTGGCTAAAGTTTTCTAATTGATTGAATTCTAATTTAAAGATGTTTACTAATTCTAAAGTGAGATGTCACTAAATTTTCTATGTTATAAGTTTCTATCCTAAAGTGTGCATGCATCCTAAGTCTAAGTTTCCTAAGACTCAGTCCTAAATTTTTGTCCTTAAGTGTCACTACTGTTGTATAGGGTGAAATTTTTATTATTACTAACCCTTAGGACTTTGAGCGTGTGTAATAGGGGTTTAAGGATCTAAAAGCAAATAAAAGTAAACCTAATAAAATTGAAGTTACTACAAGGACCTAAAGGAATGATTCACGCACACCACATCTAGGGGTCCCTAAAGGTTTTCTAAGTTTAGAAATACTCACAGTCACCGGGGGCTACGACCCGGTGGTTCTGCCCGTAGCACCTCTACCAGGCTGGATAGAGGCGACTGACGTCATTAGCTCCTTGTCCTTTTGTTCCCTCGACCGGTACCATTCCTCGCAGTTTATGCAAATAAAATAGGACAAATAAGGATTAGAAAGCACATTTAATAATTAATAATAAAATAATTGAAAATTAATGAAAATAAAGACGTACCTTTTTTCGGGCTTGAATACTGGTTCTGTTGCTTGCCTTCGAACTCTTCGTCTTTTGAAAACACACTTTGTAGTTTTCTAACATTTATCCCGAGGCACAAGAAAGGGGGAGAGAAAGAGAGAAAGAAAGAGATATTTTACTCTTCAACAATTTTACCAAAATAGTTTATTTCCAACAACTTAGATTTTTATTTTGTTTATTTCTCCAAAACACACTCACCACTTTCAAGACATACATTTCTCATTTTTTTAAAATCATAAAATTTATTTCTCAAACCATATACACTTTACTTTTTTTTTCCAAAATACACAGTTTCTATTCTTACAAACTTACACAAGTTCCAATTTCGAAAATATACACTTACCACAAAATCAAACACTTTACTTTTACTTGTCTTCACACAATACTTTTCTAGTATACACTTCTACTATCCAAAATTATTCATTTTCATCTTTTTTGAACATACACTTGAACTCCACTTTTTAAATTACCCATAAGTTCCACTTTTCAATCTTTATGAATCTCAATCTTCCAAACTCCATATACTTTCTAACACACCTTTCCACTTTCAAAATAATACAATTTGCTTCAATACGTTTTACAATTCCACATTTATACATTTCACCTTTTCAAAATATACAAGTTTCACATTTCTAAACCCACAAATCTCACATATTATTTCTCACATATATCACCTTACTTCTCACATACACACTTTGTCTTTCTAAAACACTTACACATTTCATCTTTCTAAAACACTTACACACTTCGTCACCTTCCAAAAATACAGAAGTTCCACTACATCTCCACATTTACACATTTCGTTTTCAACACATATACACTTAACTTCTCACACTTGCATATTTCATCCTTCCCAAAATCACACTACACTTTCCTTTATATGTTAAAATTTCGTCAATGCATTATATTTGAAGTACATGAGTTAATGAAGTTACAATGAGATTATATAGTTAAATGGATTTTTATTTACACATATAAATAGTCATTCAAATAAAAGGTCTTAAAAAAATAGATACGTCTTGAATGAAAGCATTCAATAGTCTAGCCCATAGATATAAGACTTGGTCATTCTAGAATCTATAATTTCAAGTCATTTCAAATAAAGAATCTGACATCTCATCATTTCTTTCTAAGTACAATTATAAAAAAAAAAAAATGCAAGATCTAACATATCAATTCCAAAAATAATATATAATACCTTTGTATTCTTTGCTGAAGATAATTCAGTGGAATTAACTAAAATAATTTGCTTAAATGGGATTTCACGTGAGAAAAGAAGGGGTATAGGAGGACGGTTCGTGAAAGAGAGATTGCTCTTGCCTTGACTTCTTGAGAACTAAGAGAGGCGGGCTGTGCATGTGAGAGGAGGGCTGGACGTATACTCCTTAGAAAGAGGGCTGGATGTGAACTGCAGGGAGATGGGGGTCTTGTTCTGTGCGAATGCAAGTTAAAGAGAGAGGAGCAATTCACCACTCTAAGAGAGTGGGAGCAGTTCTGTGAATTGAGGTTTTGTTTTTTTTTTGCTGGCCTGAGAGGAGAGTGGGTGGTTATGGGTTGAGGGAGAGTGGGTGGTTATGGGTTGTTGCTGAACCCTTTGACCGTGGACCGTTCGTTGGACATTTGAAAGTTTTAATGATTTTGGAATTCAGTGATCTTTGGCTCATTGGATTTGTCTCGTCGAGCCGTTCGATTTGAGTATAAGCTCGTCAAAATCGGAGACTGTTTGGTAACTCAAATTGCAGTTTGAACCTTCAAACAACACTTTGAGCCCTTGATTCGGATTCATTTGGGCTTGGATTGGGTTGATCTTGGTGTCGTTGGGTTTGTATTCCTAAGACGCTCAGTTCAACTGTAAGTTTGCTAAAATCGGAGTTTGGATGGTCTCCGAATTAATTTTTGAAGTTTCAAAACTTGATTTTGCATCGAGATTCGTGTTCGATTAAGATAATTTTTGACGTCGTGTCAATTATTATTATATATATACTTGTGACGAGTCAAAATGGGTTAATCGTAGCCATTGAAATTGAATTCAATTTGAGTTAATTTGATTTGATTTTGATTCGATTGGTGAATTGATTTGAGCCCAATAATGTATCAATTTGATCAAAAATAAATTAGATTTAGTCGATCGACATCGACGAATCAAAAATCGAGCCTGATTTGAGTTGAGTGATAGGTTCGAGTCGATGCTATGTTAGTGGGCGTCCACCTAAGGGAAATCCTATTGGATGACGTCTATGCTAGGTTACGGAAACCTAGGAGCTAGATATTGATTCTGGGGAAATCAACCTCAAATAATGAGGTCAATAACTGGCACTTAGAGAAGGAAGTGTCTTTCCAAATGTTGACTTCTTGGATTTTGATTAAGCAGATCGACATAGACTCTTTTAAGGCTTTTATGATATGAAAACTTGTCTTTTTCGCTGTTGTTAACTTTAACTTGTAGATCTAGGTTAATTTGAGAATTCACTTGTTTTATTTGAATAAAATAAAAACCATACAAGTTCTCTGTTGTTGAAATTTCCAAAGTGCCGACCAACTTTTCTTTTTTACTATGTTATGATAGGGTCTGGCTTGCATACATTTGTTATGTATTTGGGACCTCATATTGCTTCTTTGGGGCTTTGGAACAGCCCTTGGGGAGCTTCCTCCGTATTTTATCTCAAGTGCAGGTGCCTTCATTCTTTCATTGCCTAACAATCATTATTTTTAACTGGTTCTACAAAAATGGCATGAAATATTTTTTATTTTAGTAGAACTGTCTAATATTATTAGTTTGTTCTTTTTCTATAGTCCTTTGTTAGCATGTTACTTATTATCAATTTGCAACAATATTTGATATTTATATTATATCGTATGTAGTTTTTACAGTACTTAATGTTTAAAGGTTTATTTTCAACTTAATGTTAAAATATATATTTCTCTTTTTTTTGGTAAATAGGGTCTGATTATTTTCTATACATTGCTGGTGACATTGAAGTTGTTCTAACCTTAATAAAACCAATTTAATTGAAGAGTGCAATGAGTAGATTGACTGCTCATCCTATTCTTTGTTGTGGTCTTCTTTCCAATCATATTGTACTCCATTGTCATGGTGAATTAATTATCAGGTGTAATCATGACCTACAGATTAGCAGCAGAAATCTGGATTGGGTGAGGAAATTGAAGAGTGCAATGACTAGATTGACTACGCGGGTTCAGAAGGTATATTCTTTCTTGTCCAATAAATACACTTAATTGCAGTAATGCTTGTTAAACTAAAGGCTTGTAGCTTAATCTTGTGCCATATTGGCTGCATATTTGATCAGTCTTCTCAATGTTATTCTATATTGATCATAATAAAACTTATTAGAGAGTATGAAAAGTGGATGAAAATTGGGTCAAATAGCATAGTGAAATTTATGGCTTTGAATAAGTTATTTTTATTCAAATTGAGAATATACATAAAAATCTCATATGACTTAACAATTTTTATACAATATAAATTATTAAAAATACTAATTCAATTATAGTCATTTATAAATTTATGTTATAAACAGTGAACATGAAACTTATATGAAAATGTTAACTCCACATTCTAGTTCTCGTGATCTCAGATTCTTTTCCCGCATCTTATCGTTGAACATAGAAAGTGTACGGTTTAACCCGAAAAATCACCAAATATCTTATTTGCTACATTTTATCTTAACATGCCTCCACTAATGAATTAAAAGAAGTGATACCAAATGAGCACACAATGTTGTTGGAGGTGAAGGGAGGTACGAGATGATGCTGACATCGATAGAGAAGTGTCAAGATTTGCTTTTGACGATGACAAAGAAGTTTGAGGCAAATGAGTTCTTGCCATAGCTATGCAAAGGATTCTAGCTTCTGGTCGATGTAGGGTAGGGAAGATTACAATGAAGAGCCAAGGATTCTAGCCTCCCGTAATTTGATCTCATTTTACCATCAAGGAGACAGTAAGCAAATAGGCCAGATTTATTTCCATCTCTTTATCCATTTGACCAAATGAAAATCATATTTGTTCATTTTCTTATTCATTAACTTGGTCTCTTCTGGAGTTCAGAGGCCATATTCTCTTTATAACGCAGTTCAATTTCCATAACTTACAAGCAAGTACAGAGCAGAGTAGCAAAAATGAGCCAGCTTTTTGTTATTGTCAGCGGCTCAGATAGGTAAGAATTGATAGCCTTCAGTGAAGAAGAAGAAGCTCTTGTGTTGAAATCGTGGAACACAATGAAGAAGGATTTAGTTAGGCTTGGTCTCAAGTTCTTCTTAAGGTAAGATGTGAAACTTTTCATCTTCAAGAGCTATTTTACTGAACTTCAAAATATGTATTAATTTCAGGATATTTGAGATTGCACCCTTGGCTACAAAGCTCTTCCCCTTCTTGCGAGACACAAATTCCACTTGAGAAGAACCCCAAGCTCAAAGGCCATGCAATGTCCATCTTCATCATGGTAGTTTGCTAACACCCCCAATCATCTTCCTCAGTCGTGCAGAGTTCATGATCATTATTGTTTTATTAAGATAATTACTGTGACTATAGACATGTGAAGAAGCAGCACAACTCAAAACTACTGGGAAGGTTACTTTGAGGGAAACGACATTAAAGAAGATTGGTACCAAACACATCGTGTATGGTGTGCTTGATGAAAATTTTGAGGTATTACCACAATGAATTAATACAATCTCCAAACTATAATATTTTTCTACTCATATGTATTATAATGTTTAATATTTTATTTTTGCTTACATGTTACCAGATTTGCTCTGCTGGAGACGATAAAAGAGTATGTTCCTCATATGTGGTGCATAGAGATGAAGACTGCATGGATTGTAGCTTACAATCACTTAGTTACAGCTATAAAGGAGGAGATGAACTCACTTCCTTGAGAACTCAATTGGTTTTTGAATTCATGCATCATGCTGTCAAGAAGTAAGCAAGTTTCTTACATTTTTGTCTTGAATTATCTCAGAATTATTGAAATATTTTAGTAATCTTGTTTATAAAATTATTATGTAGGGGTTGCCTGCTTGTACTCCAAGTTGAAGTTCTTTGCATCCGAAATGTGTATTGATGGATATGGAGCTGGATCCCACACTGCATCAGTACAAGATATTGATTGGCATTAGCATGATTATAGATTGATGTTGTCATTTGTTTTTGATATAGTTTATATGAGGGAAAAAATAATAATTTTGTAATTTTATATTTATTTACATAAAAGTTAATAAAATATTTTTATGTTAATTAGATGTTATCATTTTGTAAACATTAAGATTTTATGATTAATGATGTCTGAGATTATATTTTTTGTATTAATTGATGAATGTATTTGTAAAAGTATATGAATGAATACAATTTTTATTTTCTCCTAGCAAATTCTTAACAATGATACTCATGACCATAAATATAATTTTTTTTATTCTAAGCTTTTTATTATTATTTCCTCAAGCTAATAAAATTTGTATTATTTCTCTATTATGTAATTTATTTAATTAATTGCAATAGAAAGAAGTGATGGATTGATTTTAATTGTTATAGCGAATGCATAATAAATGGATAATAATTTTATTTACTAAATATCACAAATTTTATATCCATAAATATACCAACACTTAATGAAATTAAAGGGGCATGTATATTTTTGGTTGATCATTTTGAGACAAATTTTTATTTTGGATGCTATAGGAATAATATAATAAATAAAATTAATTATTAAAATTATTAAATAGGATCCAAATAAATACTCATTAGCGTCCAAAAAAATGGCTGCTAATATGTCCAATTTTAGCGACCAATACTAATTAGTGGTCGTTAATTTAGCAGTCTAAAAAATTTTTTGGTCGCTAAAAGCCTCAGCGACGAGGCTACAGCGAAAAATCAGCGACCCAAATATTTTTGGTCGCTAATTACATATTTTCTTGTAGTGATTTACTATCGATATAAATCATCTTGAATCACTATACATACTCTTCTTACTTTTATCTCTCTCTCTACTTGGTTCAGCTCTGCCCTCTTACTAACATCATATTTGGAGCCTACATCATACAGGATTCCAATACCACTAAATCAATCTTTATTAGTCTGGTCTACTCCACGAACTTAAAAAATCTTGAATTTACAAAGGCACTAATGATTATCTCAACTCATTATTTAACCCTTGCAGAAATTTATAATACACTTTCTTCAATAGTAGGGATCAAATGAGAAGTATACCTAGCAAAATCATTAAACTATGTTTTATATTGCATAACTTTCTCACATCCCTTCTCTAACTTGATAAAAACTTCCTACATTTAATCGGGTTGAAGGAGGTGCAAACCACATTTTGAATAGAGTGGTAAATTCATCCCAAGTGATCTCAACATTAATTTTTTCCTAAATTTTCTCTTTATGTTGTCCAACTCATTATCTCCCATCTTCTCCTTCAAAGAGAACATAGTTAATGACACATTTTCTACTCTCTGGACACTGCATGCTATCAAAGATCTTCTCTATCCTTAGCAAGTTTATAGCTTAAAGTCCTATAATTTCTTTGAACAAGAGGTTTCAGCTTATAGAATGTTTGTAAGTGCTTATCTCCCACTTCTTCTTTACACTCAATTGATTTACTCTATGCATCCCCTATTACCTATGATATAATAATAGCCAACAACATCACACTATTTTATGACTCTAAAGAAGCACTATATTGCCCATTACGTATATTTGGCTTTAGCAAATCCATTTTGACTATTCACCTACAAAACTTAATTTAATTTAATTTAAATAATTAACACTTGTAATCAATTATATATGCAAAATAATACACTTTAATCTACCCAACTCATAATCAATTCCTACTGCTTTGATAAAAAATTAATTCTTCCAATAATAATGCTATAATACCAAGTTTGTGACGCCCTAAAATCTAATTTGGAAGTATTAGTATTATTTTTTTAATAAGCAACAATCAGATCAACCTAATTTCTTTTATCAATATAAATATCAACAAAAGTAAAACTATTGATATATATATATATATATATATATAAATTCTCAAAAATCATCTATACTATTGAGTATCTATATAAACATATCACAACTACTTTGTCATGAGTATAAAGGAATAATTAAAATAATAAGAACTATAATTTATTACAATAAAGAAATCAATAAACTAGAACTTGTTTTAAATCACTAAAGCAATCATCGTATCAGTATTATCAATCTATAAAGAAACTGTATAAATTGATAAAACCAAAGTATCAATAAAGACTATCAAAATTATATCAATGCAATAAAATTATATAAGATTGTACACATACTATTCATGTATTATATATCGTTATCAAATAAGCTTATTATGTGCTCAGTATGTCACATGTTTAGTATCAGTAATTAGTATAATAAATTAATAATAGTTATAATAATAGTGAATTTGTAATAACATTTATAATAATATCGATGTTCATATTAGTATCAATAAAATCAATTGTAGTAAAAGAAAAATAATAGATTAATAATAAATTTGAATAGTTATAATAAATTAATATAATAATAAGAATAATATTTAAATAACTAGTATTTCAATAATCACACAAAATAAGTAAAAAGTCCTAGCTTAATCATTATTTTCATGTATCTTATCAATATCAGTAAATTATTGGCTCAATAAATAGAGTCATTACTCTTTACACATTGGTAGAGTAATAACTCCTTATAACTCTCAAATATTATATCAGTAGAGGATAACACCCAACTGTAGTATTTAAACGAAAGATTGCTGATCACCAACCTGTACATGTTAATCTATCTCCAAATAATGTTAGTGAATAATCAGTCTTGATTTGTCCCCCCCCCCCAACCCCCCCAAAATAAATTATTATTACAGTACTATAACAGTAATAATAACCAATTATTATTCAATCATATGCCCATATTCATTTCTAATGCATTGTAATAGATAAATCATAATTAGGCTTAATTTAAAAAATTGTAAAAATGTCCTAACAATATTTGATCAACATAAAACTCTATTGAGCAAAAAATTATACTTTCAGAAATTAAGCAAATTACCATAGATCATGTATAACATTATTACGAAGCTTTAATTAAACTAAAGAACTATTTTTAAATGTCAAAATAATTTTTTTTATTAATGTCGAAAGAAAATTTTGAATTGATAAACATAACTGCTTTTCAAATTCATTCAGTAAGAAATCTCAAATAAATACTTAAAATATTTATAATCTCAATCTCTATAAAAAAAATAAAAAGTTATTTCATGAATGTTTTACCAATATAAAATTATCCTCATTTCTTGGCAAAAAAAATTCAAAATCACTAAATTATTGAAATAAAAATAGGATAATGGTTCCTTACATTAAGATGAGCAAATTTTCAACATGATCAACTACAAAAATCTCTTTACTACCTCCAAATCTTAACTTTCTTATTTTTTCTCTAAATTTCTCTTAGAACCCTTTGTTAAGCTGAATTTAACTAGAAAAAAAGAGAAGAAATTAATGGGTTATGTTATTGATTTACGATGTTTATTTTAAAATAATAATATAGTATTATATAATTATTTAAATTATTTAATTTTAAATATAAAGATCATATAAATCATCTTATATCTTCAAAACCAAAACTCTAAAATTAGAAAAAAAAAAAAAAAAAAAAAACATAAAAGAGCCCATCATTTAAAGATTATTTTGGTGAAATTAGTCTGCAAAATGGATGATTGACAGTTCCAAAATCTCCACTTGAACCAATATGTGTCAAATTTTTATAGGATTTGCACCAATGTTCAAAATTTTAAAAATATTAGTTCAATTAAATCATTACAATATCTATGTTATCGTGAAGATAATTTGAGATTTGGTCGTATAATGATTGCTAAAAAAAAATTATTTGATTGTATCAAAATACGGGCCATTACAGGTAATGCCCCTATTAAAGAAGCATACATCTATATAATAATAAATAGAAGTTACTTGCCTCAAGTTGTGTGGTATAAGAGTTCTAATTTAATTGAGATCCAATGGGGCTGAATGGAGCTCAAACTGAATGCCATATAAATGAGAACCTTATCTTAATAGAGAATCAAATATGCAAAAGCATATGGTTAAATAAATGAGAACATATATATTGAAGTCATTTAAAAAAAAACCTAAATGATTCAAACCATAAAATAAAAACCTAAACCCTAGCATAAATTTTAACAAAATTTGAATTCATCTACAAATTTTTTATAAGAAAATAACTATAATGAAAACATAAATTCATAAATAAAATAACTAAATGTATAAATATAATTAAAATCTATCATAATCTAATATATCATTAATACCAAGAAGAATATCATTTATTATCCGTAGTAAGTCATAGTTCGATGGAGGGAAAAAAAAGATGAGTAAAAAGTTTTGCAATTCCTTATCCTTTTTATCAGAATAAGAAGAGAAAGGAAGTAAAGGAAAGAAACAAATATATGACTTACAAAGGAGAGATTTTTTTTATTCAGAATTTGGCCAAAGGAGAAGGAAAACCAAAAACCTTCTTAGATAGTTGTTGCATCCTAGAGTCTTCGCGGCGGTAGAAAAATAAAAAAAATTAACGTCTTAACTTTGTACGAAAATTCTTCAGCACTCAATCAGATAAGAGAAAGAGTGTAGCATTTTAGAGACACCAAGATTTTTATGTGAAAAACCCCTGAAATGGGGCAAAATCACAGGGCCTAGCCCAATTTGAATGAATCCACTATTATTTTTAGTCGATTACAAATGATGCCCTTCTTTGGGGGAAAGCCTTAGCTTAATGTACATCTTATAGAGTACATTACATGGTGGGAATACAAAGAATCACTATTGACGTGTTCATTTGGTCATAAGGACTATATTGTGGTGATGGAGGTTAGAAGGATTATAGTCGATGGGCGACATAAGTCGAAAGGACCGTAGTCGATGGGTGATGGAGGTCATAAAGACTGTTGTCTGGTGACAGAGGTCAGAAGGACCGTAGTCAATGGGCGACAAAGGTCGGAAGGACTTTAGTCGGTTGGAGATGTAAGTCAGAAGGACCGTAGTCGAAATGAGACAGAGGTCAGAATGACTGTAGTCAGTGGACAACGTAAGTATGAAAGAAAGTAGTCGGTAGGGGACGAATGTTGGAAGGACTGTAGTCGGTAAGCGACGTAGGTCAGAAGGACCGTAGTCGGCAAGAGACGGAGGTCGAAAGGACTATAGTCGGTGGGCAACGTAAGTTAGAATGACTGTAGTCGATGGATGATGGAGGTTGGAAGTGCCCTTGTCTAACAATGGAGGTCAAGAGGATGGTGTCAGATAGAAGTCCAGTAATGGACAGAAATACAACATCGGATAGATGTTCGGCAAAAGTCTGACATTGGGAGGAACTCTGACGTTACTTAAAAGTCGTGCGGAACTCTGTCGTCCCTTTAAAGTCCAAGTGGAACTCCGGCAGTGGTCGAGGAGGAACTTCTTCCCTCCTCTTCTTGCTTGGATTTTTCTCCACACTTAAGATAAATGAGGGGCGTATTTAAAGTTTTTTGAGGATGACATGACCCATAAATAGGAGGATGATCAAGGGTAAATGGTAAGTGGTTTGGATGGACGGCCGATATTGAATCCCTTGATTATGGACCAATCGTCAGACATTTGAAGGTCTTAATGATATCTGAATTTGGCAATCTTGGGCTTGTTGGATTTGTCTCGTCGAGCCGCTCGATCCGATTATAAGCATGTCATGTTTTGAAACCGTTTGGTAATCCAAATTGTGGTTTGAACCTTTCAATAGCGCTTCGAGTCTTTGATTCAGACTCATTTGGGCTCGGATTGAGTTGAATTTGGTGTCGTTGGGTTCTTATTTGTAAGACACAGTTCGACTATAAGTTTACTGAAATCGGAATTGAGATGATCTCCGAATTAATTTTTTAAGTTTCCAACTTCATTTTTTCTCAAGATTCATATCAGATCAAGATAATTTTTTACTGATATATATATATATATATATATATATAGTAATTTTAAAGGAAAGAGGGAAAGAGGGAAAGTGGAAGGAAACAAAGAGGTTTGATGGCTACTATGAGAGAGAGAAGGGCTATAGGAAGGAGAAGAAGTAATAGGGAAATTATCTCATACAAGAACCATTATTAAAGGAGTTATATTGAGTATAACGTAGACATTGGGTGTAAAGGATGGATCTCTGCTTGTCTAAATCAGGATGTTATATATTGAACAATAAGCAAAAGGTATTCTATATGCTAAAAGATGAATTTTAGAGGATAAGTATATATTGAATAATTTATGAAAAGGAAGATAATCAATTGTTGGATATAATAATGAATGGCACATGATATGATTGAGATAATTTAGAAGAAATTACCCTTTGATTGATTCTTTTATTTATTGAGTGAATTGATTAACCCATCCAAGAACTAATTCTAGAAATTGATGAAGTGTTACATATTAGATTGGAATAATGCTTTTGTGAGAATAAAACTTTGCTGAAAGAGTTTGTCAAATAATTATGAGAGAATGTCTGCTAGAAATTATTTGAAAGTTTTCTTAATGGGAGTATTATAGACCAAGTGATTTTCATGAAACTTAAAAGATTCTTACTGAATTAATATGACCTTGGGGCATCGATTCCATGCACTTTCCCATATGGAAAACATATCTACACTTAACAAGACATCTAGGACAAGAATTTTTATTTTGTTTAATAATATAAAGTTATTATTTTGATGTCCCAACAAGTAAAAGATGTTATAAAGTATGTGATATATATGAGAGTTGTTAAGTGGTCAAAAGAAAGGATCAAGGAAAAAGTCGAGTATGTACTTTAGCAGTTGATTTTGCTTATTTATTAGTCAAAATATGAAAAAATAATAATGGTAGATTTTATAATTAATTTTTCTAACTTTACACACAAACATGTTTTGTTATGGGTGATTGTAAATAATTAAATTGACAAAGCCAGCAAACTTCTTGAATATCATGAAAACTAATTAATTAGATAAGTTAGACTAATTGTACATGAACATGATAATAATGCTACATTATGTTCCTTGCATCATTGTATTTGATCGAAATGAAGGTTCATCTTGAATATTTGCACACAATGAACAATAGTATTTTAAAAACAGAACACTTATCAACATACACAATTGTACTATTTTTAAAGTTAGATACAAAATAGTATTAGAAAGGCCTCTTTCATTTCAAAGTTCTATGCTTACAAATAGCTCCTCTTCTGCATTGATTATAGGTGAAAGAGGAGGTTCCATTACCTTATTTGGTAAGACAAATAATATATTATTCTTATTGCTAAATTCACAATCCCTTAAAATACTCTTATTATTTTCCCTTTCCAAAGGAACAAGAATCAACACAGGTGTTCGTCCATCCTTCATAACCTTTTCATAAAACCCATCCTTCTCAATGTCATAAAAATTTGCAGTCCTGACCTCTTGAGCCAATGAGCATGACCAACAGAACAACCACTGTATATAATCTGTTATAGTAGAAGAACCACAACAAAATGAATTTCCAGGTAGCTTAAACTTCTTCCTCATCTTTGTCCTCCAAAACCCACCATAAAGTAACCCAAAGGCACAAAGAATGCCTCCAATTATCACCAAAATCAACTTTATTTTATCATCAATAACTTTAAGGGAAGTAATGTAAAAGATAAGGAAGGGAGAAATGCATACTAGTTTAAATTTGATTATATGAACAAACTTGTTACCAAACCCAAGCCTCTCCATATTCCATCCGAACACATAGAAAGTGCAAAAGAAGGAAAGGCAAGCAACACTATTCTCTTCCATGCAATCAAATAGCCCTCCAATCCACTCAGGACTTTTAACAATAAGTCCTTGTTTAAATTCCTCAGGCGTTTGAACCTCTTCATCTTCTTCATTAGTTCTATATAAAGGACCATATCTTGTATAAAGTACTACTATTATTGGAGCAGCTGTACCAATACCAATTGATAGGTTCAAAGCCCAATTAGGCCTTTTTGTGCTTGTGTAGAACCAATATAGGCCACAAAGAACATATTGTGCAAAACAAGTGATATGAAGAAGTATAACAACAATCATCATATGTTTCCTCTCATTAGGCTTTGAAACTCCATTCTTAGCATAAACTTTCTTTAGCTCAATTTCATCTCCAGCTCTCCATCTCAAAAGCAAAATTAATTCAAAAAAGAACTTTGGGTGTTCATAAATAGCTATTATGGTGAATAATGCATTGAGGACTTGGTTTATGATTTCTGACCAATGCTTTCTTCTATTGTTGCTGGGAATAGCTTTGTTTAGTATGCCCGTCATAAGAAGTGCAAGGATAATAAGGCCTGAAGCAACAAAGAGTGACCAGATGAAGAGTGCAATGTGCTTTGGTCTTGTAATCCATTTCTTCAAGGAATTCCATATATGTCTAAATTTGATTTTACTGATAAAAGGAATGTGGAAACTATCATTAGGATTTGAAGGTGAACAAGATTTAGTAGTTGGAGTTGAAGACATAATGAGATTTTCTTGAACTTTATTTAGACTTAGCTATATAGTTAGGAAAAAACTTTCACTCTATCAGGCCATACAAAGCTGCAAAAATTGTTAGAAACCATTGTCAGAATCCATCTCCATAGTAAACAATAATAATTATGAATTAACATAAAGAAAATGAAGGGAAAATAAAAATAATAAAGGGATTTAAGGGAAGTTATTATTAACTCACTTGTTTGGTTAGAGAAAAGTTTAGTGAAAATTTCATAGTCCTTAAAATTTGGGCCAATGAAGAGCTATCGTGTAATGTGTCTTCAAATTAATAAAGTTCTTAAAATTATTTTTAAGAGAGTTGCATTGGAATTTTAATTGTTTTTATTATTCTCATTGGTAATTCTTAGAGTCTCTCTAATTTATTAATGAAATAAAACACAACTAAGTTTGTATACAAATAGTCAAGGGAAACATTTAATAGAAAAAAAAAAGATAATCAAAAGAGGAACTTATTTGAAATAACATTCTACATAATTTAAGGTTTACAAATTTAAAAATAGAAGAAAGTATATAAAGTTAACTTTATACACCCTACATTACTCAAAATTAGAGAAATATATGTATTATTTTCTTTCTTGAGAAAATATTCCAAAAAGTTTTGTTCAAACCAAAATACTCTCTCCTATACTCATATCAAGCTATAGAGGAGGAAATGCATACCATCCCTTTGCACTTCTCCTATGTTTATTTATATCATCATTATCATATATTTGTCCAAAATTCTTCCCTCGGAAGGGAACTCTTTGATAAAGTTTAAAATTTCTTCATTCATTGATGACTTATGCATACATGAATACTATTTTTTTAGTTTTCATTGTATAAAGTAAATTAGATCATTTGACATAGATCTAACATAGAACTAGATTTAGCAATAAATAGTATGTTTTAATACTTGTTAAAACATTTGTGCAAACTATGTTTAAACTTTTTTTTTTAATCAAGATTGAATATGGTTTAAGGATGAAAGACTATGTTGTTTAATATTTATTCAAACCTTGTTCGAACATCATTTGATAAATAATATATGATCTTGATCTTAAGTAGTAGATGTTTTCACATAGTATGAATAAAGTTCAATCATGCCTTTGACGATAGTATGATGGCAAATTTAATCTATTCAACAATGATTTAAATATTATTTTACCATTGTTTGATCAATGTTTAAATATGACTCAATTAATTTTGACATATGCTTGAAGAACAATGATGTTATATACCTACAAAGTATTTTCAATAGGTAAATCAATTATCAACTTTCTCATATTCTATGGAGGAGAACGGAAAGAAGAAATTCAAGTTGGTTGGAACTTCACTAAAAAATGGGGGCGCTAAAGATTAAAGATAGAAATAAATATTTCCCTTAATAATCTCATTTATCTTACATACAAAGTGATAGATGTTGACAAGAAGTAATTTAATCTAAAATCAAAGATGATGTATCACTTTGGTAAAGCTCTATCAACTCCTCAAACTATGCTACTTGTATGATCTAAACTTTTTTCTGGGATGAAATTCCTTTCTCTATTAAATATCAACCTCCAATATGTGTGATTAATATTCTTAGAAGATTTCAATAATAGGTCCTTGTGCAAATGATGCTAATGCACTATAAAAAAGTTCACTATCTTTCTCTAGTGTAGGTGATAATGTGGATGTTTTATATGCATAAATATAAGATAATGTGGACATACATACTGCAGATGATTGTGATTGACTGAATGTTTCAAAACTTAAACATTCATTGGAGATGTTAAACCCAACATATGATTAATGTAAATCTTAAAAACAATTTAGGTCTTCTGATTTTTCATATTCCTTAAGTTTATAAAAAAAAATTATGATATGAAAACCACATGAACAAATCTGAACTTATAATGGATAATTTCTAAAATATATCAATAGAATGGAAGCTAATTTTCTAAAATCATGCTTGAGTTTGTCCCTTAATAAACTACATATTGTGGAAGTATTTAAGAGAAAAGGGAGTTAAAACAAACGAATCCTAATATGACGTCGAAAATTATCATATTAGATGTGAAAAGTGACTATAGTATTGATTTGTACTAGTCTTGAGCAAGGTATCATCTATATAAGAGGATCTATTGAAGGATCCTTTCAAAAGTTACCATCTTATTTGGTTATATTATATTTAAAAAAGGGATTTACATACATACCATTGTGAATTTCTTTAATATCAAATATGCCACCCATATTTCATTCCTACTACCCATATATTTCATTCTTGCACCCATATTTGATATATAAGTAATCTATGGGTTGTATGTATGTAACATTGAAGTTTTGGGTGTTAGATATAGAAATAAAATTGTATAGGATGGTATGTATGTAAATCCCCCTTAAAAAAGTTAGGGTTAAATATTAATCTCCAATAAGACAATAATTGCTATTTTAAATATGTATATTTCCCTTGAATGATTTGTACCTTGATTCAAAACCACATGATACCTAGTGTTTATTATGGATGAAATATTCTTGAATACTTGTTTTAGAGGTAATGCGCTAATGACACTAGCATAAGACACCAATACTCAATTTATCCTACAGAGTTTGCAATTATTTACTTAAAAAATAATAACTTATGGTGTATTTTATAAAAAAGGTAGAGGCAATCAATAGGAAAATTGATAAACTTGGTGTTTGTGTTATGTCCCAGGGTCTAGTAGGAGATTTACATCCTAAGTAGTATTATCTCAACCTCAAACTTTATATTATCAGAGGTACTAAGCTTCCAAAAATAAGATAAAATCCAACATATAAAACTTTCAGCTTCATGTTATCAAAAACATTCATTTACAATAGTTCAACTTAACACCAGGAAACATCCTAACATAAATAAATCCTACACTTCTAAAGAATATATACCTCTAACTCTATCTCCTAATAGACCTGTATCTGATCAATACTTACACAATGGGTTATTTTCTGTTCTCTAAAATTTCAGACAATTTGTAGAGTGAGCACAAACATACCAAATTCCTATTACATAAGTTAATATCAATTTTATATTTCATAATGAAAATGTTTAAATAACATTTCCAAATTTGCAAAAAAGACTCAAGAACTTATAAAACATGAATTATGAATTTCTTATATTTCTATATTCACATCATCAGGACAGTAGCATATACATGACTTAACATGAATATATATATTAAAGAAATACAAATTCAGAGCTTGGATAGTGAGCCATTTATCGAGCCACATCAGACCCAGCTATCGCGAGTTAATTTAGGGATTGTTTAGGATGATTGTAGTTTTTGCAAAGATGGTTAGAAAGTTGCTGTGAAAAAAGTAGCATTTTAAAAATCTACGGTACAAAGCAACTTCCTAGGACAAAAATTTCTTAAAAGCAATGAAAAATTATTGGCCAAACAAAATATGTCGTTATAGTTTGAAAGCAAAATAGTTAGAAAAATATCAGAAATGAAGCCTTAAGATTATCCAAATATAAAATTTAACTATACACTCAAAATGCTTGTTTACTCATTTTTAAAATATTTTCTTAATTCTAATCATCAAAATTTCACAACATTTAACTATATTTATCTACTAGAATACCACTCAAATTTCAATGAGCACGTCAAAATTCCAACCCATTAATTTTTTTTAACAAAAACTTACTGATTTGATCGTAACAAGAACAAATATTTGATTTAGAAAAAAAAAAAAAAAAAAAAACTATACCCCAATAAAAACAAAAAAATTGCATCAAAGGCCCTGACCTATATATTTTTATGCAGAAAGGTAAAAATAAATGAGAAAAATTGAAGAAATTTTCTTAATAAAGTATAAGAAATATAGTTCTCGGAGAAAATACCTATTTATTGCTGTTGCAGTCTTCATGCCGAAGTTGTTCTCCTCTTTGAGGCTAAATTCCATGTTGCTCGATCAGTTTATATACTGTAAGTCAACGAATACAATAATTTTTAATTTTTTATGCCGAATAATGAAATTGTATCTCATTCAAAGATTTTACAATAAATTGGCATTTTATTAATATATGCAAACAAAAAAAGTTTTTTTTTGTCATTTGTAATTTGAGCACAGTTCTCATTATTTTGGATGCTGAGAAGAGTTTTAAAAGAAGATATTAATTGAATTCATCGATTTTTAATTAAAAATTTGCAGGCCTCATTTTCATAATTGAATATTTATTTTGATTTTTTAACCTTTATGTCTAATAACGGTGACATGTGTCGCCAATTTTATTAAGAAATTTGCAAGTGACAAATATGATTTGGTCTGAGGTTTCAATTTTAATGAATTTGCCATAAAGATGAGTTTGTCAAATAAATATAATTTATAAAAATAACAACAACAACAAAAATAGCAAAAGATGTGATCACAAACGATAAGAATTGTAAAGCAAGCATAAGATCAAAGATCCAAATGGCAAACCAATGGGAGGATGGACTTCTAAAAGAAAATGATTTTGAATTAGGAATTGTGTTCCTTTCACATTTGGATGGCCAAATAAAGTATGTGTAGAATAGTAATTCATTTGAAAATAAATTATAGTGAATTGAGTGTACATGACCGCCAAGCGTAGACTCAAACTCATAGTGAAGATTTCATGAATTATTCTTGTTGAGCAAAAGTGTGTTATATTCTAGGAGCTTTTGGTTTGTAGTGATAGCGAACTTCATAGTTGAATTTGATACCATTTAGGGTTATTTGAATAATATCAGATAACAATTATAATGGGCTTAGGCATCTATTCTAATGATGGTGAGTTATTATTTTGATCAGACATGAATCTCGAGGAAAAATCAAGTTGGAAACATCCAAAATTAAAATTGGGACCATCCAAACTCTGATTTCAATAAATTTATAGTTGAACTGAACCTCTCGAGAATATAAACCTAACAACGCCAAAATTGACTCAATCCGAGTCCAAATGGGTCCAAATCAAGGGTCCGAAGCAATGTTGGAAGGTTTGAACAACAATTTGGGTTACCAAACGATTTTCAAATATGATATGCTTATAATCAAATTGAGCGGCTCTACGAGACGAATCCAACATGCCCAATATCACATAATTCTAACATCATTAAGACCTTCAAATGTCTAGTGAACAGTACACGATCAAGGGATTCAACATCGGCCGTCCATCCAAAGCACTCCACATTTACCCTTAATCATCTTCCTATTTATGGGCCATGCCATTCTAGTAAATCTATAAATAGACCCTCCTCTCTCTTGAAAAGGGTACTCCAAGCAAGAGAGCAAGAGAGAGATCGGAAATAGCTCTTGCCTCCTCGGTCCTCGTCGACCACTACCTGGAGTCCCGCTGAACCACCACTTAGGGCCCTAAGCTCCACCGAACCCCACTTGAGGCCCAGAACACCACCAGAAAACCACTTGAGGCCCTAAGTTTTGTTGGACCACCACTTAGGGACCCCTATCTCCTATCTACTACGGTCTTTCGGATCCCTGTCTCCCTCTAACTATAGTCCTTCTGATCTTTATCGCCTACTACAGCCCTTTCAACCTCCATCGCTAGACAATGGTCTTTCTCACCCCGATCTCCTGCCTACTACAATCTTCCCAACCTCTATCCTATCAACTATGGTCTTACCGACCAACCAAACATGTCTATGTTTATTATTGTAACTCCCACCAAGTAATGCGCTCTATATGATTTATATTTATGACACCAAGCCAAGGCTTTCTCCCAAGGAAGGGCCTCATTTGTAATCGACTGCAAATACTAGTGGTTTCATTCAAACTAGGCCAGACCCTTAGTCATTCCCCCTTTTTAGGGGTTTCCATGTAAAAACTCTTGTGTCTCTTATGAATGCTACATTATCTCTTTCATCTGCTTGTGTGTTGGATCTTCATACAATGTTAATACATTAAACTATATATTTCTCTACCAACACGAATATTCTAGGACTCAATAGTTTTGCGCCATCTATGAGAAAGTTATTCCTAACTGAGGGTCAACTTTTGCTCCAATCTCAATAGGTCATTCATGTCAACTTCCTAACCTCAGCTATTATTGCATCATTTTTATGGGAATCAGATCTAGACTAGGGGGAAACCTTGACTCCAACTTTGGTCAAGAAGATCCCTTTAATACTTTCATAACCAAGATGACATATCAAGAAAATCCCAACAAATTCAAGGATGCTTCCAATCATTTATAAGCTTTATATAATCCCTTGCTGGACTTCTTCTCCTTAGGCAAGGTCTTAATCACGATCTCAAAAAGGAAGTAACAGTATAAAGATAGACCATTCTTTACCTTTGATTTGGGATACGAACGGCATTTGCCCCCTCCCAATAAATGCAAAATCGATCCCAAGGGGATTTGATTCGGCATCTTCCACACAATTTAATGGCATCCCGTAGGGCTCTGACATACAACCTCGAATAGGTTAAACATCCTATGAGGATTTCAATCAAATCTTAAATCTTTGATTTGAGAAATACACAATCTTTACTATGTCTAAATCACTAGATGATCGATCCCCGGAAGATTTGATCTGGCCTCTTCCACACAGGTTAATATTATTGAGCAGTGCTTTGGAATAAAATCTTGGATATGTCACACATCCTTGGTAGATTCTCTCGACCTCTTCCACACAGGTTAACGTCATCAAGTAATGCTCTCACATATAACATCGGATAGGTCAAACGTCATAAGAGGATGTTAATTAAATATTAAATCCTTGTTTCAAAAAATATGTTATCTTTATTGTGTCTCAATCACTAGATGATTGATTCTAGGGAGATTCGATATGACCTCTTCCACATAGGTTCTTGTCATCGAGCAAAGGCACTACCATACAACCTCAGATAGGTCATGCATCCTAAGTAGATTCTCTCAACCTCTTCCATACAGGTTAACGTCATCGAGCAAAGGCTCTGACGTACAACCTTGGAAAGTCATATAGCCATAATGGATTCTCTCAACCTTTTTCATACAAGTTAACGTCATTGAGCAAATGCTCTAACATATATCCTCTGATAGGTCACACTTTCTTGATGAATTCTCTCAACCTCTTTCATATAGGCTAATATCATCGAGCAAAAGCTTTAACATACAACCTCTAATAGGTTATACATCCTTGATCGATTCTCTCGACCTCTTATTTATAGGTTAACATCATTGAGCAGGGCTCTGACATATAACCTCTGATAGGTTACACATCCGTGATGGATTCTCTCGACCTATTCTATATAGGTTAACTTCATCGAGTATGGATTTTACTTACAATCTTGGATAGTTTATACATCCTTAGTTGATTTTCTTGACTTCTTCCATAGGTTAACGTCATCGAGCAAAGTCTCTAATATATAATCTTGGATAGTTCAGACATCCTTTATAGATTCTCTCAACCTCTTCCATATATGTTAACATCATCAAGCAAAGGCTCTGACATACAACCTCGGATAGGACATATATCCTTGATAGACTCTCTCAACCTCTTCCATATAGGTTAATGTCATTGAGCAGATCTATGATATACAACATCAGATAGGTCATACATCCTTGATGGATTCTCTCAACCTCTTCCATACAGGTTAATGTCATCAACCAAAGTCTCTGACATACAACCTTAGATAGGTCATACATAATTGGTGGATTCTCTCGACCGCTTCTATATAGGTTAACATCATCGAATAAAGGCTCTTATATACAACCTCATATAGGTCATACATCCTTGGTGGATTCTCTTGACTTCTTCTATATAGTTTAACGTCATCAAGCAAAGGCTCTGATATATAATCTCAAATATGTCACACATCCTTGGTGGATTCTCTCAACCTCTTCCATATATGCTAACATCATCGAGCAAGGGCTCTATCATATAGCCTCAGATAGGTCATACATCCTTGGTGGATTCTCTTGACTTCTTCCATATATGTTAACGTCATCGAGCAAAGGCTCTAACATATAACCTCAGATAGGTCAAACAACCTTGGTGGATTCTCTCGATCTCTTGCACATAAGTTAACATCATCGAGTAGTACTCTGACATATAACCTCAGATATGTTATACATCCTTGATGGATTCTTTCTACCTCTTCCATATATGTTAAAGTTATCAAGCAACACTCTGACAAATAACCTCGGATAGATCATATATCTTTGTCAAGCTTCTACCTGATGATAAATTTCTATCCATTACTGAACTTCTTCCCGACATCAGACTTTTTCTCATTGCCAAACTTCCATTGACTAACATCGGACCTCTATAGAATCTCTCAAAGGATGAAACTCCTACTCAATGAGGGGCCATAATCCTACAAAGGGGATACCACAAAAATTTTACTAGGGGAATACCTCAATGTAAGGGAGAGAAGAAGGAGGAGGAAACTCTTACTCAGTAAGGGGCCCTAGAGCTACATAGGGGATACCATCTGAACACGACTATGGGAATGCCTCAGTATGAGGGAGAGAAGAATAAGGAGGAGGAAACACCTACTCAGTGAGGGGCCCTAGGCTTGCATATGGGATACCACCACAACATATATAGAGGAATGCCTCAACATGAGGAAGAGAAGAAGAAGGGGTAGGATTCTCCTTTTTATAATGATGGACCCTAAACTTTGAAAGGGGATGCCACATATGCAGGGCCTAGGCGAAGGCCTCAAATGAAATAAAGGAGAAGAGAAAATTTTTTATACCCCAACGGGGGTATTTATAATAAGGGGGAGGTTAGAGAAGTTGGAGAAGTAGTTATGAAAAAAATTATTGAGTTAACCACTAGCATTCAGCCAGTAGTTAGTCAACTGTTGGCAGTTAGCCAAATGGCCGGCTAATTGCGGCCGGTAGGGCGCAGGCCATGCAGGCAACACTGGCGCAGGTGGCAAGCAGGCCAGGCGAGTCGGATGCGCAGGTATGGCTCGGGCCGCAGGTTGGACAGATGTGCGAGCCACAGGCAGGCCGAGTGCACAGGCATGGAGAGCCAGGTAGAGCACAATGGTGGCGACTATTCATTCTAACTCGTTTAAGGCCTAATTTTGGGCCTATAAAGGTTAAATCAAACATTTTTGGGGCACTAGGAACTATTTTTTGACATTTCAGACTCAATTTTAACACTTTCAAAGCCTTTTTGGGGATAAATTTGAATTATTTTCAGTTTCTAAATCGCTCAAAAAATCCCCCAATGGTTGTGACATATATTTTTAAACTTATGAAGCTTTGACATCTAAAAATAGTGGGGCAAATGATAGATCCTCAAAAAATTATATTGATCAGGCACGAATCTAGTGGAAAATCAAGTTGGAAACTTCCATATTTAAAATTGGGACCATCTAAACTTTTATTGAAATAAACTTATAGTCAAACTGAACATTCAAGAATACAAACCCAACGACACAAAAATTGACTCAATCCGAGTCCCAATGGGTCCAAATAAGGGGACTGAAGCACTGTTGGAAGGTTAGAACCATAATTTGGGTTAGCAAATTGTATCCAAACATACCATGCTTTTAATCGAATCGAGCAGCTTGACAAGATGAATCCAATGAGCCCAAGATCATAGAATTTTGACATCATTAAGACTTTCAAATGTCTAGCAAATGGTCCACAATTAAGGGATTGAACATCGGCCATTCATCCAAACCATTCCACATTTACCATTGATCTTCCTCATATTTACGGGCAATGCCACTCTAGTAAAACTATAAATAGACACATCCTCCCTCTTGAAAAGGAGGCTCCAAGAAAGAGAGCAAAAGAGAGATCGGAGATCGCTCTTGCCTCCTCACTCCTCCTAGACAACCGTCTGGTGTTCTGCAAGACCACCAATTAAAGCCCTGAGCTCCATCGAACCACCATTTGAGGCCCTGAGCTCTACCAAACCACCACTTGAGGTCCTAAGTTATGCCAAACCACCACTTAAGGCCTTGAGTTTCGTTGGACCACCACTTGAGACCCTGAGTTCTTTCGGACCAACATCTGATGCCCAGATTTTTACTAGACCACCACCTATTGACCAAAGTTCTATCGAACCACTTCATGAGGCTCAAACTTCTGCCAAACCACTACTTGATGCCCAAAATTCTACCATACCACCACTTGAGTCTCAGACTTCTACCAGACCATCACCTGAGGCCTGAACTTATGTTGGACCACTACCTAAGAACCAAACTTCTACCGGACCATCACCTGACACCCAGAGTTCTACCAGAGTATCACCCTACTACTATGATCTTTCTGACCCTGGTCTCTTACCGACTACGATCCTTCCGATCTCCAATGCCTACTATGGTCCTTCTAACCTCCATCACTAGACAACAATCTTTCGGACCCAGTCTCCTATCAATTACAGTATTTCAGACCCCTATCTCCTACAACTTATGGTAATTCCAACCTATGTCACCTACTATGGTCCTTCCAACCTCCATCGCCAGACAATGGTCTTTCTGACCCCAATATCCTGCTAACTACGATCTTTCAATCCTCTATCCTATCGACCAACCAAACATGTTTATATTTATTATTGTAACTCCCACCATGTAATGCACTCTAAATGATGTACTTTTGTGACATCAAGCTAAGGCCTTCTCCTAAAAATGGACCTCATTTATAATTGACTGTAAATACTAGTGGATTCATTCAAACTGGGCCAGACCTTATAGTTTTTCTCCCTTTTTAGGGGTTTGCACACAAAAACTCTACTGTCTCTTATGAATCTCTTTCATCTGCTTATGTGTTGGATCTTCATAGAAGCTAAGACATTAAACTATAAATTTCTCTACCGATGCAAATATATATATATATTGTGTTATCCTTTATTAATTCATGTGATTCATTAATTTGAAGTTATATAGTGTTATTATTGTGCTGATGTGCTAATAGTGAAGACTATTGACTGAGTCGTTGGTTATTAACAACTAATTTATTATAAGAAAAATATATCTTTGCTAAAACTCTTTACTTTTTTAGTATGATTACCAAAATGCATATTAGTGATTCATTATTTCTATACGACTTTATTATTATTGTACTGATTTATTATCACTATAAAAATTTATTGTTATTATTATTATATTGATTTACATCTATTATCACCAATGATACTATTTCTGAATCACTTCTTTGATGTTGATTCACTAATACTATTTCTTGTTACTGGTCCACTATAACCAATTATGGGATATACTGACCTTGTGGTTATGGTTTCAATGGTCTTATTTGATGCTTTGGTTTTACTGATTCATATGATTTTCTTGCTGATTAAAGAGTACTACAATGAGGACTATTTTAATGATTTGAAATCCATACTAATTTATTGGATTCTACATTATATAGTTTTATTGGCTTTCGTACCACACTATTTTATCTTCTACAACTTTACTACTACTATATGTGAGTTTTACTTTTATTGCATTGATTTATGATCATTGATTCCTATTATTATAAATTAACTAATGATATGCATATGCTTCTCAACGGTGCTCTTAGTTAAATTGTAAGATTTAGTGACATGCTAAGCTTTTTAGCTCATTATATATGATTTAAATAATTTTAAGTCAGGGCATAGGATCAGGAGTGTGAGATTAATCAATATTCTTCAAGTTTACTACAATTTTATTTTTTAATTATTCTTTTATACTCATGACTAGAAAGTCATGCCATAATTATAATTATTTAGCATTATATATGATTTTGGGGTATTGTTATATATTAACATTTTGAATTTTAGAATTATTTATGTTGATAATTAATGATAAAAAAATTGGATAGCTCTGGTGTTATGATTATCAATGGTAAAAGAATAATTCATAGATATTAGATTCTAGAGCGTGATAAATTTGTATTATAGTAGAGTTGTTAGAATAATTAATTTGTTATAGTAAAACACTATGGCAACCCAATAAGAGGGGGGATAGGTTGTGTACTAATTAGACCTGTAATTTCAAAAAAAAAAAAATTAATTTTACTTCTTAGAAAAATTAGTGTTGAGTGTAACAAAAAAAATAAAGCAAATCACAATAAAGAGAACAAAAATATATATATGGTTCAGCCCAAACCCAAATCTGACCTACTCCACACTTAGCACCCATACTATGATTTAACTAAGACCAAATCATTTGGTTACAAGCAACCATACCTTTCTTATAATAAACATGTTACAATCTCATATGATAGTGACATCCTTACAATAAAAATAAAAGTCACAAAAGAAAGGTAAAAAAGGTGTAATATTTTAGATCTCACAAAGGAATAATTTTCAAGAAATTGCTCTCAAGCCTGTTGACCTCATTTTTGTATGAGGTCTTTAACCAGATCCTAAACCCAATCCAGACTCAAATCAATACAAACCCAATCAATTCTAGACCCAGATCTCAAGTCCTAAGGCTTGGTCCTAAAGGCCTTTTCCAGCAAATCTTTGAATACTTCAAAACCTAATGAAATGGACTCAGGTTCAAGCTCTGTCAGTTTCATACTGATGGGGCATGTCTCTAGTATCAACCCTCCAAATTTGAGCCCATTCTGAGATCTCTAACCCCAGTTACTAAATCAAAACCCAAAGGCTGTAAAACCTTCAAATATTTACAGCCTATGCCACTGGACCTGCCCTTCACTAAACCCTGACCTTGGAGACCTCCCTAGAGTCTCTAATCACTTTCAAACCTCCAATCCTGACTCACTGAACATTAAAATGCCTCTTAGTGGGTTCACTTTGACCCCTATTTGGCCAGGGGTCAAAATGACAAAAATACCCCTATAGGGGCTCAAATAGTGATTTCAAATCAAATGAGCTCCAAACTCAATGCAACAACCTTCAGCAAGTTTAAAATGACATTTCAAACCTTTTGCACCCATTCCCAACCCCTGGGTCAACCTGGTTGACCAAGTCAACAGGTTTGACCCAAGAGGCCCTTTAAGGGTCCAAATAGGTGTTTTGGACCAATTGATCTCTCCAGACCTTGGGACCACCTCCAATGGTCTTTAAAAATCATTTCAAACCTGTCCAGCTTAGACCCATGGTCTGGGTCAACCTGGTTGACCCAGTCAACCTAGTTGACCCAATTCTTCCTTAAGGCTTAGAATAGGTCATTTCAAACCATTCAATGTATTGAACCCTCCTTAAATCTCAGACCAACCCCAAGCATGGTCTAAACATGCTTTTAGATGTTGGCCAATCAACTTCATTTAGAGTTGACC
The DNA here is from genome assembly GCA_016618105.1 of Dendrobium huoshanense. NCBI lineage: Eukaryota > Viridiplantae > Streptophyta > Magnoliopsida > Asparagales > Orchidaceae > Dendrobium > Dendrobium huoshanense. The sequence continues at coordinate 38,780,835 of CM028352.1, read as the reverse complement.
AAGTCAACTCTAACCTTGGGTCAAATCCATTCCAAATTCTATATCAAACCCAAATCTTCACTCTCCTATTTGGTTTTGGTTCTAATCCACCATAATCAGCTCTTAAGGTCACTAGATTGCCACATCATCAGCCATTGATTGAGTTGACTGGTCAAACCAGTCAACTCTAAGCTTAAGATGGCTTTCCCTTAGCCAACCCGACCATTGACTCTCGATCCAGACTAATCCAGCCTAGCCCAACTCTCCCAATCAACTCCAAAACCTCCCCTGGACCTAACCAAGCTCAACCCGAGCCTTGGCATTTTCCCTAACTCGATTAGAGCTCAATTGAGCTCGTGTGGTCAACCCAATCAAACTAACTAATCCAGCTCGAACCAGGCCAATCCAGCCGTTCAAATCAATTCTGGAATGTTCTTAGAGCCCCCTAAACTCATCCCAGCCATTCGTTTCATCTCCAGCTCAGCTCAAACGGCCTATGGTCCCCTCCACTTGAGAACAACCTAGAGCCATTTTCACCTGGCTAGCCACTCCTCCTGCTTTTCTAACGGCCTGGGACAGGTGTCTAGCATCCAAGACACATCTCTAATCGATCCCAACCGCTAGTTTTGGCTCCAAGCAGTTGAATAGGGCAATAGGCATGGATTGATTGATCCCAAGCTATCTTTCATTCGAGTCGCTCCCTAGTCGCTCTGAGCTTTTGTTTCCACTCCCCAGAGCTCCTCTTTTATCTTCCCAGTAATTTTCTGGCGTTCGAAGTTACCGGCGGTGAGATCAGTGGCTGACCGAGAGCTACTCCTGTCAAAGCTTCCTCAACTCCGTATAGAAGCCTTCTCCGAGTTCGAAGCCTAAAGGAAATCAATACGTGTACAATCTACAAGTTCATCCGTGATTAAATCAACTCATTCGATCCATCCTTCGGTGAGAAATCCTAAACCCTAGCTTATTCCTTAGCTTTTTAAATAACTCATTGGATAGTGCATCAAATGCCAATAAAACCATTCCCCAATCTTCTTTAGAGTCTATTGCGCCTCTGTCTGAAATTTCAAATTATTTAGTTAAGTATCTTGTGAAAACAAAGATAAAAACGAGACTAGGGTTTTCGGTTTTGACGGAGGAAGAAGACGGGTCGCTGACCGTTGGATCTAGCCTGTTTAGATCAACGGCTGTGATGGGACCCGATCCGAGGGTCATTATATCCCGTTAAAACCCTGGCTTGACCGTATCGTCAATGAGCTAAATCTTGGCCTTTGATCCAAACCGCGGGGAACAGATCTGCCGTCCGATCCTCCGGGATCGAGTTCGATACCGCGGGTAGGATCTCGACTGTCTGATTTCTCCCGTGATCAATCCAACGGTGCAGGCCACTGCCGCGCTGGATTAGTGGCGGGTCCCTCTTGATCGTCGCCGTCCGCGTGGATATCCGCGCACGCGCCGCGTGTCCTGGTCGCCGCCGCCGCTTGACCGGGTATTTAAAATGTTAAAATAATTTCCATAAAATGCGTGGAACTTCAAAATTCGGCAGGAATTTCATTTCTTGTCTGAATTTGATGTTCTTAGGCTTATTCTGTTCAAATTCCTTAGTACTTTATTACAAAAAATAATATAAAAATATTTTGAGTAATATTTTATTAGTAATTTAAATAATACATAAAACCTTATTTTATTTTTAGATGAAAATATAAAAGTTATTTTTGGTTGAAATTTGGCAGAGATGTAATGAGGCCTAGGCTTGATGTCCTGTATTTTTCTTGAGTTCATTTGATGCAATATCCCTCAATTTATGAATTTACAAAAGTCTAGGTCAAAATTAGACCTAGATTTTTGGAAATGATTCATGATCATATATAGTTTAATTAAAATTCACTTTTAAAGGCATGTCAATCTAGATTAAAGAATTAACAAGCTATATTAATGGTCACACTATGAAATTGGATTGGCTTTGGTTAGCATATATTCACACATGTTCCTAAATAATCTTAATCCAATTCCATATGTCTACTCCTTTTATAATAAATTGTTTAAACTCATAGGTGATCATATAACCTATGATTGAAACAATTTATTGTAAAATTCCTTCATAGAACATTAGGTGCACCTTTATTTTGTTCATGATTGTTTTATTGATGTGTTTCTATCTAGTGTTTCAAAGGGTTAGAAATATTGATTTGCAACCCTGCAACCTAGTGACACTAAGGACAATAATTAAGGAATTGGTCTTAGTAAATTTAGAAAGATTTAGGAAGAATTACACATATATCCCTTTTGGGATTGAACATAAACATAGAAAACTAGTGTCATATACCCTTCTAATCAAATGTACCCTAATTTGACATTAATTGATTTCAAAACAACTAGTAGATTAAGGATTCTTCTTTCTTTGATCTTAATAAAACCAAATAAAAAAATCTTCAAAAATATAAATCAACTTCAAATTATCCTAACTAACTTTCAAACACATATCAAATCTTTTAAAATCAAAATACAAATCCAAAGTTCACTAAATTTCATTAAGTCTAAATCAAACCTCTAATTAATCCTTAATCACCTAAACTTCCAGAAAATGTAATAAATCAAATTTAAATCCAAAAAATATAAATAATATATCTATATGACCAGAATTATATCCTTAATCAATGAAAAATAAAATCAAATTAATTTGACAGTAAATTAAAGCTTAATTTAATTTTAAGTAAAATCTAATATTTAATTGATTTAATTAATTAATAATAATTAAAAATTCTAATAAATTCCAAAACACTTGGAAATCCCTCCTTAGGTCATCCCTGACCTTTGGAGCTGATTTCAAGAGGTTTGGAATCCATTTGGAGCAAAATCATAAAAAAGGGCCTTAATTAAACAATTCCAAAAATTCATTAAATAGTCTAAACTTTGAAAATCCATAACTAATTCAAGAAAAATCCAAATTGATCAAACTTAATTGCATTCAACTCATAATAAGGCCTAATGTTTATTAAAAATATAAAAATTTCATAAAACTTTTAAATTCAAAAAGTCAACAAAATGGTTAACTATAGGTTAAAATTGGTTCAAAACTTCAAACCTTCATAACTAAATCCAGAAAAATCCAATTTCAGTAAGCTTACCTTCTAACTGATTGTCATAAGGTCTAATATTTTAATAAAATACTAACTTTCCAGAATTTAACCTTAAATAAAAAGTCAACTTTTGACCCCTTATTAAATGATTAAAATAATCCAATAATTTCTAAAAAATTCAAAAATTGTTCTGAAAATCTAAAAATGATCAACCAACTTCTAAAATCAGTAACCTAACACATTTATAATAAAATTCATTAACTTTCAACATCAATCATACTTAAGCTACTTAATTATATCGGGTACCACTAGGTAACCCAGACCTACGAGGCTATTAATTTAGCCCCGAGGAAGGTGAAATAAACTTCACGGCCTCGGTGTGAAACAAAGGTGGTATTCAACCAACAATTAAAAATCAAATCTCTAAGTCGATCTCAAATCAATAATAAATCAATAAACCTCCATTTCTTAATAACTCTGAATCTTATTAATTAAAATATATTAATTATTCAATTAAATTCTATATTCCTTTAACTTAAATTAATTAGATAATTTGATTGATTAATACTTATCTTAATCAATCAAATTTGATAATTGATTTAGATTAAATGAATTCGGGTCTTCTATGCCTAAATTTTGATTCCTTTTGGAGGACTTTGGGCATTTTGACTTTTAAAGACCCTTAAAATACTTAAATAACAAAGATATCTCTTATGTGTTGTGCATGATTCCTTTCAGGAGGGCACTAACACATTTAGATTTGGAGATCTTCAAATAAAGAAGAGTAAATCACTGACCTTATACGATGTGCTAGATTCCTTCGGGAGGGCACGTTGTATTACATTTGTAAGGTCCCTTTCTCTCTCCTTAATAAATTTTAAGGACTCTCAAAATAAATACCTATCTACTGTCTAAGACGGATATTTATTCTGGAAGTCCTAGGATTTATAAATTGATGATTTCCTGCACTTAGGGAATTATCAATCTATAAATTCTTTATAACTAAATTAAATAACTCCAACATTTAAAATTAGAATAATTCTTAATAAATTCAAATATACTTTACTTAAACCTTAACCAAATTCCTTTGACCTATAATAAATCAATCCTAATAATACATACAATTTGAACAAATAAACCCATTAGGACTTACCCAAGCCACACAGCTTTCTTCACACACTTAGATGCTTGCTAGGACAACCAACTCTAGCCTAAGTTAGGCCAATGGTTTGTTTTATTTTGCTTGCGGGTGTCTTGCCTAGAGGGCACCTATGTGTGATTGCTTACCTTTATGTACTGCATAACATAGCATATTTATTTTTGTCTGTACACCAGAGAGCGGAGTGAATAAAGTGAGGGTCGTGTACTTACTTTTCTGTCTTTACTTTCCTGCATTTATAATTGTACACAATGCACTCATAACATGCATCATTATATAACTGCTTTATTTCTTGTCTTTTATATTACTGCAATAGTAGAATGTTTTTAGGATCTGATGTACTGCTTTTCATTTCTTAGAATTATTGTATATAGATTGAGTCTGTACAACGTCTGAAGTCTGTAAAAGAATTAAAGATAACTGCTTATAAATATACAAATGGGGCTCCAAAAAGTAATGTCCTCCTTCAGAAGGACGTTCCTTTTTTGGAATTCCATAGAAGACCTGAAGCCCGAAGATCATAAGCAGTTATATTTAATTCTATTTTTCTCGTAGGCTTAGAACACAGGTTTGTTGTCGGTGGGTCCTGGCCACCATTACTTTACTGCAAACTCTTGGGTGTCACCGATGAAAATTATATAAATAAAATCAGCTCTTTTATATATAATTGCTTTATACATCATTCGCATACGAGTAGATTTTTGGTTTTTGTAAGCATATCTCCCTGCATTTATTTTCAGATTCTTTAATAAACTCCTTGATTCCTAGGATAGAGCTACCTTAACTCTTGCATCATCGGCGAATTGTTGTGATTAGGATTGTTAGCTGGCAGCCCACTCTAGACAGGTGGTAAGTCCAGATCGTATACACTTCTCTCTACACATTCCTGCTTCTAATCAATTCTAACTCTTCTAAATTCAACTCTATAATCTAAAGCCTGATCGCGGGAATTTAATTGCTTAAATATTTAATTAAATACATATATATAATTTTGGAAACCACTTAGTTTTCATTTAAATTGAGAGTGTTCTCTTAGGAGATGTAATTAACTACAGGGGCTTGCCCCTGTAGGGAGTCTAGATCCCAGAATAATCTAAACCCTACTTAAGTTTCTTTCTGAGGTAGGGGAAAGATCTGTGGAAGTAGATTATGTTTTATTCATTATTTAGGAGTTATTTCTATAATTAAGAAATAGGTAGATACTTGATTTGATTTCACTGACGAATCAAATGTCTTCTTTACTTAATTATAGAAATGAATTTTGCAATTTGTTAACCTAATCGGGTAGACTAGAAAATGTACTCATCATCCCTTCCGGATGATCTGAATACTCTCTATACTACACCTGATTAGGAAAATGGATTGTACTAATTCTCCCTTTAAAATCAATAGGAGAATATTAGTCTGTCCTTCGGGGCAGTATAGTATCCGACTATGTAGATTTAATCGGGAGAAATATATCCTAAAAATAAATAAAGCGAGTCATGTGAGAAGATAAAATTCTTATTTTTAAATAGAAAATCCTACTTTATATATACTTTTATTTAGATCCATTTCTTACAATCAAGAAATAGATAGATATTTGATTTACTTTCATAAGTAAATCAAATATCGTATGTATACTTGATTTTAGGGATGAATCGACAATTCACTAATCTAATTAGGTAAACGGGGAAGATACGGATCGTCCTTTCGGGTGATTTGTATATTCCCTATGTCATGCCTAATTAGGAAAGCAAATTGTCTGTTCTCTTTTTTTAAAATCAATATATGGATATCAGTCTATCTTTCGAGGCGGTCTGATATCCGACTATACAGATTCAATTGAAAGAGAATGTTCAAAAATATAAATAAAGCAAATTATTTTGCATAAATAAAATAGGATAAATTTTATTTAAAAATTTATTTTAAAAATCTATTTCTCTCTCCTTCTCTTTCTCTATTTAAATTATATAGATTTATTATACAATATAGATTCTATTATATTCTAGTAAATTAAATACTTGCATAAAAGAATTATATTTAAATAAAATAAGTAATTATAAAATAAAGATAGATATTTTATTTTCTCACAAAGCCCTATATAAAATTAAAGTTTTAATCACAAAAAAAGATGCTAACTAATTTTATATTATACTAAGATAGAAATATGATGAAATGAAGTTTATAAATGTATATGCAAAGAAAAATTCAAGCAAATAACTTTTACAACAATATTCCATGACTAGGTAATGTGGGCAATCACTACAGAAAATTCAGACATTACCGACATTTTTTTCTGGCAGTTCATCATAGATTTTTGGCGGTTTTGTAATTTACCTGTGGCTTTCTGGCGGTTTAAAAATTGCCGGTAAAACCCGTGTAGGAAAAAATTTCTGGCGACCTATTTTGGGCGGTTTTAGTTGCCGGCGGCATTCCAGCGGTAGAGACGGCCGATAATTTCTGGCGGTTATAACGCCGATGAACACTGGTTAATTACTGGACCAGCGGTGTACCGGATGTCAAAACCACCTGTGTTACCGGCAGTCAAACTGCCACTTGATCGCATGCTAACGCTTGTAAATCACCGATTAATCCTCGACTGCTTACCGACTGTCAGAACCACAGGAATTATAGACGGCTAAATGGTCGAATTATTACTGGATAAATGCCGGCAATTCTCGATAAACCATTGGTAAATATCGACAGCTTTAGTGAACTTATGACGGCTAAAATAAGTCGTTTGATAGCGAGGTTTCAAGCGATCAAATCATCTGTTGGCCACTAGAAACCTGTAGCATTTGAAAAAAAATTGACAGTCTCCCCTCTATTTTTATTGAATTTTACCCTAAAATCTAAACTCATATTGAATATATAATAATTATCACAAATATGTGCAATACACCACTATAATTAATTATTATAATTATCACAAATAAGTTCATCAAAACAAATAAACTCATCAAACCAAATAAACAAATAAAGTTCTCGCTTTCACACAACAAGTTCATCAAACCAAATCTTTAAACCAAATGAGTTCACTCATAATTTCATCAAACAAACAAGAGTACTAATCATCCTCCGTGTCCTCGCTATCTTGTGATGGTTTGAACTGCCAAAATTGAAATGCAAAATAAGTTAATCATATTGAACTGCCAAAATTTTGCACTATAAAGCATTGCATTCATAAGATATCTAAAATGTGTACTCTTATTAAATGTGTACTAATAATATCCCAATATATTGCATGATGACTATGAACAATAATCACAAGATATCTAAAATGTGTAATCTTATTAAATGACTTGATTGGCCAAAATCAACAAGAAGAATATCATGAGAAAAAATCAAACACATGTACATCCTCTTTCAAATGTCTAGTGAGAACATTCATGAGTAAAGCAAAAAGAAATGGACTTAATGCTAATAAGATATCTAAAATGTGTACTCTTATTAAATGTGTTCTAATAATACCATAATCTATTTCAAGATGACTATGAATAATATTCACAATATATCTAAAATGTATACTCTTATTAAATGACTTGATTGGCAAAAATCAACAAGAAGAATATCATGAGCAAAAATCAAACACCAAAGTACATCCTCTTGCAAATATCTAGTGAGAACATTCATGAGTAAAGCAAAAAGAAATTGACTTAATGCTAATCCTTGATTTAATCCAATAGAAATTGGAAAAACTTGATAAAATGCAAACCCATATATGTTTATCTGCTTGAAAAAAAATGCAAACCTATATACCGTTCGGACGGCAGATTCACGGGTGGATTGCGGCCGTGCTTTGATGTCGGAGTGGGGGTGAGATGTTCGGCCGGAGGGAGGTTGTCGACGGCCAGAAACCTACATAGGGGACGCGATCAATCGCGAGAGGCACTCTGATGCCAGAGTGTGGGCAAGTGTGCGAGAGAAAGAATGCAAGGAAATGAAGTGGAAGGGCTTGGGATTGCTAATTTTTTGGCATTTTTTGGCAGTTTTTTGGCCATTTTTGGCAGTTCGGGTTGCTGGAAAATTTCACTTAACACTGGCGGCCGTGGCCGCCAATAAAGGCGCCGATATTAAATTAAACTTGCGTCATAGCCCACGATTGTTAAACCACTACTAATTCTAGTGTCGGTTAATGAAAAACTGCCAGTTAATATCGGCAGTCAAAGTGCCAGTTAATACCGGCAGTCAAACCACTGGCTAAACCGCTGGTATTATCAGTGGCTATAGGACCGCCGATAATAGTTGAATTTCCTGTAGTAAATGAAGCAATGTAAGTATTTGAAAAATATATGGTATTTTGCAAAATAAATGTTGCTAGAAATCTTATGAAAAATATTTTAGGATGACAACAACTTAGCACAAAATGTTATTTGAGAGTTAAATTCAAAGTAGTTCAAAAGATATGTCAAGATTAGTTGAAAATCAAACTTAAACCAAGGAGTGTTATTTAAATAATTTTAAATTTCTGAAATAATATGTTTAAAGACATCTTAGATGATAGATAGAGAAATATATATGATAAATCAAATGTGATTCAAACACAAGGCAAAACCAAGTTCCACAATAAGTTACTAACTCACAAAATGGTATACAATCAAAATATTTTATGAAAAAATGTGTACTGGAAAAATATTTTTGATTTGCTGTTAAGCTAATATAATAATGATTTCAAATTATTGAATGATTAGAGATTTAAAAAAATAAATAAATAGATATATAATTTATAAAATAAATAGTCAAAAGGGTTTTACAAAACTTTCAAATCAATATGTTTGTGATTAGTATGCACAATATACCAAGCTTCCACTTAAAGATCCATCCAAAATTATTATTTTGATAATCAAAAGGATCTGAAAGTGTATGATTTAAATCATTAACAATATGAATAAGATACAGCAAGTAAGTCACACAAAAAAATTTAATAAAATAGCCACTAGTGAAGGAAAATAAGTCTCAAAATATTTTCACTAGAAAATTTAAACTAATTAACTCAATAACATAGAATAATCTAATTGAATTTCATATTTATAAATTCTAAAAAAAATATAAAATCAATCAAAAATAAGATGATGATTCTACAACAATAAAATCAATCAAAAAGTTTCTCAAATAAAATCACAAATAGGTTAAAACTAGATCCTGAAAAATTCACAACTAGTTGATCAAAATGACTTATGATATTTAGAAATATTTTTGACTTAAATAAAATAAAAAATCTAAAATTTTAATTACTGATATGATGGAGTTTCTATAGTAACAAAATAAATACAAATGATTTACCCACAAGGTAACAAGATGATTCAAACTTGATTTAATTTTATCAAAGAGAAAGAATACTAGTTTGCCCTAAAAATCACAATGATGTTATATCTCTTCAGTTTTTTGAATAAGATATAAAGATGAGATTATGAATCACATAAACATAAGTCTAAATAAATAATTAGAAATTTTTCACATAAACTTTGGATTAGATATAGAAAATTTTAGCACGAAGTTATCAAATCTTAATCCAAGATAAAACCTTAACCCCACTTGGTTTCCTCCAAGAAAACTACAAGAAAAGTTAAAAGATCCTCCAAGAAAATTAAAATAATTCTTGAAGATGCCTTTATGTTGCTTGAGATTCACTAGGAGAAGGAATTGAGGTGGGGAACTTTAGGGTTTCTCTCACAAAAAGATTACAAAATTTGGCTAAGGAGGATGGAGCAGAATTTCAGCAAGCACAAGGAGAGATTATGGTTTAATTGAATTATTTTTAGCATTCCAAGGGATTAGGAGAAAAGATTGTAAGGAAACTATTTGAGACAATGGAGAAGATTAAAATAAAATTTTCTTAGGTTTAATAAGGCCTTAAAATAAAATAGGAAGGAATCTATGAGGGCTATAGGAAAAATGGTTATGAAGAAAATCCAATGTGAAATTTCAGCCAAAGAAGATTAGGAAAGAGGGAATCAAATCAACCACTGAGAATTTATCTCATGTATTGTTAAGGTATAATAGGGATCAAATTTATTTAATGAAAAAAATAATTAAAGGCATTTAATAGAGGGCGTACGCCAAGGGAGGAAGGATTTCCAAAAATAAAATCACTAAGGAGAGATTTCAGCCAAGGAGATGGAGGAGGGGTAGGAAAGGAATTTTTGCATGGGAGGATGTTAGTTAATTAACTTAATTAAATTACAAAACTTTTTATAACATAACATAATTAATAACTAATTAACTCACATAATGTCAGCAAAATATTAATCCAAATAAAGGAAATTAAGGAGGCACAAAAAATAAAATTTGTATGAGAGTTATTTTAGGAAAGTTTTTGGATTTTTGAAAATTATGAAAATAAAAGAGAAAATTTTAAAAATAAATAATGTAAAATGATATAGTATGAAAATTAAAATAACATGAAGTCATAAAATATGCCAAAAAAAGGAATGGTAATTAGAGGTGTCAATGTTGGACACGACTCAAAAACCTGACTCGAACCCGACATGAAAATTTTGGGTTCAGATCAACCAAATCCCAAAATGGGTCAGATTTGGGTCCTGATTTTTGACCTATTTGGAATTTGGGGTAGTGTTCGGAATGACCCAAAAGCTGATTTTGTCATGGTTTTGACCCGGCATCTCGAAACTGAATGAAGAAGCGCATGAAATTAAGGGAGAAAGTTTTCTTCACATTGAGCGAACTCCCCTCATTACTTCCCATCAAAATGTTGTATCTTTTGATCTGAATTGAAGGGAATGTCATCAAGGAGTGAAGTCAAAAATCGCACAAAAGGTAGAAAGTTTCCTTCTTGGTGAGCAAACTTTCCTTGTTGCTTTTGATCAAAATGTTGTATCTTCTGATCCGAATGGAAGGGAACTTCGTCAAGGAGCGAAGGCAAACTACGCACAAAAGGAAAAAAGTTTCCTTCACAACAAGCAAAAACCCCTCATTGGTATCGATCAAAATGTTATATCTTTCAATACAAGTGGATGGGAATGTTGTCAAGGAGCAAAGTCGAACAACACATGAAAGGGAGAAAGTTTCATTTATAGCAAGAGAACTCCCCTCATTATTTTTTATCAAAGTGTTGTTATTGATTATAGATCGGTTGTTAAACCTAAGCTATTATCCCAAGGCTAACTAAGAGGGGAGGGGGATGAACTGGTAATTTAAAAGTTCTCTTAGATTTTTTAAATAGAAAACCAATTTAAAATATTTGTAGCAAGTTAATTAAGTTTCAAGATAAATCTTTTCAACCATAGTAAATAACTTGCAGTAAATAAAATGCATAAATTAAAATACACAAGAATTTATAGTGGTTCGGTCAAACATGACCTACATCTATTCCCTGAAGACTCCCTCTTCAGGTATTACACTATTATAAAAGTGTCTCTCCTTTTGCCCCCATAGGAAGGTGGAGAAGCCTATACTAAACCTCTCTTCCATCAATCCCCGGTGTGGCAGAGAATCATCATCATCCTTTCATACTCTCCATGCAGAGAACTATCATCCTTTCACACTTTTAAGTGTCGGCAAAGAACTATCATCTATTTACACCCTCCAAGAGTGGGTAAAGAACTATCAACTGTCACACTCTCCAAGTGTAAGCAGAGAATTAAATCTTCTTCAAAGATCTTCTCACGAGCAATCTAGAAAGACAAGAGGAAGAGTGATAGCCAAAATTACAAAGAGATCATTACCTTTGAGTAACCTTGTGAACCCTTCATACTCTACTTGTAAGAAATCTCTCTCAAACACTCTCTCACACTCTCTTTTTCAAATGCCCTTGAAAAATCATGAAGATAAGACTTTTTCATGTCAGTTTTAGTGGATCTTTTATATAAAAGACATGAAAAACCATCCAAAAAACTAAAATTTTCAATTTTGAACGTACACAATCATACAGTACGATCAGAGTTTGTACGTACGAACAATTCAAAAACTATTTCATACGAACCTATTGTGAATTAGTATGAATTAGATCATATATAATCCTAATCTGGTACAAAATCAGTTCATCTTGTACGAATAGTTAGAAAATTTTCATATTCGTAGGGTCTAAATGTCGGGATGAGAAGAGAACTCACAATTTGGTACTCTAGAAGGCATGTGCAAATAGTGATTGTACAAGATAATCCATACTTAGAAAAAAAAATATTTGAGAGAAAGGGGACCCATCCATTTCGTACTCTAGAAGGCATGTACGAACTGGGTTCGTACAGTATGATCCATACTTAGAAAAAATATTTTTGTGCGAACAGGGACCCGTCCATTTTGTACTCTGTAAGGCATGTACGAACTAGGTTTGTACAGTATGATCTATACTTAGAAAAAATATTTTTGAGCGAAAGAGGACCCATCCATTTCATACTCCAGAAGGAATGTAGGAATTAGGTTCATACAATACGATCCATACTTAGAACAAAAAATTATTTATATTTGTTTGACTGCTCGTCGGGAAAAAAATTGAATAAATCATCCTGTACGAAGTTCATTCATACAGTATGATTAGTTTAAAAATTGTGAATTTCAAACTCTTTCCTAATATGTGTGTGCTAAGTTACTCAATTACAATCACACTCTCTCAGACTCAAGAAAATGAAAAATACAGACTTCAATTACAGTAAACTCTAAACTGATTTTGATTTAAAGTTTTCAACAATTTGGAGTATGATATACTTGAAATGTTTGTTTACGCAAGAATAATACAATTCAACCAAAATATATTAGGAGAAATAATAATCAAAATAATAATATTATGAATCATAAAAAACATACAAGTTGTAAGAATATGAACAAACAAGAACTAAATAGCAACTATCTCAACAATCTCACCTTTTTTATGATGGCAAAATAATTATTGTTTGAATAAAATTAAATACCATAAATTTCTCCTTAACTCTCCTTAAATGAATAAATAGTGAATATAAAGGAATTCCTTTAAAAAGAACAAATCATTTTTTTTTTCATAAATGATAAAACACAAAAGTACAAAACCCAAAAGAACAAACAGCCAAAAAATAATCAAACGCAAACAATATTTCTCCTTCTTTTGATAACAACAAAAAGAATGAAGAAGAAAAAGTTGAAATGAAAGAAGTCATATGAGAAATCTTTATTAATTGAACTTGAAAGAGATTGAACTATAATTGCAATAACAAGATTAATGTCCATTAGAAAAAAAAAGTTTCAAAATATTTAAATTAAAATATAACATAGATAAGAAAAATAGATCAAGGTCATGAAGCTTTCTAGACAATGAGATAAAGAGAATTATTACAAAATTGATGAAATGAAGATTAGATAATTTTAATTTTTAATATAAAATATAATTAAAAATTAGATTGATTTGAATTTAAAGATTAAAAGATAGAGAAAAAGAGATTTTCAATTGGCGACATTGTGCATCTTTTCAAATATTTTTGGCACACTTTGTGTATCTTTTTGAAATTGAGCTAATTTTTGTGCCTCTTTTCAATGTGCAAACAATTGCGCATTCTTTTGAACCCCCTTTTTATTAAATAATATATCCAAAAATCAATAAATTATTAACTCAAATTTCTCTAATTACAAAAATAATTATATTGAAAAGAGAAATAAAAACTAATGAGACATCAAAATTGTAATAATAATATTTAAATTATGTATGCCTAAAAAGAACTTGAGATTGATAGACTTAACTTGACCTAGTTATAAATTAACTTAAATTTTTGAAAATTTAGGTTTCATTATGAAATTAATTTTTGTATTGTAGTTTTAATTTATAACACTTTTTAGATCAATTAAGACAGGATTAATATATAGACGAACTAACATTTCACACAAAGAACAAAAGCAACTAACAAAAATAAGACATATTTTATTGATATCAATTTAAAGATGGAATAAATTAGAGCACAATTGATATCAAATCATAATAAAAGGATAACAAAATATCAACATAAAAGCTAAATAAAGACAATTATACAAAGCATCGAACACATCACTGAGATCAACATATCTCAAAAGACTGACAAAGAAAACACACAAGAACTACATCTAGAACTCTGAAGGGCCCTGGTCTGAAGGAGGAGGCTAGTTGAAGATAGAAAAATAGTTATTCATCATAGCTATATTAGTATTCATAGATTCAAACTGTCCTCGAATCCAACTCATTTTGTGCTGGTATTGTGCATCCTGCTAGTTAAGGTGAGTCTGAATTTGATCAAAATATTGATCAAAATGACTCTCTAATCCGTCAAAGTGCTAGATCATCTCCTGAAAGTCAGATCCCTAAGCAGGTGCAGGTGTTGGTGCTGGTGCTCCCCCTTCTCCCTTAGTATCCTCACTTGTATTATCATCTTTTCCAAAAAGTGCTCGAAATGAAGCATCGATGAAGTAGATTGGCATTTTAAGTTGAGGTTTAGGATGAACAAGATTGTACTTCTTTTCTAAGATATAGGTCACTAGATGTACTAAAGTAATATTCTTCTTCCTCTTATGAAATGCATGCCCAATTTCAGAAAGGCGGTGAATATAATCAAGAATAAGTTGGGATTCATCTATTGGGTGTCCAGTCATGATAAGATAGGTAATAGTGGATAGAAGATGAGTAATGTTAATGCGATCATCATCCATAAGAATTATTGAAGTTCTAAGGACATATTGAATGATCATTGCATTTTGGTGTAAGGTAAAGACCCTGGGCAAATGACCTACTTGAGCAACCCTTCTAAGAACTTTATTTATTTTGGACCATTCAAAATCTGATTTAGAGGTCAATGTATGTGCTCTAATTCCTTGAGTTCTTAAATGAAGAAAGGTTCTCAAATCTTCCTTAGTGATTTCTATATTTTCCTTTAGGACATAAGATCTTATCCTACTCTCATTAGAACTAAAAGACATATTTGCTAGAAAACAGTGAAATGTTTCTTTGTTGTAGGCATTAATCAAAGTCAGGATAAAGAAAAATTGAGTGGTGGAAAAAAGAGGCATTAATTGAAAGTGAATGTCTTCTTAAAGTAAGAGTCTAGAAGGAGTAATTTTAGCAGAGATAAACCTAAGAAAATAATACTCATTTGCTCTAGATAGAAAGTTTTCTTCTGCACTCCTAGAAGATGATTCTTTAGTGACGATATCATGTTTGCTAGAACTGGCCATTACTAAGAAGCGAAGGATTGAAAGAGGCTATTGAAGTGAATAAAAATGAATTCTAAAACCTTCTTCTCTAAAGAAAAATGAACATTCATACATATGAAAAAAGGGTTTGTACAGTACGATAGTTGGTTTATATATATGAAATAAAATTTTGGATGTTCAATCAAATATGTTCAAAACAAAACCACTTTTTATAATCACGCAAGTTATGAAGCGTCCTTTCGTATAAGATTTTTTACCAGACAATCGTACAGACGAATAGGTGTTCATCCGAGATGAACGATTATTTAATATCATTTTAAAGAATGTTAGGTTCATCCCCCACATCGAATGACATGTAGTTTATACATATAAAATAACATTTCCTATATACAATTAATTACAATAATTAATTATGCCCGTATAATCATCTATGTGAGTACAGACGAAGTAATACAAATCATCTGGGATGATATAAATATCATATAGTTTGATATGTATTAGAAAAATAAAACTTTACACATTCAGTTCAAAATAATGATTGACATGCTACAGATTTTATACAAGATGAAAATAATTTCATACAATATGAATAGAATACTTAGAAAAATCACACGATCGTTCAAAAAGAGGAATTTTTATGAAAAAGCATGTCTAAAACACACAAAATGCATAAAAAACAAGAAAATAAACATACACACAAAAACAAAACACAAACAATCAAAAAACATGAAGAAACACATAAAAACATATTAAGTTTGTAGAAGATTTTGTTTAAGCAATAAGATCGATCACACCTAGCCTTATTCTTAATGTGCTAAAAGTATCAAAAGCTAGTGGTTTTATAAAAATGTTTGCAAGTTGATTTTTAATAGAAATATGGTTCAATTCAATTTCTCCTTTGGATACATGATCCCTAATGAAATGATGCCTTATATTTATATGTTTGATTCTAGAATGTTGAATAGGATTTTTTAAAATGCAAATGGCACTAGTGTTATCACAATAGATTGGAATTGTGCCTACTAAAAATCCTAAATCAATCAAATATTATTTTAACCAAAGAACTTGTGCCACATAACTTCGTAATGCAATGTATTCAACTTCAGCAATAGATAGGGCTATGAAATTATGTTTTCTACTAAATCAAGAAACTAAAGAATTTCTTATAAATTGATAAGTTCCAGATATACTCTTTTGATCAATCCTACAACCTACAAAGTCCAAATTTGAATATCCAATTATTTTAAATGAGGAGCTAAACTTAGGATACCAAATCCCTAAGTTCTCAGTTCCTAAGAGATATCCCAAAATTCTTTTACTACTGTCAAATATGATTCTTTTGGATCTGATTCAAAATCTATCACACAAGCAAACACTAAATATAATATCGGGTCAGCTAGTAGTCAAGTAAAGCAAAGATCCAATAATTTCTCTAAATATATTTTGATCAATAGTTTTTCCCTTAAGGTCATTGTCCAACTGAACTGAGGAACTCATAGGTGTACTAGCAGGTTTAGCATTATCTATTTCATACTTTTTTAGAATGTCATTAACTTACTTCGACTGACTAAGAAATGTTTCTTCCTCAATTTGATTTATGCTAAAACCTAGAAAGTAATTAAGATCTTCCATTAGGCTCATCTCAAATTCACTACTCATTATTTTAGAAACATTATCACAAAGATTTTAATTTATAGATCCAAAGATGATATCATCAACATAAATTTATATAATGAGTATATCGTTTACCAATTTCTTCAAGAAGGTAGTGGTGTCCACACTTCCTTTTTCAAAAGATCTTTCAAGTAGGAAAGTACTTAACCTCTCATACTAAGCCCTAGGTGCATGTTTCTATCTATATAATATCTTTTTCAATTTAAAAATATGATTTGTGTATGTAGAATTTTCAAAACCTGGGGTTGTTCAACATAAATATCCTCTTAAATTATCTCATTAAAAAAGGTACTCTTTATAACCATTTGATACAATTTAAATCCCTTAAAATAGGTAAAGGCTAATAAAACCCTAATTACTTTAAGTTTTACTACAAGGGAAAAAGTCTCATCGAAATCAATCCCTTTAATTTGATTATGTTGAAATTTGTTCACTATGAATTAGGTTGTTAAACCTAAGCTTATGTCCCAGCGGCTAACCAAGAGGGGGGGGGGGGGTTAATTGATATTTAAAATATTTTACCCTCTTTTAAAATTTAAAACCGAGAATTTAAATTTTGTGAATTTTATAGAAAAAATTTTTCAACCACAATTTTGAAAGAGTAAAATAGAAAAATAAAAAAGGCAGCGGAAAAATAAAAGACACGAGATTTATAGTGGTTCGGTCAAACTTGACCTACATCCACTCCCCGGAGGCACCCTCCAAGTATTGCACTAATACCACTAGTGACTCTCTTTTTACACCCACAGCAAGGCAGAGAAGCCTTCACAAAAACTATTTTCACCACTACCCGGTGAGGTAGAGAACCGTCATCCTTTTATACTTTTCCTAGTGTTAGCAGAGAACCGTCCGTCCTTTCATACTCTCTCGGTGTAGGCAGAGAATCCTTCATCCTTTCACACTCTTCTAGTGTGGGCAGAGAACCCTTTGTCCTTTCACACTCTCCTAGTATGGGCAGAGAATCCTTAGTCCTTTCACACTCTCCTAGTATGGGAAGAGAATCCTTCGACTGTTCACACTCTCCAAGTGTAGGTAGAGAACCGGATCTCCTTGACAGATCTTCTTCACAAGAAATCTAGAAGGAAGAGAGAAAAGAGTGAAGTAAACACAAATCAAAAGTAAAGATTCTTACCTTTGAACACCAAGTGAAGCCTTCACGCTCTAGTAGTAAGAATCCTCCTTCGAACACTCTCTTACAGTCTCTCCTTGACACTTCTTTCTATATGCACGAAGATCAATGAGCAAAAATATTAAGTGGCAGTTTGGATTGGACTATTTATAGGAAAGACATAAAAAACTGTCCAAAAACTGCAAATTTTCAAGTCAATACGCATTGGATCATCCCGTACGAACGTGGATCATCTTGGACGATTTTACTTAAATGCGTTGGAAACGAACCTAATGTATATGGGTATAAAATGACTTCGTACACATACATCATCTCGTATGAACTAGGTTCATCCGGTACAAATGCTTATTCCATTGGTCGGTTCCCAAAAACTGTAGAACGTCAACAAAATTTCAGAGTCGGTTCACTTCGTCCTGGGACGAATATGGATTCTTCCGGACGAAAATTTTCCAGAGAGCAACTCATCCTGGCACGATTATAAATTTTGTCTGAATAAAAATTGTCCATTCGAGATTTTGTCCCGGGACGAATACACTTCGTCCTGGACGAAAATACTCTAGAGAGCAACTCATTTTGGAACGAATATAAATTTCGTCTAAACAAAAATTTTCCAAAGAACATTTCGTTCTGGGATGAATACACTTCATCCTGGATGATCAGGACTTAGAAAAACTTTCTTCAATTCCTGTTCATTCCATTGCTCTTACGAGGAGATAACTTACCTGATCGTCCCGTACGAACTATGTTCGTCTCGTATGATCAGTACAAATTTTTCAAGATCTCCTTAAGTGTGTGTGTTTATTCACTCAATTACAATCACTCCCTCTCAAATTTAATTCAAAGAAAAGTACAAGCTTTAAATACACAAAGTATCTCATGCTGAATTTGATTTGAAGTCTTTGTAGTTTGGAGTTTGATTTTCCTAAAATGTTAGTACACACAAGAGAAAAAACAACTCTTCCAAAAAGTGTTAGGAGATAACTACACATAAAATAATAATATTGAAATCATCAAAACTATACAAGTTGCAAGAATATAAAACATGCAAATAGCAACTCTCTTAACAGATTAAACCCCTTAGCCACTAATCTAGTTTTATTTCTAATAACAACTTCTGAGTTATTCATTTTATTTTTAAATACTCACTTAGTTCCAACTACAGTTTGATCATTTGGCCCTACATTTAATTCCCAAACATTATTTCTAACAAATTGATTTAATTCTTCTTGTATTGCCAAAATTCATTCGGAATTGCTTGAGTTATATTTGTGGGTTCTATTATTGAAATAAAAGTAGAATGATTAACTTCTTTGCTAAGTCCGTGTCTAGTCCTAACACCCTCACCACGTTTATCTAAAATCAATTCCTTAGGGTAGTTTTTAGAAAATTTTAAATCTCTAGGCAAAAGATTTTCTATCTCTAATTTTTCTTCCAAGTAAATCTTCTCAATCTTTTGGGATTTATTTTCTATTTCATCCTCATCCAAATTTGTCTCTTCCAAACTTCCAGATTCATCAAATACAATATGTGTGGCTCCTCAACTACCAAAATTCTTTTGTTAAATACTCTATAAAATTTTTCAACACTAGCGTATCCAATAAAAATTCTTTCATCTAATTTTGGATCAAATTTTCTTAAGATAGATTTTTAATTATTATGTATGAACACCTTACATCTAAAAATATGCAAATGTGAAAAATTAGGTGTTCTCCATTTAAGAAGCTCATAGGGTATTTTATTTAATTTTGACTAAATGTTCACAGTATTCAGAACATAACATACAGTACTGACTGATTTAACCCAAAAATATTTAGGAAGTGAATATTCTGCCAACATGGCTCTAGCGGTTTTAATTAATTTTCTATTCTTTCTTTCGACTACCCCATTCTACTGAGTGATTCTAAGTGCAGAAAAATTATGATCAATCACTTTTTCTTTATAAAAATACTCAAAATTTTCATTTTCAAATTCACCATTGTGATTACTTTGAATGGTTAAAATATCACACCCTAATTTCCTTTGGATCCAAGTCAAAAAATCTCTAAATTTCTCAAAAGACTCACTTTTATGAAATAAAAATTTAACCCAAGTGAATCTTGAGAAATCATCTACAATCATAAATCCATATACATTCCCTCCTTGACTAACAGTGATAACCGATCCAAAAAGATCCATATGAATAATCTCCTAATATTTACTAGTTCTAAGATCCTTATTGGAATAAAAAAAGGACTTCACCTATTTTCATAATTGACATGCATCGTAAATGTGATCCTTAGTAAACTCTAATTTTGGTATACCTCTAACCAAATTCTTTTGGGTAATTTTCCTAAGGTATTTCATGCTAGTGTGATAGAGTCTCCTATGCCATAATCATGAATCATTAGAAACAATTTTCAAATAAAAAGTATTAGGAGTTTTAATACAATTCAAATCTAGCATGTACACATTATTTACCCTAATTTCATGCAAAATATTATTTCAATTTAGGCTTAATATGTATCTAATGAGAAAACATTTTACACAATACCCTTTATCATAGAGCTAGCTTATACATAATAAATTATACTTTAAGCCTTTTATAAGAAGCAAATTTTCTATGAAATTTTTTTGCAATTTTCCTATCATACCAGTTTCAACTACTTTCCTAGTGGTGTTATCTCCAAGTATAACCTTACCTCCACTTTTAGCGTCTAGCGATATAAATTGCTTAGTGTCTTCAGTCATATGCTTTGAGCAACCGCTAACCAGGTATAAAATGCTCTCATAAGGCCTTGTATGAGAGTGTTTATGCAAAACTATCAAATGTTAGACTTAGGATCCCAAATAAGTTTGGGTTCTCCTCTTAGTAAAATAAAACTAGATGCATGTATGATAAGATTAGGTTTATGCATCTTTGGTCTCCACACTAAATGATGTTTTCTATGTAAGGTACAAGTGTGTGATTTATATCCAATCATCCCATAAGAAAAGCATTTTACTCCAGGAAATGGATTTTTCAATCTTTTATAATAATTCTATTTTTTCTGGGTTTTAAAATTTTTTACCTCAAAAAAGGATTTGTAAAATCTTCAAGTGTTGGGGGTTTCCTATTTTCTTCAAGGGATTTTACTTTCAATTTAAGAAATGTGTTTAAATCTTCTAATATATTCTTTCTATAATTTAAATAATGCTCTCTACTTTCTAATTCATCCTTAAAATCCTTAAATTTTTTTTCCAACTGAGCATAGGATGATTTTCAAAGATCATTCTTTTTATTTAATTCATAAAATTCATCAAGTAAGCTCATGTAGTTTTTATCTATCATTGCTTGATCTTTTCTAAGGATTTCATGTTCTTTTTATAATTCTTGCATTTCTAGGTTCAAACTAGCTTGCATTTTCTTAAGTTTTCTTTATGCATCATGAATTCTTTTGGAAACTTCTAAGAATTCAGCATAAGTCAAGTCACATATCTCTTCTTGATCTTGTTGAGTCCAGTAATTAGGTTGTTAAGCTTAAGTAAATGTCCCACGGCTACCAAGAGGGGGTGAATTGGTAGTTTAAAAAATTTTAAACCCTCTTTATGATTAAGTTAAACCGAAATAAAATTTTCTTTTAAAGTTTGTAGAAAAATGTTTTTCAACCACAGAGTTGTTAAAACTGAAATTTAAAGTGTGGAAACGTAAAAACAATAAAGTAAATGACACCAAATTTATAGTGGTTCGGTCTATAACCAGACCTACATCCACTCCTCAGAGGCATCCTCTGAGTATTGCACTAAAACCAATAGTGACTCTCCTTTAGCACCCAGAGCAAGGCGGAAAAGCCTTTACAACACACTCTTTTCACCACTACCAGGTGC